>JBBYHK010000016.1:2376639-2496425 GCA_038382065.1 Adansonia grandidieri | reverse complement strand
AAATAGTTTTAACTAAATTAAAGATTTTATAGTGATAAAATCTATAGGGATTTTATAGTGATAAAATCTATAGGGATATATACTAGCTAATTTGTGTTTTCAAATTATTTATTTAATATTTTATAATTATTTAATAATTATATTTAAATAAATATTATTTATTTGTTTAGATAAATAAAGAATTGAATTACTTAGATTAAATTCATGGAAGCACAAGTCTAGACCAAAAACCTTAAATATTGCACCATATACAAGGAATATGGTCCAAGCTTGTTGGGCTGATTTCTTTAGCCCAATGTTTAAGGGGATTTCGGCCCAGGTGAAAAGGAGGTTTGCTGACCCTAATTAACCTAAAACAAGAAGAATAAGTTCAACTTGTTTTGGGAGTTTTATCTAGGTTAAAACTATTCCATTCTAAATCCAATTAAAAGTAAGATTAAGTTAGCATCTATAGATATGATGGCCTAAAGGCTTTTAAGAGAGTCTTAACCTAATTTTGAGATAGGAAACTACTGAATATCTTGAGAAAATATATTTTATTAGATAAAATTTAGTTTTATCAAACAATATTCCACCTACATATAAACCCTAGTTTTTATGCCACCTCCCTAAGAGTACTTGTGCTTGGCGCAGAATTCCATCATTCTTTCTTCTTGGTTCTTGATTGGTTCAAGATTTAAAATTACCTTTTGTTTGAGGGTTAACAACCCTTCTAGCTAGCACTGAAGGACCATAGGGCCTCAAGAAGGTTTAATAACTACCTGTGTGGATAACCATTAGAAGCAAAACACATGTGCTATTTGTGGTCTTCAAGAATCTTTCAAGAAATCGGCTTTTTGGAGTTTTTGTGTTTGGATTTAGACATCTAAAGTCAAAATAACTTCTGATCATATGGATTATTAAATCTTGATTCAAATTTTTAAAGATTATAACATGAAAGTTCCTCCCTAAAGATTCATAGAAAAGTCTGGCTATTTTTATGTATACTGTTTTCATTGCAATTATCTTTATGTTTTATTGATTTTTTAAATCCAATACATGCATAAAGCCGAACTTCACTGTGAAAGTGTTATCTTTATCATTAAAATAATATTGGGTTGACATACCCCATATGTGAAGACCTATATCTAACTTGCAAGACCCTGTTCACTTTACCCAAATGACTCATAGTTTTATCTCACAAAAGACACCTCACAAAGTATGGGTTTAAATCTTTAATATATATATATATATATATACCATAGCAAATTCTTATAGTTTCTTGACATAAGGTTGGGGAGTTACAAACTCCCCAATTTAATGCTTGACATCTTTGTAAAGCTCAACATGGAACAGATAATTGGGATCACACCAAGTGTTGGATTCTAGAGGTCACTTCCACGATATAACATTTAGCTCCCATATTCTAGCTAATGCTTGCCCCATACCATTCATGGAGACCTGCACCTAACTTATGATGTATTATCTACTTTGACACGAAAGTCCTATAGTTTTGTCCCAAAAATGCGCCTAAAAAGTATGAATTTAAGTCTCTACATATATCTTATAACATATTCTTAAAGTTTCCTAAGTGGGATTGGCACATTGCAAACCCAGCCAAATATATATATAACAAAAACTAGTTTTCTTTAAAAATCTTCTAATGAAAGTCCATTAACAAAATTACAATATTAGGGGTAGGAAAAACTATCAAATATTTTTTTCAAATAGTTATAATTTTTTACAGAAGGAAAGAAACCTCAAAAAAGAAAAGAGAACTTAAATTAGGCTTAAAATTAAAGTTTAAGGTATGACTTAGTTTCATTAAATTTTGCATTTTAAATAGTTTTGTTTACAAAGCCCATATTTTAATTTTATTATTCTTAAACTTTTAAATTCTATCGGTGTCATCTAGTGATTTTTCAATAATATGGTTGTTACCAATGAAAAGATCTCATCGAGACCTTTCTAACGGTTCTTGTGATCCCTCATTTTGATTTGTATTTTGTGAGAAATCAATTTTTTTTATTCTAAACATTAGGTTTTGAGAGTTTAAATGATCTAAATTTAGGTCACATGAATTCTATTTTTCGATGGTCATTTCTATTGAGTGTAGACACCTTATTTTGTTTGGGCTAATTTTTAGCAATTTGGGGCATGGACGTGAGAAGAGGTAATGCGAAAAAGTATTTTGAAGAGGTCAAGAAGGCCTATGGATCATATCAATGATAAATGAAAAGATGTGGCATCAAATAACGTAGTTAAAGGTGTTCAGGGACAAAAGATATGAGAAAATTCATAATTTTGCTTGAATGTATTGATACATGGTTCTCATGTATCGATACAATGCTCCAACCTGCCAAAAATTTGACATGTCCCCATTTGTATGGATCCAACATGTAATGTATCGATACATGAGCTTATGTATTGATACAATAGCTCATGCATCGATACTAGGCCATACCAAGACCAAAACGTGCATTCTGTAAAGAAAGGTATTGATACATATCAACATGTATTGATACAATGGTTCATAGTATTGATACAATGCTTCATAAGATCGATACAATGATCATTGTATAGATACAATGTTCATTGTATCGATACACTCAAGGTTTTTAAACCAAATGTATCGATACATTTTGTAATGTATAATACATACAAGCCATTTTCCATGGTCCGGGCATTTTTGACTCATTTACTATTATCAAAAACTCGATTTTAACTCATTTCTTTGCATCATAAAATATCAAAACCCATATCAGATTATGAATTTGAGCTTTTGAATTAATCAAAACATTTTTGAAGTCTAAATTGGATAAAAAAATGTCAATGTCACATGATCACCCTACTCCTCCCTAATTTGTTGACCAAGATCACCATTAGCCACCCTATTTGCTGAAAAATCATTTTAGCATTTAAACCAGCCACCCTATGTCCATCACATTGGCAGCAAGTTGCTCCCTATAGCCACTCTATAATCACCAACCTGACATCACTTTGTCCCCCTTGAGAAATGATCGAAACACCTCTAATTTGGCTCTAAAATGCTGGTATAAATAGACCACTTATTTTCCAACTAAAAAAGGTTGGATTCTAGCTTGTTTTAGCTTCCAAAAACATATTCTTACATCAAGAAAACCAAAAAATCCTGTAGCTCTTCACTCACCACCCAAAAACAACCCTAAAACACTTATTCCCAACCATTACACATTCTAAAAATCACCCTCATCCATACAAAAACCAAAACCTCATTGTTTCACACTTTTTCTTTCTTATTAACAACAAGAAAAATAGGGAAAGTGAAGCCATCTCTGCTACTCCAACTATTTGGCCAAAATTGAAGTCTTATTGGTATAACTTCCTACTTTATCACTTTCGTTTTTTGTTTTTCAGCACCTTCATCATTTTAGCAAGCTCTCCATGTTTCCATCACCCTCTTAGGATTATCATGCATTATTATGGCTTTTGGATGTGGTAATTTAGGATTTGGATGCCTTAATGCCCCTCTGATGTGCAAAATGCCTCATTTCATCCTCATTATTTTGATAGCTCTTGCTCATGCATTTTATACCATATCCATGCATCTTGTTATCCTTACTCCATGTGTGAATCATTAGCCTAACACATATCAAGCACATTGATACATTAGCTTGCATGAATCATTGTCATTTTCAGTATCCATAACATTTTCTTTTCAAAGTGCATAACACTTTCTTTGTCTAGATCATTGGTAAAGTTAGCATCCCTATTCATGTTATGTGCCATCCCCTTGTATGTTCATTCTCTTCTCCTTGTTTAAATGCATGTTTGATGACTATCAAAATTGATTTTCAAAACTTCCCCAAGCCAAGCATGTTAACCTCAACCAATGAGGATTAGCATGAAGTTACCATTTTCCTTAAAGTTAGCAAAATATCTTGAGGAAAATTAAGTTTTCTAGATCTGGAATCTTGGTTAAAGGAGCTTAAATCTTTTGATTTTGTAATGAAAATGGCCTTACATTTGTTCCCAAAATATTTGTGCCTTGATTTTGAGTTGAAACCTTGAGTAGAATGATCAACGAGCTATCTCATTGTCCCAAAATACTCTTGGGCTGTGCAAATGAGCTCATGACACTCATGCCACTCTTTCTCTTTAGTCATGGACATTCGAATGTTAATGACTCGAGTTTGGACCCGATGACATAAGGAAAAATAAAAATATACCCCTATTTGCTTTGTCCCCTGCTGGTGGCACAACTATCGCAAATTGAAAAATCACTTTAAAATTCTAAACAATTTTCATGAATTTTTTGATATTTTTCTCTCAAAATGTGTCAAATTATCTTTAAAATGATGTCTTATTCACCCCCGAATTATTCTAGATGAAAGAGCTATGATTTTTCAAATCTAAACTATGTAGAACCTCTAGAATCTGAACATGTATTTTGGTTTGGCCGTTCAGACCTACTAAATGATTTTTCCAAAATTTTCAAACATTTTTCCTAAACGATTCATGAAATTCCTTTTTCAGAAAGGTATCGCTTGCAATTTTTTGATACCAAACAAGTTCAGGGTGATTTTTCAAATTTTGACACATCTTGTCCCTCATATGCTCTGCCAACTGCATAATCAATCCTAACTTGAAATTTTATTTCCCCAGAAAATGACCTTCTTGGGATATTTGGAATATTTTTAGATTGACCCTCGTGGAGTCACCTTTTTAACGATATCTTGTCCACCATATAAAGCTTTCAAACCAGTTTAGAATAAATTCGGGAAGTGAGATAGCGTGATGTTGTCCCCTACCTTCGGTTATGGTAAAAAATGAGTTATTTTCCCGAACTTCATCTCGAGACATTCGAATGTCACCGTATCACCTCGATCAGCCTCAAAAACATGCTTTGACCTCCCATAGGCTCGTATCAAGGCACGAACATGTTTTACATTTTAACCATCCTCGTTCACAATAATTTTTTTCACCAAAAGTCATCAAAATGCTCACCCGTATTCTATATCACAAGGTTTTGTCAACTTAAGTTTTCTAACTCGACTTCTCTGAAAAGTGTCAGACATGTCACTTTGGGGATACTCCGACCCAACCTCTTAAGGGGATACTTCAACCCTGCTTTTCAAAATTGTCGAGATTGAAAAATCTTCCTTTGTCAAAATAATTTATCATCCATAGGGATACTCCAACCCCAACCTTTTGAGGGGATACTCCAACCCCGCTTTTCAAAATTGCCAAGATTTAAAGATCTTCCTTTGTCAAAATTATTTGTCATCCATAGGGATACTCCAACCCCATCTTTCTGAGGGGATAATCCAACCTTATCTTTCAACTACAATTAAAATTTTCTTCTTCCTGGACTTCCATGAATGTATCAAACAAACCTCGTTCAATTAAGAAACCCAGATGCATCTAAAAAATTATCGACTCGATTATTCCTAGATAATCAATGCCAATTGCGAGATAAATTCCAATAGTCCATCCCTTTTCTTTATCATTGCATTGAATGATCCATGTTATGTTACTTCATTAGTTGCCTTACTAACATGATTTCTTTATAGTGATTATTTGCATTCATGTTTTCCAATCATTTCAAATAAAACTGAAGGTAATATTTCATGTGAGTATCTCTCCAGTGCACATAGTGGAATATTCTATTTTTCAAAGTAAAATCTAAAGGTCATTTTTATTGAAAATTTCTATATTCCTCATCTCTCCGAGGCATATATGAGATTAAATCTTTTTCATCAAAACCTGATCTGTATTTCTATAAGATTCATGCATTAAAAGAGGGTTATATCGAAATAGTGACAAGGTAAGATCAAAGGAATCGAAACCAAGATAAGATATAGCTAGTAAGGTATCGATTTTGGGCGTCGTGAAGAGGTTCATACTTCATTGTGCGTAACCAACTCCCTAACCCAAACGATGAATCTTTGTTTTACGTAGACAATGAGATCGATGTTTTGAGTTTCATAACTTAAAACTTAGGTTTCAATAGGCATTCGATCATGCCTAGCCCAAAATGATAGGTGGTGACTCCAAGCATTGGCTATTTCATGATGGTCATCCGAGACCAATAAGATGAGCGATTCATTTTATGGTCCCCCTTATTGTGTCATAAGTTGAGAATCTGTATTTTCTTCTTCTCATCACGTTGCGAAGGAAAAATCTCGGTCAAGAAGACATTCCTAAGTCAAAAAAATATTTTAAGTCATACGCAGCCATAGATCCGCGAGGATCCACCCTGGGTATGTTACGACAGCTTGGCGACTCCACTGGGGATAATATAGAGAGTTAGGCCAATAACTAGCCGTGTCTTGCTAGGTTCCCGGTTCCTTCGATCTTCAATCATTATTTAATTATGACCTTTTTTTTGTTTGATCAACTAATCTTTTGTTTGACATGATTGTCAGGATTGTCTTATTTTCGAATAATCATCAGTTTAATAAACGTGGTAATATGGGAGTAAGCAAAAAGGTTTGATCTTTTCCCCATCACACACTGCGCACTTGCATGAGCATTAGAGTTCTGCCAAACTCCATGGCGTGGTTATAACCTAATCATTAAGAGGAAGTGAGCTATCCGCCTTCGTAAGTAACCCTCTGCATAGGCATGGTAATAACTTCTCGGATGTAAATTACCTATCTGTCATGAGTAACCCTCCACATTTGCATAGGGCAATACATCCAACAGATCAAACCCGTTCTACCAAACCTACGATGGGTTTAGGATTGGGGTCCTTCAACTGTCCTTACCGGATGGAGGAGCAATTCGGCTAACTATTTAGGATTAACTTAAACCTCATATAGTGAGCCCTACAAGCTAAACCATGTCAAATCATACTGAAATACTGCTAGAATACCCACAGAATAGGGTCACTTGGGGAAACATTCTTAACCTTTACTCTTAATTACCATAATTATGTAGGTGACAATGAGTATACAGTTGTCACCCACATATACATTTTTATCATTTTTCAAGGCATGGCATCGTACCGCTCGAACGACGGCTAATCTTTGTCTAAATTTGTGACGATGAGCAAAAACCATCGTTCACAACGTCTTTGCTGTAAGCCATTATACTGTCCAAGTCACGGCTTAGCGCGCATCCGCACTAGTGGTGATAAATGCATATTACTATTGGTTGATTTTTTACCATCAAAATAAGATATTGCATCACCTTATGAAGGGTAGATCATATCCTGACATGTTGAAATACTGCCCATTTCTCGTCTCACCACCTTAGTTGAGACATATTATGAATATTTTGTTCTGATGTTCTTAAATTCTTTATCTCCTAACATTTGCCTCTTGTATGTTCCACTAACTTATTTTCCCTTTGTTTGTGTTTTGGTGCATGCTTTATTTCATCATAACTATCATGACTATCATCATTTTGGGATAATTATTCTGGTTCAGTGTTCAGTAAAGGGCATCATTTATGGAGCAATAACTTATCTCCACTATCGAGTCTTTTGAAAACGTCAGAACATGGTTAGAAGGTTGCCAACATCAAGATGGAGACATCCTAAAGCCTGACTATGTTTCAAAAATGCATGAAGAGGTCAAGATCAATTTTTGTCAGAATGATTGTCAGGAATTGAAGCACATTGGGATAGTTGGGATAGCAACAAGAAAGAAGCCTTCATGAAAAAGTATAGGGATATAGCTCTTTTACTTCGAGTTCAGTTGGATGACAGCTTACTGTGAGCAGCAGCACAGTTCTGAATCTGGCCTACCAATGTTTCACCTTCAACCAACAAGATTTAGTCCCTACCATTAATGAATACATAGCCCTGCTCAACATAGAAAGGGCTAAGTCTGACCAGATTTATTGCAAAGCGCTAACGCCTCCTCCATTCAAGAAAAGGTTAAGGCAAGTTCTTAGGGCCACAGAAGCATGGGTTGATAGTCACGTCAAGGTAAAAGCGAGCAGCTAATGCATTTCTTGGGCCAGCTTGAAAGAGGCCATGGTAAATCTTTCTGATCAAAAGAAAGCTCAAGATGTCTACACTCTGGCAATTTACGGGCTCATTATATTCCTGAAGACTTTGGGTTATGTAGAGGCGGCAGTTACAGATTTATTTTCTTGCCTATGTTGGAACATCAACCTTGCTTCCGCCATAATCATCGAAACCATCTGCACCCTCAGCTTTTATAAAAGAATGAAAAGAGGAAGGTTTATCGGGTGTGCCCTATTGCTCCAGATATGGCTCCTAGGTCATCTCTATGTGAGGGAGGAAAGAACCAGACGAAATTTCTTCTTCAAGATCAGTCCTCTTTCCATGGCATTAAAGGAAGAAAGTCATCAAGATAAGACAAAAAAGTATTGGGTCGAGGAATTATGAAATGTCAAGGAGGAAAAAATCACGTGGAGAGCCCCATAGGTGTTCCCTCAATCGATTGTTTACATATGTGCGGACTGCACTTGTGTACCGCTCCTAGGATTATGGGGAAATACTAGTTATGCTCCACTATTGGTATTGCGTTAGTTCCAGTGCCAGCAATTCATCTCGTTCTTCAAAGATTTGGAGCATTTGGATTTTGAATACAAAGAGCACAATTATAAAGCAAAAGTCCAGTTCGTTTTTTAAGCATGGAAGAAGGTCCATTGTATGGAAAGATACTAGAGAGAAAGCCCCACCATGCTTGGATGCAAAGAATGGAGACTCTGCCATATCAACGATCCATTACCATTACCTAACTTCGGGATACTGTAAGTCCCAATAGAGGAACCACCTTCTGAGATTAAGCTACTTAGGAGGGAGTTCGAGCGAGAAAATGCATCATTTGCCGTAGAAATCTTTCGACTTAAGGAAGAAAAGGGCAAGCTAAAGATGGATATCTATCTTAGGAGAGGTGAAATGGATCGAGTAGTTAAAGAAAAGGATCGCTTCAAAGATACCTTGAAAGCCTAACTAAGGATTATGTGATGCTCTAAAAAGCTAACAAATCCTGATGTATTGGCAAGACATAAGTCGAATGGGAAGCAAAAGTTGCCACTCTCAATCACGAGCTGAATCAGCAAAAGAAGAAAGTCAGAACTAACAAAGAAAAGTTCATGAGGGCAAGTGCTCTTGCTTCCACCTACCAACAAAGGAATCAAAGACTTGAGGCCTAAATGCAAGATATGAGAGCTGCCAAGATTGAAAATGAAGCCCTCATTCACACAATCTAGGAGTTAGAACAGTCACTTTAGGTTCATCAAGGTCATATCAATGAACTAACAAAGGCTTTCGAGCAATGCGAATTAGAGTGGCAAGCGACAATCGACCAAGCACATGTTAACTACCAAGAACAACATCAACATTTTACTGAACAAGTTTAGATGGCTCAACAAGAGGTGGATGACATGATTGAAGTAGCTCGATCCATAAGGTGAGACATCATACCTGTTGAAGATGATGAGCAACAACTTTTGGGTTTTCTTGATCGTGTGATTACACAATGTAATCACGTTAGATACTTTCAAATGTAATCATGTCGTAAAAGAAAAACCATTTTGTGACTCTATGATTGATGTTATTGATGAAGCTGTTCCAAGAATTAATTGTCTCTAACACATATGCACATTTAATTTCACCATTTTTCATTACACTTGCATAATCATTCATTATCTTAACTTATCATTACATCATAAATGCTCATCAATAAATATATTTTTAAATAAAAGTCTAATACGGGTATTGGGCCATAAAAGTGCAAGGGATTCGGAGATCAATCAGGAACACGAAACCTTACATCACTCACCACTATAACACACGATGCCGTAAGCAAATCATAAAGAGTGATCATGAAGCTCGTATTGAGCGACTTAAGCTAATAGTTAAGGAATCACAGGACCAGATGCTCTGTCAGCAAAGCGAAATGCAAACTTAGATGGCGAGACTTATGGAACTAATGACAGCCTCTATGAAAGAAAAAAGGGCAAGCCAACACTGTTGAAACAAGGAATGATCCTCCCAACATTGAAAGCCCCCCTGCCAATAATCCAGAATCTACCCAAGGGGAAATTAGACAAGTACAAAGGCCCACTCCTCCACCTGCAGCTTGGGCTCCGCCAATCATCTACCTAAATCCCATTGCGGTAGGTTAATTCATTCCCGATACTCAAAGGGTGAACACAGGAGTTTCATCGATAGATTCGATAACCCTTGACCATGAGGAACCAGAGAAAACAGAAGGTCAAAAGTCCACATGACTATGAAAAAAGTGAGCAAATTCTAGCTACTAGAAAAAATGCCTCCAAGCTATCGAGGGGAGTGACAAGTTCGGAGCTCTTGATACGCAATCGCTGTCTTTGGTGTCCAACCTTGTCATTCCCCTGAAGTTCAAAGTCCTAGAGTTTGAAAAGTTTAATGGAACCACTGATCCTTCCATCCATGTCTGAATGTACTTGCGAAAGATGGCTGGGTATGAGAAAGATGAAAGCTCCTCATCCATTACTTCCAGCACAGCCTCACTAGGACAGCAGCTCAGTGGTATATCAAGCTAGACAATGTGAAAATTCAATCATGGGTTGACTTGGCTTAGGCATTTCTAAATCAATACTAGCACGTGTCAGATTGGGCGCTGGATCGACTTTCTTTGATGAATTTCAAGAAAAGATCCACTAAAAGTTTCAGGCAATACGCCCAAAGGTGGAGAGAAGAAGTAGCCCTAGTCCAGCCTCCCTTTACAAAAAAAGAGATGACAGTCACTTTTATTCATACCTTACGTGCTCTTTACTATGAAAAGCTCATAGGAAATGCCACCAAGAAATTCATGGACTTAATTTTCTTCAGAGAAATGATCGATACCGCCATCAAGAGTGGTAGAATGTCTGCGGGGAAATAGTTGGATCGAGTAAGAAGCCCATTGTTGGTAAGAAAAAAGAAAAAGAGGCCAACGCTATAAATTATGCTGGCTCATCTTAGCCAAGACAGCGTCAAGCACCCAACCCTCGCTACTCAAGAACACCACGTTCTTACCCTGTCACAATATCCCCACAGCCAATTTATGTCACCACTTATAACCCGTCATTTGCAATCCCATCAAACCCACAACAATGCTACCCTTCACAAGTCCACCAAAATACCAATCGAACAACTAATCATGCACTCGACAATCGAGATGTAAATCAACTAAGATAACATTTTGATCCTATCCCTATGATCTATAAAGAGCTCTACCAAACCTTGCTCCAAAATCATTTAGTGGCCCCATCTATGTCCTAGAAAAAAAGCCACCAAACCCGCAATGGTACAACCTTAACACCTACTATGAATACCATGCTGGGGAAGCGGGGCATAACATTGAGAACTACATGTATTTTAAATGAAATGTGTAAAATCTAATCAACTCAAAAGTCTTATAGTTCGAGGTGAACAGAGACCAAATGTTACTGCCAATCCTTTACTAAACCATACTGAGCCAACTGCAAACATGATCGATACCAAGCCATAGAATTTGTGTCTTTCCATCAAGAATGACCTGATTTTGATGATGGGGTCATGATGGAAGCCCCTGCACTTTTCCTGTCCCTTTCATGTAATGTCAAGAAATGAAAACCTACCTGCCCTCGCCTAAAGGCAAGTAGGTGTCCTATGTATAGGGTATTTTTATTAAACATTATTGATGAAACAACTTTTGCTTATATCATTCCATATTATGTGCCTACATCACTTTTTAATCTCTTTGTTTCAGTTAGTCTGTTACCTCCATTCTTATATGAATCCCTGGGTTGTGTTTGTGCCTTTTGTAATGTCTATTTCTTCACCCTTTCAGGTGTCTTGACAATAGTGACATGGATATGTCTGATGGGTCTTTGAAGATCGATTTTGAATGATCAATTTGCTCTAGTAAAGTTGATCCTGAAGAAGGTTTTAAAGAAAGCTCTATACCAACAAACCTCTTACAGTTCAAGATCCATCATCATAATTCTATCCTTTATCACCCAAAGATGAATGGGGCAATCGAGGCAGCCAATAAAAACATCCAAAGAATAGTTAAGAAAATGGCCGCGACTTACAAATACTGGCATGAGAAGCTATTATTTCAATTCATGCCTATTAAACCTCAGTTCGAACTTCCACAAGTGCTACCCCATTCTCTTTTGTTTAAAGGATGGAAGCTGTATGTCCCATCAAAGTTGAGATCCCTTTTCTCAGAGTCTTGATGGAAACTAAACTTGAAGCGGCTGAATAGGTCAAGAACAGATACGACTAGCTTAACCTCATTAAGGAAAAATGCGTGAAAGCCATCTGCCATAGTCAAATGTATCAAAGACGCATGATCCAAGCCCACAATAAAAAGATGCGCCCACTACAATTTCACTCAGGCAAACTGGTATTAAAGAAGATCCTCCCAATTCATAAAGATGCACGAGGCAAATGGACCCCTAATTTGGAAGGACTGTACGTCGTGAAGTAAGCCTTCTCCGAAATGGCCCTAATCTTGTCAGAACTGGACGGTAATACCTTACCCAACCCAGTCAACTCAGATTTCATCAAGAAATTTACACATAGAGGACTAAAACCTAAAAAGGCATCCTTTAAAAAAAAAGAAAACAAAAAAAAAGACAAAAACAAAACAAAACAAAACAAAAAAACAAAGGGGTTCAGATGAAAATTTGAAAAAGGCATCTGGGCAGCCAACCTAACTACGGTTGAAAACCTGCAAAAGTGACTTAAGAAAATCTATTTTTGATAGGGCATAAACTGAGAGCATTTACAGGACAATGCGAAGCAATCCTAGGGCTCTTCCGAATATCAGCTCCTGCTAGGCACATTCATTGTTCGAGAAAGATCCTGAAAAGCACCTAAAGAGTATCAATGTCATGATTGTTAGAAGCATCTTTTGCCCAAAAGATCATCCTTCTGGCTACCTTATCACTTGTTTGTCAAAAGATATATCGAGTTATGTCTCTTTGTTGTCATGAATAAATATTGCCTTGTTTCTTTTAACCCCTTTACAATTTACATTGCACTTGCCATTTAGTTGATAATGTTTAATAATCAATTGAAATATGCATCAGGACATCTTGATATTGCATTGAAAGGAAAAGAAAAGCATAGGGAATTCTACTCATGCCCTGATCGTCACCATGCACTTTTCGCATCCAAACACCTACTTGGCATGACCATGCACCAAACTATTTCTTGTTTTCACAAGCCACATCTCAAGAAAAATCATTTTAAGATAACCAAAAATTGACCCATCGAAACCAGATACATCAACCTAATCAGTCAAACAATTTCCAAATTGTTGACAATGCCTTCTAATTGTCAAGAAAATGATTGAGCCTCCTGAATCGAGAAATACAATAATTCAAATTCTTGAGAATAGAATTTTTGTTGTATCCCAGTGGAGTAGGGGCAACCTACAATCCCTAGCAAGATTAAGAAGATTCCCATCCATAGTTGCGACAAAGACGAATTGCCATCCCTATGAGAGTCTAAATGACGTACAAGAAAAACTACGGCTATCTCCCATATTATACTTCACATTATGCAATCATAATAGCATTCCACATCATGCATTCACATTACCATCACACATCGTGATTTTTGCAATGTTACTTTAAGCCAGGTTCACTAAACCTCCAAGGAGTCCCTAGTAAGAACTCTAAGCTTTGTAAACCAAGCGTTATTCAGGAGGCACCTATCAAGAAACCTTCTTAAGCCCATATGAGCTAGTGGCAACAAACTTGTCTACAAACAAGCAGATGTCAATTATACCCACATTAAGCCTATAAATTAGTGGCACCCTTTTTAAAGCCCACAAGTCAATGGCATCATTTTCAAAGCCCATAAGTCAGGGCACCTCTTCAAAGCCCACAAGTCAATGACACCCCTTTAAAACCTATAAGTCAGTGGCACCTCTTTAAAACCCACAAGTCAGTGGCACCCTTTTCAAAGCCCATAAGTCAGTGGTACCCCTTTAAGTGAGTGGCAACCCTTAAAAGCCCATAAAGTCAGTTGCACCCTTTAAAAGCCCATAAGTCAGTGGCACCCCTTTAAGGCCCATAAATCAGTGGCACTTTTCCAAAAGCTTACAAGTCGATGGCACCTCAGTGGCACCCCTTAAAAGTCTATAAGTCAGTGGCACCTTTAAAGCCCATAAGGCAGTGGCACCCTTTTCAAAGCCTATAAGTTAGTGGCACTCCTTAAAAGCCTATAAGCTAGTGGCACCCTTTTAAAGCCCACAAGTTAGTTGCACCTTTTTTAAAGCCTACAAATTAGTGGCATTATTTTCAAAGCCCATAATTCAGTGGCATTTTTTAAAGCCCGCACAAGCTGGCGGCACCAAGTCAAAGCCCACACAAGCTGGTGGCACCTAGTTTGAGTCAAAGCTCACATGAGCTGGTGGCATCCAAGTCTAAGTTAAAGCCCGCACAAGCTGGCGGCACCCAAGTCAAAGCCCACATGAGCTAGTGGCACCCAAGTCTAAGTCAAAGCCTACATAAGTTAAGGGCACCTAAGTCAAAGATAACACAAACTTGTGGCACCTAGTATGAGTCAAAGCCCGCACAAGCTAGCGACACCCGAGTCAAAGCCTACACAAGTTATTGGCACCTAATCTCAGTCAAAGCCTGCATAAGCTGGTGGCACCTGAGTCAAAGCCTACACAAGCTGGTGGCACTTAGTTTAAGTTAAAGCCTCCACGAGCTGATGGCACCCAAGTTTGAGTCAAAGCCTGACACTTGAGTTAAAGCCCACAAGAGCTAGTGGCACCAAGTCTCAGTTAAAGCCGGCATAAACTGGCCGTACCTGAGTTAAAGCCCACACAAGCTGGTGGCACCCAAGGTTGAGTTAAAGCCCACACAAGCTCATGGCACCCAAGTCCGAGTTAAAGCCTATACGAGTTGGTGGCACCCAAGTCTAAGTCAAAGCCTGCACTAGTTAGTGCACCCTAGTCAAAGCCGACACAAGCTAATGGCACCCAAGTCTGAGTCAAAGCTCACATAATTGGTGGCACCCAAGTCTAAGTTAAAGCCCACACAAGCTGGCAGCACCCACATAAAAAATCCATGTTACTCTGCACTTGCCTAAGGGGGTCAAACCTTAGAAAACCTAACACCCTAGTAGGGAGGGCAAACCCTACAAAATTCACTTAAACCTCTATTAGGATTGTTGCCAACACACTACACTTATCAGAGCGAAGTATTAATTACCATTTATTTCTTTGCAAGTGTTTTGGGAAGCATTATTCCACCTCGAATGAAATAGTGTCTATTTGTCTTTGCCCTATTCTTGATTCTCAGCAATGGTCAAAGAGGGCCAGCTATAGACACCTTTTTTATCCGAGCTAATTTTTAGCAATTTGGGGCATAGACGTGAGAAAGATGACACAAAAAGTATTTTGAGGAGGTAAAAAAGGCCTATGGATCATATCAATGATAAATGCAAAGATGTGGCATCAAATGATGTAGTTCAAGGTGTTTGAGGATGAAATATATGAGAAAATTCATAATTTTGCTTTAATGTATCAATACATGGTTTTCATGTATTGATACAATGCTCCAACGTGCCAAAAATTTGAAATGTCCCTATTTATATCGATACAACATGTAGATATAGATACATGAGCTTATGTATCGATACAGGAGCTCATGTATCGATACTAGGCCATGCCAAGACCAAAACATGCATTTTGTAAAGAAAGGTATCGATACATATCAACATGTATCGATACAATGGTTCATAGTATCGATACAATTATCATTGTATGGATACAATGTTCATTGTATCGATACACTCAAGGTTTTTGGACCAAATTTATCGATACATTCTGCAATGTATCGATACATACATGCTATTTTCCATGATTTGAGTATTTTTAACTCATCCATCATTGATCAAAAACTTAATTTTAACTCATTTCTTTGCATCAGAAAAGATCAAAACCTATGTCAAATTATGAATTTGGGCTTTTAAATTAATCAAAACATTTTTGTAGTCTAAATTGGATCAAAAAGGTCAATGTCGCATGATCACCCTATTTCTCCCTACTTTGTTGACCAAGATCACCATCAACCACCCTATTCACTGGAAAATTATTTTAGCATTTAAACCAGCCACCCTATGTCCATCACATTGGCAACAAGTTGCTCCCTACAGCTACTCTATAGCCACCAAGCTAACATCACTTTGTCCCCCTTGAGAAATGACTAAAAACACCTCTAATTTGGCTCCAAAATGCTGGTATAAATAGACCACTTATATCTCAATTGAAAAAGGTTGGATTCCAGCTTGTTTTAGCTTCCAAAAATACATTCCTACATCAAAAAAACCAAAAAATCTCATAGCTCTTCACTCACCACCCAAAAATAGCCCCAAAACACTCTTTCCCAACCATTACACATTCTAAAAGTCATCCTCATCCATACCAAAACCAAAACCTCATTGTTTCACTTTTTTTCTCGCTTATTAACAATAAAGAAAAGAGAAAAAGTCAAGCCATCTCTGCTACTCTAACTATTTGGCCAAAATTAAAGTCTTATTGGTATAACTTCCTACTTTATCACTTTTGTTTTCTGTTTTTCAGCACCTTCATCATTTTAGCGAGCTCTCCATGTTTCCATCACCCTCTTAGGATTATCATGCATTATTGTGGCTTTTAGATGTGGTAGTTTGGGATTTGGATGCCTTAATGCCCCTTTGATCAGCAAAATGCCTCATTTCATCCTCATTATTTTGATAGTTCTTACTCATGCATTCTATACCATATCCATGCATCTTGTTATCTTTAATCCATTTATGAATCATTAGCCTAACACATTTCAAGCACATTGATACATTAGCTTGCATGAATCATTGTCATTTTTAGCATCCCTAACATTTTCTTGTCAAAGTGTATAACACTTTCTTTATCTAGATCATTGGTAAAGTTAGCATTCCCATTCATGTTATGTGCCATCTCCTTGTATGTTCATTATCTTCTTCTTTTCTAAATACATGTTTGATTACTATCAAAAATTGATTTTCAAAACCTCCCTAAGCCAAGCATGTTAACCTCAACCAAAGAGGATTAGCATGAACTTAGCATTTTCCTTAAAGTTAGCAAAATATCTTGTGGAAAATTAAGTTTTCCAAATCTAGAATCTTGGTTAAACGAGCTTAAATCTTCTGATTTTGCAACAAAAATGGCCTTACACTTGTTCCCAAAATGTTTGTGCCTTGTTTTTGAGTCAAAACCTTGAGTGGTATGATCAACAGGCTGTTTCATCATCCTAGAATACTCTAGGGCTGTGCAAATGAGCTCGTGATGCTCATGCCACTCTTTCCCTTTAGTTATTGATGTTCGAATGTCAATGACTTTAGTTTGGACTTAAGAACATAAGCAAAAATAAAAATATACCCCTATTTGCTTTGTCCTCTACTAGCAGCACAAATGTTGCAAATTGAAATATCACTTTAAAATTCTAAATGATTTTTCATGAATTTTTTAATATTTTTCTCTCAAAGTGTGTCGAATTATCTTTGAAAAAATGTCTTATTCACCCTCGGATCGTTCCGGATGAAAGAGTTATGATTTGTAAATCTAAACTATCTAGAACCTCTAGAATCCAAACATGTATTATGGTTGGGCCGTTCAGACCCATAAAATGATTTTTCCAAAATTTTGAAACATTTTTCCTAAACGATTCACGAAATTCCCTTTTCAGAAAGGTATCGTTTGCAATTTTTTGATACCAAACGAGTCCGGGGTGATTTTTCAAATTTTGACACACCTTTTCCCTCATATGCTTTGCTAGTAGCATAATCAATCTGAATTTGAAATTTTATTTCCTTGAAAAGTGACCTTCTTAGGATATTGAAAATATTTTTAGATTGCCCTCGTCGAGTTACATTTCAAACGGTATCTTGTCCGCACTCTAAAGCCTTCAAACCAATTCAAAATAAATTTAGGAAGTGGGACAGTGCGATGCTATCCATTATCTTCGATTATGGTCCCCTAAACCTCATCTTGAGACATTCGAATGTCACCGTATCACCCTGATCAGCCTCGAAAACATGCTTTGACCTTTTTATAGGCTCATATCAAGGCACGAATATGTTTTACACCTTTGCCATCCTCATTCACAATAATTTTTTTCACCAAAAGTCATCAAAATGCTCACCTATCTTCTAAATCACAAGGTTTTGTCTACTTAAGTTTCCCAACTCCACTTTTCTAAAAAGTGTCAAACGTGTCACTTTTAGGGATAATCTAACCCTGACCTTTCGAAGGGATACTCCAACCCTATTTTTCAAAATTATCGAGATTGAAAAATCTTCCTTTGTCAAAATGATTTGTCATCCATAGGAATACTTTAACCCTGACCTTTTGAGGGGATACTCCAACCCCACTTCTCAAAATTGTAAACATTTAAAAATCTTCCTTTGTCAAAATTATTAGTCATCCATAAGGATACTCCAACCCCATCTTTTTGAAGGGATACTCTAACCCTGTCTTTCAACTACAATTAAATTTTTCTCCTTCCTGGACTTCCATGAATGTGTAAAACAAACCTCATTCAATTAAGAGACCCAGATAAATTCCAATAGTCCATCCCTTTTCTTTATCATTGCATTGAATGATCCATGTTATGTTACTTCATTTGTTGCCTTACCAACATGATTTCTTTGTGATGATTATTTGCATTCATGTTTTCCAATCATTTCAAATAAAACTAAAGGTAATATTTCAAGTGGGTATCTCTCCAATGCCCAAAATAGAATATTATATTTTTCAAAGTAAAATCCAGAGGTCATTTTTATTGAAAATCTCTATAGTCCCTATCTCTTCAGGGTGTATATGAGATTAAATCTTTTTCATCAAAACTTAGATTTGTATTTCTATAAGATTCATGCATTAAAAGAGGGTTATATCGAAAAGTGATTAGATAAGATCGAAAGAATTGAAATCGAGATAAGATATATCTAGTAAGGTACCGATTTCGAGCGACACAAAGAGGTTTGTACCTCATCGTGCGTAACCAACTCACAAACCCAAACTATGAATCTTTGTACTACGTAGACCACGGGATCAATGTTTTGAGTTTCGTAACTCAAAACATAGCTTTCAATAGGCATGCGATCATGCCTAGCCTAAAATGATCGGTGGTGACTCTAAGCATTGGCCATTTCTTGATGGTTATCTAAGACCAATAAGATGAGCAATTCATCTTATGGTCCCCCTCATTGTGTCATAAGTTAAGAATCTGTACTTTCTCATTCTCATCACGTCACGAAGGAAAGTCTCAATCAAAAAGACATTTTCAAGTCAAAAAAATATTTTAAGTCGTATGCACCTATAGATCCGCGAGGATCTACCCCGAGACACATTGTGACATTGAGCCTTAGATGGTTTTATAGTATGAAATTTGATCTATTTAGTGGTATATTTAGTTTGATTAGATGAGTCTTGTTTTAAAAGAATGAAAGTTCCAAAATGTGCTTGATGAAATTGAATCTCAAAATTTTGAATAAACTGTTTTGCGATTTTTGGCTTTCAAAAAATATGGCTCTGATTAGTTTTATTAGTGAAATGGATTTGGGCTTTCAAGTATGATGTATAGATTTTATTTTGGTACCATTCAATCTGCTGTTTTAAATACAAGTGCTCAAAGGAAGGTAAATGACCATAAAAATTTAAAATTTTAGCATTTTATAAAATTTTGTATTAATTATTTTAACAGTTATTTTTTCTAATAATTGATTTATTTTGTTGTAAATTGTATAAACTTTGAATATTTGAATTTTATTGAATTTTGTAATTAGTAAATGTATTTTTTGTGAATTATTTTCTAGTCAGCATAATTTAAAAAAAAAATTATGAAGGAAATTTCAAAAACTAAATTTTGATAGCATTATGATTTTTTAAAACCAAATGCAATATATATTTATTTTAACATATAGTATTTCAATTTTCAATTTTTTGATATTTTCTAAATTGTGAAAGAATTATTTTATTTTGAAAATAATTTCAGATGATAAAAGAGTTGGCAGACACACCCTAAGTGTTTTAGAATAATCTGTAAAATGTCTTGTTTTATTTAGATAAATGAACAGCTTTAGTTTCAAATCTAAATAATCTATGAATTAATAGGTTCCAAGTGGTTATGAATTCATTATTTCTTGATTTTAGTTTAGCAAGTTCAAGGTAAGTGACTTAATATCTCTCGATCTTTTAACACCCTAAAATCAACCTCACATTACTTAGATATAACATACAATGTTTTATCGCTTGATTTGTTAGATCAGATTAGGCATGCAAAATATATATGAGATTTCTTTCTTTCAATATGAAATGTGATTTCATTTTGATTTGATCATCAAATGTGATTTTTTGTTTAACCATATGTTATTTTATATATACTTATTTGTTTATATATAATTATAAATTTAACTTACTACATCAGATACTTAGAAAATATGAAATTTACTTCGCAAGAAAAGTGTTTTGTAAAATGCATGGCTACTACTTTGTATAGTTGGATAATTCAAAAATGTATTTTAGTTTTATTTATCTCCAAGTATGACTAAGTTTTGACCTTGTCAATAGGAGTTAAATGTTGTTCATGTTGACATGTACTTTGTGATAGAAATCAGCTTCACACCGTGCCATCAGTTTTAGAATAGTGGTTTTACTTCTATTTGGTGCAACCATCTAGTTGCTTCATATACACTTTTGACCAACAACCACTAGGTTAATTGTGGTTTTTGTTTTAACTTATGCCACAAGGGTTAAATGTTGTTTTAAGATGTTATGAAAGACTAATGAAAATTTGATTTTGAAATAATCTGATTTTGAAATAAATATATTTATTAAATAGTAGATTACCCAATTTTATTTTAGAATCATTGTTGTTTATAATTTTAGCCTAAATTTTTTGTAACATGCTCAATCCAAGTGAGGGGATGTCAGTTACTTGTTGATTATTTATATTCATTTTTTTTATTTTCTTACCATTTCAGATTTCAACATTCGTATCTTTGAGGTGTATGTAGACACTTAAGTTTACCTGGGACTTCGGTCAAGCATCTTAAGCCATCATCGAGACCATTTGCCTATGCTTGGATCCAATATCTTTTATCCCTAATTAAGGTAAAGTGATTAAGGAGCCAAAATTAAGTAAAACATGTAAAATTTATCAAATGCATAAATACCATGCCCTAGGATATCAATACATTAGCTCTAACATTCAAAATTTTTAAATTTTTAGGGTTTATATTGATACTTTACATCAATGCATCGATAATAGGCCTTGACAATACCTAAATTTGTTTTTGAGGATTAAAGTATCGATACATTGCATAATGTATTAATACATTTAGCCAATGTATCAATATATTATATCAATGCATCGATACATTAGGCTAATGCATTGATATATTGCTCAAATATATTAATACTTTGATGTCAATTTTGATAATTCGTGGCAATTTACTCTAAACTTACCATTAACATTTTTCATTAAATTTTCAATAATTATGGCTCCAAAAATCACCTAATTTAGAGCTAGGTCATGTGGGATTAATTTTAAATAAAATTTGGTCCATTTACTAATTTATTTAACTAATTTGGGCTATATTTCATTTAAATGCTATATTAGGTTAAATTTTTATGCAATTCAAAGAGGCCTAATAAGCCAAAGATGATAGATTTTGATGACAATTTCATGTGATACTTTCATCTAAGCTAGGGTAATGGCAAATTTGAAATATTCATAAGGTAGTTGGGATGGTAGTCAATAGGAGGATTCCTTGGCCCTATTCTAAAGGTCATTGGCCAAAAGAATGTTGAAAATACATAGCCTAGAGTATAACCTAATTTCATCTGGCCTTCTTTTCTGATGTCCTAATTATCTGAGATTGAGAACCTATCAACACTTGCTCTAGTAGAGGTCGACTCCTCTAAGTAGGCTGGACATTTTAAAAACCTTTTTAGTCATACCTAATCGGCCGCATGTGCTTGTGATGAAAAAAGCATAGTTTCAAGGCTTGTAGCAAATAAATCTTTAATAGAAAGGTTGAGTATTCAAGAGAAAAATCAATTTTTATATTTTTTTGTCAAATTTTGAAAATCATTTATGTAGATGATATCACAATTGAATTTTCTATTTTTATGAATTTTTTAGATTTATTTGTGAAATTTATGGAGTCAACCATCATACATTTTTATCGATACTTGTGTAGTATATATGCCAATACTCACCACAAAAAATAAAAAATATTCAAGAAAAAGTTTTTGTATTTTATGCCATGAGGCGTCAAATTTTTAATTTTATTTATAAATTTAAAATTTTCACAGTACTGCGAGTATCACATACACAAAATTTTTTCTGTAAAAGTTGTTTCAAATTTTAAATGTTCATCTTTATTATTTTTATAAATTAATATTTTGACTAATATTTGAATTAAATTCATTTTTATAAAATTTAAACATATTTTTAAAAATTTTCTAATTTCCAAAATATGAAATTTCTTACTACAAAAATTTTTTCGATAGAATTTTCTAAGTTTGAATTTTTAAAATTCTTTAAAACTTTCATTAAATACATATTAATTCAGTTTTTAAAACTCTAATTTATTTTATGAGTTTTTTTTTTTTCATACAAAATTTTTTAGAAGGTTTTTCTTGTAAACTTTTATGAGTTTGAAATTTTTAGTTGCTTCTTTTCACATATAAAATTTATTTATAAAAGTTTTTTAGAATTCAACACTTGAGATTTTCTTATTTTCTCTTATTTTTTCTATTCTTATTTTAGTTCATGCATGAATATTCCAAATAGTATGTAATGCATGGGATTTTCTACTATTTTCTATGGAAATTAAAATTTTGGACATATGAGATTTTAGAATACTCTCATGATTTTTTTTAATCTTGATTTCTTTAAAATTTTTCTGGGATTTTCATCCAAATTTTTTCAAATTGGATTATCACATATTAATTTCTTCAAGTAAATTTTTTTTGTTGTTTCTTAATTATAATTTTAAATGATTAAATTTTTAATTAAATTTCATCACATCTAAGTTTTAAGTCAATTTTCATTCTTTACACTTTAGTCTTTTTGATCAACTTGTCTCTTGTGAATTTTAATTGGGTTTCCATGAGTAGATTTTTTTTATTATTACCTTTTTCTAAATGAAGTTTTGTAATTAGAGTTTTCTTTTTCTGTCATGAAAATTTCATTTAATTCTTTTAGAATTACCATAAAAATATTTTAATTTGATGAGGGTTTCCAAGGAATGAATAAATTAGGCTAAGAAAAAGGTAGCAAAAGGACTAATTTTACAATTTCTGAAAGGATGATGAAAGATGGCATTTCTTATATCGAACATGACCATGTGAACTGAACAATCATCCTCTGGGAAAAGTTTTTCAAAAATATTTTGACCATCTTAATCACATGACATCATATTCAATTGTTATTTTCCATTTTTCTATATGCATGCCTTGACTCTTTTTTTCTCTCCGTATTCATAGGCATGCTCTTAAGAATCATTGATTTACCCCAGCTACAAATGAACTTTTAGCTTTAGTTGTCTAGTGAAAAGGGAGTTTATACCATTAAAAGGAACCAATTCAAGTCTCTAACTTTTCCTTTCAGGTGGGGTAAAAGAATTTAATTTATGGATAGGAAAGGTGTGTTTTGGCTTAAGTTCCTTCCAGGTGAAAGGTTTGGTGACAGTCACAAAATTCCTAGTATAGAGTTTTTTTAAGGAATTTGGTGGGTCATAGGGTTGCAACACTATCTTAACACATATTAAACTACCCATCCAGACCCTATAGGAGTATGTTTTGATTGTTTGAATTTCAAGCAACTCAAGAAAGTACCACCAATTATCCATTTCCTTGATAAAAGGTTTTTCGATTTTGGTGAGAATAAGTGACATAGGGATAAGAGTGTCTTAAGATAAGCTTGTCTCAAAAGTTAAAAACTATTTTTATTAAGACCATCCATGTTCTAAAAAGCTTGTTATTATCCTTGTAGACACCTTATTTCGTCCAGACCGGTTTTTGGTATCTTAGGAGTTAGGTAAAAGGTGACAAAATAAAAAAAAATAGAAATAAAGCTGGGGGATGGTGATAAAGTTTTTTGGGGAAAGTCTAAAATGCCTATGGACCACCTTAGAGAAAAATGCAAAAACGAGGCATCAAAGGTTATTTTCAGGGTGTCATTAAAGTCATTCAGGTGAGTACGCGAGCCAATTTTCATCTCTTTGTGACCAAGATAAGACAATTCGATGAACCTAAGGTATGTGCAGGTCATATAGGTGCTTAAACATGGTCATGAGGCTTTCACATTACCAAAATTTTGAATTTCCATGTGTAGTATCAATACATGAAGGTTTGTATTGATACCTAAGGTGTGGTATTGATACCTAGCATGATTGTATCGATACAAGTCTTGGCAGTAGCTAAAGTTGTGATTTTTGGTGAAATGTATTGATACCAAGCACGAGTATCGATAAAAGTCCATGGAATATCGATACAAGGCTTTAAAGTCTCGAGACTAGAAATATTTTTTGTTCTTAGTATTGATACATATCTCCTTATATCAATACTCAAGAAAAAAATTGCCTTGTGTATCGATACAAAATGCTTTGTGTCGTTACAGTAAGGCATTTTACCTTGCTCAAACCATTTTTCAACCTTCAAAAATCTGATTCAAACATGTTTTTTGCACCAACAAACCATCATAAAGCATTAAAAACCTTGAATTTAGGCCAATGACTAGAGTTAAATAAGTTTAGGGGCCAAGCAACCAATGCTAAAGGTCACTTTCACAAAAGATATGCGGTAAGAGGGTGGCAAGCATATCAGCAGTTAGGAGGCTGTTACAGCCTATCTAATTTCTTTCTTAGCATGATAAAACCAATAGCAATAAGGATGCAGACTGAGCATGTTACCTAGATGTCTCCTTGTGCAGAGAAGAAAGCCCAACAATGCCCTTGGTTTGTCTCCTAAAGCCATTGGCTGAGCATGAAGATAAAGAGAAACAACTACCTCAAGAAAAAATGAGAGAAAAAAAGGCTCCTAGCTATAAAAAAAACTCTCCATCAATCCTAGAAAACTTTTCACCCATCCCTAAAAATCCTTCAACCATTCTCAGCCCCAAAACACTTTCAAAAACAATATTTCATTGACTTCCATACTCTATTCCTATAGCTCCACCACTGGAAAACCTTCAAAGACCCAATTTTCCACATATTTTGATCCTTAAAAAGCCTTACCATCAACCATACCACCAGAAAACTACTTTTTTTCATCCTTTTCTTGCTAAATTATAGCAAAGAGAAAGAAGAAATTGAGCCTATAGCCACTACTCCAAGAAAAAAGGAAGTTCAAGTTTTTGGTATATCCCCTCTACCTTGATCTTTTTATTTTTTGTTTTGTCATTAACATTATCTTAGTAAACTTTTTTTATGCTTTTATGGCCACCCTAGGACTCCCATGCATTTTTGTGGCTTTGGTTGTGGTAGTTTAGGATCTTGATGTTTTTCTTGGTGCCTACATACTATTTGGTCAACAAAGCATGTTTCTTTGCATTTTCATCAACATAACAACCTCTGTCCATGTGACCTTGCTATGTTCCTTCCACATTCACATCTGTATCTCATGCTTAAAGCATGCATCTTAATAGGTCATAAGTATGCCCATACATTTCCTAGCAGCTTAATAGGTTCCATGAAAAAAATGCCTTTTTTAGCATGTTCATTCTAAGTATGTTCATGCATCTATATATCATCTCCATGCATTTTTTTTTCTTTTCTGTGCAAAATGTCATCTTTGCTTGTGCATATATGTTTTCCATGTTCTATGTTATGTTTGTGGCACTTGCTTGTGTTGAGATGCTTGTTTGAATGCTAGAAAACCCAACTTCAAAAAAAATCCCTAAGTTAGGCACATGCTATTGCCTACACATAGAGAGTAACATGGGCTTGAGATTTTTATGAAGTTGGTTTTCCAACCTTGGGGGCAAAGCAAGTATTCAATTCTGGATTCATGGAAGAATGAGTATAAGAATCCTGGTTTTCAAAAAATAAAACAAAGTTTTTTAGTTAAAAAATATGAATCCTTGGTCCTTAGCCAAACACCCTCATGATGGCATGGTCAATGGGTTGTTCCATCATCCGAAACTACTCTGAGACTATGGAATGAACTCGTGATGCCCATGTCAACCCCTTATCTCAGTTATAGATGTTTGAACATCCATGGCCCGAGCTTAACCAAATGAAAAACCAAAAATACTGAACACCTCCCCTATTTTGTTCTGGCAGCTAGTGGTCTGGTTTTGAAAAATTATTTAAAAACAAAAAATGATATATCTGGAATGTATTGGTATTTTTCCCTTGAAGGGTTTCAAATTACCTTTCCAACGATATCTCATTTACCTTTAAATCATCTCAGATGAAATAGTTATGATTTTTTGAATCTTCATTGTCTGAAACCCCTAGATACAATGAGTAGTCTATTGTTCAGGCTGTTTCAGCCTAACAAAGAACATTTTTGAATCCCTTGAATATTTTTCCCATAGAGTTCATTAAATTCCCTTTTTGAAAAGGTATTTTTTGCATTTTAACAATTCTGGATGAATCGAAAATTATTTTTCAAAATCCATCATACCTTTACCCTGTACATGTTGCCAGCATTGAGTCAAGTTGAAATTCAAAAATTAATTCTGCCTGAAAAGTGATTTTCTAGGATTTTTGGAATATTTTTGCAGTAATCCTCATCGAGTTACCTTTCTAATAGTACCTTGTTTACTCTCCAAGACCTCTAGATGAGCTTGAAATAAATTTAAAAAGAGAAATGACACAATGTTGTCCTTTGTTTCTAACCCAATTTCTGAAATGCTCCTATTGAGGCATTTGAACGCCTCATTATCTACTCGGCTCAACCAAGGCTAAACAAAATAGGAACATTTTAGCCAAACCTTTGGCTCTCAATTTTCAAAGCTCCCTCTATACAAAAAAATGACCCTTTCTTAATGACATAAAAAATTTTCATTTTCGGGGAAACTCTAACCTCATTACTTTGAGGGAAT
This sequence comes from Adansonia grandidieri, assembly GCA_038382065.1. Classification (NCBI taxonomy): domain Eukaryota; kingdom Viridiplantae; phylum Streptophyta; class Magnoliopsida; order Malvales; family Malvaceae; genus Adansonia; species Adansonia grandidieri. The sequence goes on along the minus strand of JBBYHK010000016.1, from coordinate 2,469,434 downwards.
ACTCTAACCCCTCTTTTACCTAAAAATGACATCAAATTTTTATTTTTGGGGATACTCTAACCCTATTTCTTTGAGGGGATACTTCAACCCCACTATTACCTTAAAATGACATTAAATTTAACATTTTCAGGGATACTTCAACCCTACTACTCTGAAGGGATACTCCAACCTCGCTTTTACCTTAAATCCAATATCAAACTTTTTTTTTTAGGGATACTCTAACCCTACCTTCTAAGGGGATACTCTAACCTCGCTCTTCATATTCATTCTAAAATCTAAGGTTTTCTCCCTTTCGAGTCATCAAAACCTTTTTCTCCTTAAATTCCCATTAAATCTGACAAGTCTCAATGTTTTTGTCTCGATTATTCATCAATAATCGAAGACAACTATGAGATACATCTCGATCATCCCTTTTGTTTATGTATTTTTTGTATTTATTTTTGTGTGGATTTATTTATTGTTTTCTTTCCTATCTTACTAATACGTTTCCTTTTATAGGGACCTCGAGCATTCATGCTTTAAAAATCATTTTCAAGATCACAAAACGATATCTCATGTCGATATCTCTCCAGTGCCAGACATGAAATATTTGATTTTTTAAACCTATTCGGAGATCATTTTCATAAAAAAAATCCTTATGTTTCTCACCTCTCCGAGGTGTATAGGTGATAAAATTTTCATTAAGACCTAGACTTGTAGCTTTACAAAATTTCACACATTAGAGGAAATTATATTGAAATAATGATAAAAATGGAACTGAGGAAACTGAGACTCAAGTAAGATATAGTTAGATAGTATCGATTTTCGGGTGTTGTGGGCGTGCTAATCCTTCCCCACACATAACCAACTCCCAAACCCAAAACAACAAATCTCTAGTATTATTTTCAATAGGCATCCGATCATGCCTAACTTAAAATGATCGGTGGTGACTCTAAGTTTGTGGCCATTCATGATGGCCATCCAAGACTAGTCAGATAAGCGATTCATCTGACGGTCTTTTACTTCTTCATGTCAAACATCAAAATATTTTTAAGTCGAATGCACTTTGGCCCTTCAGATCGTTTAAAGTTCGCAAAGGCCGAGCACGTGGAACGTCGAAAATCTTCAATACTTGATATGAGTGATGCGAGGTTTCATTGCCAAAGAAATTCAAAGCTAGAATAAGAGGCATGATGTATAATGCTTGCAAATTAAAGGTTTATTTATTTAAAATCAAAGTTTACATTTCTACACAAATGAACATGCATGTAGAATTTAAGTTGAGATAAAAATTGCCCCTGATTAGCATGCTACTCAGAGAACAGTAGCCCTCTAAATATGATGCCCTTGATAGGCATCCATAAGTTCCCTGAACTTTGCTAGATTTACGTTAATAATGGATTTGACCTTTGTCTTTAAACACCTCACAATCCTCCGTAGCATGTTTTTTTTCTCTTTATTAATACTTTCAAGTGAGACTGAAATTGTATCATTCTAGATACGAAGGCTTTCTAGGGATAGTGGTAATCTTTTGGCTCTAGACTAGCAAAGGAAAAAGTTCCATACAGGAGATTGGTAAGGAATGGTACACCTTTACCCTCTTTCTCTTATGCTCATGAGAACAGTTCATGTTAGTCTTTGAGTTAGCTTGAATTTTTGGAATATGGACCGAATAAGCTTACATAAAAAGTGCTAAAACATATGGATAGACCAATTAAGGCCAATGGTCAACTACAAATTGAGAATAGAAATGAAGTCAAAATGGATATTCTTATATCATAAAGACTTGTTCTTTATTTTTACCAAAGGTATGTTCATTAAGAAATCATCTTTCACCTTATCAAGTATTTCGACACTGGTATGTTTTATTCTTCATATCTTTATCCCTTGTTTGATTCTACCCACGGAGAATAATATGTCTCCAAATTCTCTAAAGCCATTATTCATAATAATAAGAAAAGAGAGTACGCATTAAGTAAGCAGTCATCTACCTATTAGTAAAAGGTGGTTCGACTTATAAAGTTTTCGCTTTTCATCTACAAATGTAACATTTTTTGCTTTCCTAATATTCTTTTTTTCATGTTCCAAAAAGTCCACTAGTTAGGAGTTGTTTCTAACTAGTGTTTATGTTATTCCAAAAATGCTTAAGCCAAAATCTTTCCAAATAGATATTTGGCTTCCTTCCAATAGGGAACACTATGTAAATGCTACACCAATCAAACTTTTTAGAAAGATGTGGATAAGAAACTTTTCATTCCCTGCAAAGCTAGCCATTTTTTGACAATAAGAGGTCAAATGTATTTTTGGGCAATTAAGTCCATCATATTTCTCAATTCCAGGACCTTAAACTTTGACAAGATAACCACATCTGGAACCAACTAGAATTCTTTACCATTTTTGAATTTTCCTTTGCTTTTTACAGTTGGTCATATTATTGTGCTTTTAAATCCAAAATCTTCTTTGTTGGATTTTGTTTTGACTGTCCAGACTTAGAGTACTGACTATGTTAAGAAAATTTGCCTTTGGACCATGAACTGACTATAAAGGTATTGAGCCAAAGTGTCTATTAAATCGGACTGCACGATTTTTGCCATCATCTTTCTTGACAGAGGTGAAAAAATGCAAATTACTTTTATAGCTATACGAGCCTTAACAATGTTCATTTTCATTATTGTCCTTTTAAAGATTTTACCATGAACATTAACCATACACATGTATGAACAAATAAGTAGATAAATTAATATGCACGGTGCTATGAGTAATCGATTGGGCATAAACATAGGGAAAACTAAAATAAAAATAGTATTTCTTAACATTTCTTGGATGTTCACAATACATAAAACTATGTTTACAGAATTCCAAAAGTGGCTCAACATTACCTTGGTGAACATTTCACTATTATCCTAATGTTCCTAAAAACATAAGAAAGGTCCTATCATCCTTCACTATTTGAAGCTTTAAGTAGTCTTCCAAAACTCTTGAATAGCAAAGGTCTTTGGGTCAATCCATTTGGCATTAATGAGAGTTTGCACCTTATTTGTAAAAATCTTGCAACTTTCGATAGAATGTCTTTAAACATTATCGTGACGTGCCCCTTCACATGATGCACTATGACTTAAAAATAAAAAAAAAGATGGAGCTTGGCTTTGGATCATCCCTTGATCGAGATTTGCATTAAGCATGATAGAGTGAAAGTCAAAGGGAGAACTGTCAGGCGAATTGCTCATCCAACTAGTCTTCGATGGTCATTGTGAAATGACCATGACTTGGAGTTCCCATCAATCATTTTAGGCTAGCTATGATCGAATAACCATTAAAATCAATAATTCTAAGTTACAAAACTTGAAACATTGCTTTTACGGGTTATGTATACCAAAGTTCAATTTAAAAAGGTCTGGGAGTTTCTTATGCATAGGGACAGATTAGCACCCCTATAATGCCCAAAATTGATACATCTAGCCATAAATTATCAAAGTTTTAGTTTTCCTTAATTTTTCATGTGATCATTATTTATGTGTAATCCCTTTCTTATAAATGCAAAATTTTAAATATTAAATTTGGGTTTTCATGATTAAATTTAATTAATATCTCTTTATGCACCTAAGAGGGAGGAGAAACATAAAGGATTCAGTAGAAAAGGATACCTATGCCAAGGACTGGAGGGATACTAACACAAAACATTGCCTCGGGTTAAATGAAATTTGATTTTTTTGAAAGCATGAATGCAAATCATCATTAAGAAGAGAAATGGGTTAGTAAGACATAAAAAAATATAATAAAAGCTGCATTAAAGATGAATACACAAAAACATAAAAAAAGGGGAATGGTTGAGATGGATCTCATATGGACCTCAATTATAGAGGAGTAATTGAATTGACAATTTTAAGATATGTTTGGATTTGAGGGTTATTTTAGGCATGAAAAATTTAATAAAAGGTCTAGGGAAGCCCACAGGAGAGAAAACTTAGATTTTGGATGTATTTTTGAAAAGCATGGTTGGAGTATCTCTTTGAAAAAAATAAGGTTAGAGAATCCCCTTAGAAAAGCAAGGTTGGAATATCCATTCAAAAAAAATAGGGTGGGAGAATCCCCTCAAAAAGAGAGATTTTGAATGATTTTTTGAAAATCAAAATTTTTTATATATATTTTTTGAAGAAACAAGATTTTAGAATGGAAAATTAATTTTTTAAATAGGAAAGGGAAATTAATTTTGAAAACCATTTTAGGTTTCGATCCAAGCCTAAAGGGACCTATGTAATGACTCATGACACCGTGGGGGAAGCCATTGAATATATTTCTAGTCATTTGAATGACTAAAAAAGATGGTTCAAGAAAATCCAAGTAAATTTTTCTTGAGTTCAGTAAAAACATTGTACAAACATCACGCTGTCCACTTTCCCAAATTTATTTTGGTTTTGTCCAATGGTTTCTAGTGGCAAATGAAGTGCTGTCGGAAAGTTATCTCAATAAGGATTAATGTAAAAATATTCCAAAAATCCTAGAAAATCATTGGCTAGGCAGAATAAATTTTTGAAATCAGGTTCAAATTTGTATTGATAGCAACTGACGGGAAAGAGGGCTATGAACTTTGAGAAATCACCCCAGACTCAAATGGGATCATTAAATTACAACTGATACTTTTTCATTAAGAAATTTTATGAACTTTTCAAAAAAAGTCAAAAAGTCCAAAAAAGTCATTTGATAAGTTAGATTTGCTTAAATAGAACATGAATCACTGATTCTACGGGTTCTAAATAACAAAGGCTCGAAAAATCACTACTTCCACCTCTAGAATGATCTAGAGGCAAAAAAGTATCATTGTAAAGCTCATTTGAAGCATGTTCACAAAAAATGATAAAAAATTCTAGAAAATCATTTGGAGTTCAAAAATAATTATGCAAATCAGGATCATTATGCTGTCAGTACTAAAACAAGGGTTCCTTTGGGTTAAGGTTTTTATGGTCATGTGTCAAGGTGTAGAACATGCGAATGTCCAATTAATGAGGTCCATGGTAATGAAGTAACAGACCAATCTAACTCTTATAGAATAGGTCATCGAACTATCCATTAGTGACACTAATGGTCATGATAGGCTTGAAACAACGCTTAAAATAAATACTTAAAAGGATTTTTGATTTTGGATTAAAAATAAAATTTATTTGGCCTAATGAGGCCATGATTCCAAACATTTGTGATTGATATATCCTTAAGATTGGAGAACTAATATATTGAAAACATTAAATCCATGACAATCCTTATTAATTGAGGTTAGTATAGACTTAAATTAGGTTTTTCTTTGAAAATAGATTTTTACAAGCATCATAAAGGCATTTCAACAAACATAAGATGAACTAAACTAAGTGAAGATATTAGACCAGAACAATTACTTAAAATAGCAAGCTTTCATGCACCTAAACAGGGAAATCATAATAAAAATACATCCCAAGGTATGGTCAAGGTCAAAGTATACTAGGCTAAGAATTCACGCATGAAATAAGCATGTTGAGATGAAGAAAAGCATGGCAAGAATGCATAAGCAGGGGTTATTTTAATATCAATAATAAATATGGCATTCTAGTTCATCAAAACACCATTGAAGCACCAAGAAAATCATCAAAATTCTAAGGCTACCATAAATAAAGCCAAAATAATGCATGAAAGCCTTTATAGGGTCATGGAAACCTAAAAGTTCACTAAGATGATGATGGTGAAGAAAAATAAAAAATGAAAGAAAGAAAAAATAGGAAATATACCCCACTGGAAGCTTGAACTCCTAGCTATATCCTTAAATAGCAATCCAACAACTTTTTAACTCATTTTCTTGCTTTTTTTTGCCATGGATTAGTAAGGAAAGAATGAAAAGAAAAAGCTTTTGGTTATGATGGCTATAAAGGATTGTTTTTAGGGCAGAGACGAGGGAAATGAGAGGTTTTGGAAGGGATTTTAAAAGGATGGAAAAGGGAGTTATGAGAATAGGGTTTTTGGGAGAGCTTTAGATTTTTTTATGGCTGATTAAAAAAGGTTCCCTTTCTCAGCTGAGTAGGAATTGGATAATCTAGTGGATAATATAATGACCTAGCAATAAAGGCATATAAGACTTTAGACACTAAGCTGACCTAGCAATGAGGACATATAGGAAATTTGGCATGTAAAATATGATGACTTGTTATACTAATGTGATACTTGTTAATATCTAATTAGTTAATCTTGATTCTTGCAAGCAATGAAAACCATGCATTAATTGATTAAATCAGTAATCTTAAGTTGGTCCCTTATAAAATATATTTCTTATGAAATACATTTGGCTAAGCTCAATGGCCCTTTCCAAAATGTGTTAATCTAATTTTTGAAGCCCAAAAATTAAATCCACATGATTTGTATGAAGTTATACTGATATTGGATGCTTTTCGAGGCTAATGTCAGTACAAAGGATGAAAAATGTCTCTAATCAGGCCACAATAGCCTTGTGTATTAATACAAAAAATCTTATATCAATAAATTAAGCAAAAACCCAAACTATGTCAATAATTTGAGTCTAGTATTGATACAAACATAATTACAAGCTTGTATCGATACCCAGCTTGTCGATATATACATCCTTCTATTATTACTTGTTGGCAACAATCACGATTTTAGCTTCGATATAACTTTTTATTGGTACAAATACCCTTAGCATTGATACAAATAACAAAATCTTGGAATTTTAATGACGTGGAGCCTTGTATCAATACCTTTGGCCCTTGTATCAAGATAAACATACAAAACTATGGATTTTTCTTACCTTGGACTCTTTGAACTCTTTAAGCCAGATGAAAATAATCAGAACTTGATCAGTGTTCTTCAAATGACCTGGATGATGCCTCGGATGATAACTTTTGATACCTTAAATGTTACCCTGGATAAAATGAGGTGTCTATAATTGCCCTTCGTTAGCCATTATAGAGCATAAAAATATGACAAAGATAAATAGACACTATGTTATTAGGGGTATAACATTACCTCTGAGTATCTGTAGGATGATGGATATGTAGTTAATATTACATTGAGATAGGCAGAGTATATTGACAGTGATCTTGACTAATAAAAAACTTTTAATGAGTTTTATAATGTTTGACTCGATAGACATCTAACTCTTTATGGACTGAGATAGATATACATTTAGCTCTTTATCAACTAATTAAATAAGCATCTAGCTTTTTATGGACTAAGGTAGGTAGACATCTAGCTCTTTGTGAACTAAGGTAAGTAGGCGTTCAACTCTTTATGGATTAAGGTAAGTAGGCATCCAATATTTTATGGACTAAGGTAGGTAACCATCCAGTTCTTTGTGGACTAAGTTGTAGGCATCCAGCTCTTTATGTACTAAAGTAAGAGGCATCCAACTCTTTATGGATTGAGATAAGTAGGCATCTACCTATATTTGGATTAAGATGGGTAGGCATCTAGCTCTTTATTGATTGAGGTAGGTAGGCAAACAACTCTTTGTGGACTAAAGTAGCTAGACATTTAGCTTTTTGTAGATTAAGGTAGGTAGCATTTAGAAAACTTACTTGAGGGTTTTTAAGGTTCTTGGAGATAATAGTTGGTACCTATATATTTGAGTTTGCTTGGGACTTTTAAAGGTAGGATTCTACACTTGAAAAATAGTAAGTAGTTTCATGTATGATGCATAAAGGTGCAAATGCATGCTTGGATGATGCAGTTATGATGATTTAGAGATCTAATTTGGTAATTGGCTTTAGAGTTTTGAATTACCTTTTATCATTAAGTTTCATTGGGTGTCTTATGTTTTAAGGTTTACTAACTTTACTTTCAATGTTTAAAAGGTTTTTTTTAATGATTGAGGTCATTTTTAAAGGTTGAGGTGACCCATGATGCATAAAAAGTTTTTTAAGTCTAATTGACTCATTTTAGTGGGTTAACAAACTTGGTAAGTTAGTTTTTGACATGCTTAAAAAGATGTATTTGATGGTCTAAATTGACTAATGGGAATCTGGTTTAAAGGCATGGGTCAAGGGTCATTAATTTGGCTTTACTTTTTGGCCAAGGTTTGTTGAAGGATAGTTTTATCACATTTTTCATCATGGAGGAAGTGTAAAGGGTAAGTCTAGCTATGGTTCCAGAATCCATTCTCTTTTTTGCACCTGAGAAGATTTTCCTATGAAGTTTTATCTTCTTTGAAGTAACACTAGGAAATCCCATTATCAATTTTGTATAATCTTTTAAGCATTATCAATTATATGACAAGCATGATGTAATATGGTATGCAAGTATGAAAAATGAGATTCAAAAAATGAAATGGTTGTATTTCATTTTTGGGAGAAAAGGAATACAATTCATTAAACATTCTGAGAGGTGCAATGAAAGTTGAAGATTAATTTTTCCCAATAATCAGTTGTTTTTTATGCTAATGACATCAGTCTTTTGTTGAGTACTTCTAGAGACTTCTTTCAAATAACCAACTTTTCTAGTGTCAGCTATTTTTTTAGAAACCTCTTGTATTGCCCTATGGTCACTACCCCAAGTCAAGGTAGACACTGCCCTTTTCCTCCAGATCAGGTAAAAGTGGGTTTAGTAAACTTAATATAGGATGAGGAGCTTGTGCCACAATTTGGTGTTTATATGGAGGATGGTTTTGTTAAGTTAGTATTGGCCTTAATTATGTTTAGACAAAGGTAAGTTTTGGTTGCTTAAGCCACCCTTCCAAAGATAATTATGCCTTTGTAGGTTTCTGACCCTCTCAAGCATAATACTTCTTAACGGAATCAAGTTGATAGGGTGGTTTGGGTTGTTGCCATCCATCTCGGTTAGAATCAAAGATCCATTAGAGAAAGCTCATTTAAACACATAGAGGCCTTTTTATTTTAGGGTTAATTTTCTTGAATATTTTGTGAATTAGGAAAGTCTTTTGAGTACTAAGTCTCTTTCTTAAAATTAACGAGGTTGGACTTTTTGTTATAAGCTCTCATCATATGCTTCTCATACATTTGTCCATGATAAATAGCTTTCACTCTCTTTCATAAGGTTAAGTTGTTCATATCGGTTCTTAACCCATTCAGCTTCTTTAAATTGTGATTCCATTAAGACTTTGAATGAAGGGATTTTGACTTTGATGGGCAAAACTGCCTCTATCTCATAGACTAAGAAAAATTAGGTAGCTTTAATGGAAGTTCGAACTATTGTGCGATAAGCATGCAGTGCAAAGGTTAGCTTCTTATGCCAAACTTTATAAGTTTCGACCATTTTCTTAGCTATTTTTTTAATGTTTTTGTTAGCTTGCTTAACCACTATATTCATTTTTGGATAGTAAAGCACTAAATTATGGTGCTTGATCTTAAACTGGGAGCAAATTATTTCCATTATTTTAATGTTCAAGTTATGTGCATTATCCATGATAATCTATTTGGGGAGTCTATATTTGCAGATAATGTCTCGTTTCATAATCTTAAATAAAACAGATCTAGTGACATTAGAATATAAAGCCACTTCTACCCATTTGGTAAAATAATCAATGGCAACCAAAATGAAATGATGCCCAATTGAAGCTTTAGAAATAATGCATCCAATCATATCCATGCCCCAAATAGAGAAAGGCCACAGAGCCATCATATATGCATGGGTGAAGGTGGATATGGATTTTGTCAGCATAAATTTGGCACTCATGGCATTTTCGTGCATGGTCAATGTAATTTTTTTTAGTGTCAACCAGTAATATCTAAACCTCATGACTTGTTTTACCATTCTATATTCGTTAGCATGAGTATCACAAAATTTTTTTTAGACCTTTTCCAGAATTCTTTTAGCTTCAGAAGTGTCCATACATTGGAGTAATATTTGATCCTAGCTTTTCATGTATAGGACTTTACCATCCAAAATGAAACTTGTAAGCATTCTTTAAATGGTTTGTTTATCAGTTTCTGTAGACATTTGAAGCTTTAGAAATGATGCAGCCAATCATATCCATGCCTTACATAGAGAAAGGCCACAGAGCCATCTTACATGCAAGGGTAAATATGGTGTGGATTTTGTCTGCTTAGATTTGGCACTTATGGCATTTTCAGGCATGGTCAATGTAGTCTCTTTTGAGTGCCAACCAGTAATATCTAGACCTCATGACTTGTTTTAATATTTTATATCCGTTAGCATGAGTATCACAAATTCCTTCTTGGACCTCTTCTAGAATTCTCTTAGCTTCAAAAGCATCCACACATCAGAGTAATGTTTAATCCCAGCTTTTCCTGTATAGGACTTTACCATCCAAAACAAAACTTGTAGACATTCTTCAAATGGTTTGTTTGTTAGTTTTTGTAGGCATTTGAAGCTTTAGGAATGATGCGTTCAATCATATCCATGCTTCACACAGAGAAAAGCCATAAAGACATCATACATGCAGGGGTAAAGGTGGATGTGGATTTTGTCTACATAGATTTGGCACTTATGGCATTTTTGGGCATTATCAATGCAATTTTTTTTAGTGTCAACCAATAATATCCAGACCTCATGACTTGTTTTGCCATTTTATGTTTATTAGCATGAGTATCACAAATTTTTCTTGGACCTATTCTAGAATTCTCTTAGCTTCAGAAGCATCCATATATCAGTGTAATGTTTGATCCTAACTTTTCTTGTACAAGACTTTACCATCCAAAATAAAACTTGTAGACATTCTTTAAATAGTTTGCTTGTTAGTTTTTGTAGACATTTGAAGCTTTAAGAATGATGCATCCAATCATATCCATGCTTCACATAGAGAAAAGCCACAAAGCCATCACACATGCAGGGATAAAGGTGGATGTGGATTTTGTCTACATAAATTTGGCACTTATGGTATTTTCGGGCATGGTCAATGTAGTTTTTTTTGGTGTCAACCAATAATATCCAGACCCCATGACTTATTTTTCCATTCTGTGTTCTTTAGCATGAGTATCACAAATTCTTTCTTGGATTTTTTCTGGAATTCTCTTAGCTTCAGAAGCATCAATACATCAGTGTAATGTTTGATCCTAACTTTTCTTGTATAAGACTTTACCATCCAAAACGAAACTTATAGACATTTTTCAAATGGTTTACTTATCAGTTTCTGTAGACATTTGAAGCTTTAGGAATAATGCATCCAATCATATCTATGGCTCACATAGAGAAAGGCTATAGATTAATCATACATGTAAGGGTAAAAGTGGATATGGATTTTGTCTACTTAGAGTTGGCACTTATGGCATTTTTAGGCATGGTTAATGCAGTCTCTTTTGAGTGTCAACCAGTAATATCTAAACCTCATGACTTGTTTTACCATTCTGTGTTGTTAGCATGAGTATCACAAATTCCTTCTTGGACCTCTTCTAGAATTTTCTTAGCTTCAAAAGCATCCACACATCGGAGTAATGTTTAATCCTAGCTTTTCTTATACAGGACTTTACCATCCAAAATGAAACTTTGTAGACATTCTTTAAATGGTTTGCTTGTAAGTTTTTGTAGACATTTAAAGCTTTAGGAATGATGCATCCAATCATATCCATGCTCTGCATAAAGAAAAGCCATAGAGCCATCATACATGTAGGGATAAAGGTGGATATGGATTTTGTCTGCATAGATTTGGTGCTTATGGCATTTTTAGGCATGGTCAATGCAGTCTTTTTTGAGTGTCAACCAGTAATATCCAGACCTCATGACTTGTTTTGCCATTCTATGTTCATTAGCTTGAGTATCACAAATTCCTTTTTGGACCTCTTCTAGAATTCTTTTAGCTTTAGAAGCGTCTATACACCAGAGTAATGTTTGATCCCAACTTTTCTTGTATAGGATTTTACCATCCAAAATGAAACTTGTAGACATTCTTCAAATGGTTTGCTTGTCAATTTCTATAGCATGCTCTAGGTATTGTTGGTCTCGAATGTAATGAAAAAGGTCATGGTACCACAGTAGCCTATTCTTTTCTTCTTCTATGCTATGGCAATATGCAATAGTGAATACTTATCTAAATAGGTTCTACTTCCAACTCTTGGGTTACTTTAAACATAAAGGCCAAGGTTGCTAGAGCATTTGCCACTTGGTTATCTTTTCGAAGTAAATGTCGAAAGCTGATTTCATCAAATTATTATTTTAGTTCACGATTAGCCACTTGTATTGGAATAGCTTAGTATATTCTGTTTCCTATTTTTTTTAGAGTTGATAAATTACTAAAGTAGAGTCCCTATACACTTGTAAAAGTCTGATGCCTTTCTTAATGGCCACCTAAAGCCCTAATACACATGTCTCCTATTCGGCTATGTTATTGGTGTAGTCGAAGTTTAGTTTAGCGATGAAGGGATAATAAACTTTATTTGGTGAGATCAGAATAGCCCTGATTTCGTGCCTCAAAGCTTTTAAGGCTCTATCAAAATACATTTTCAAGTTTAACCGCAATTGATACCATCTTCTGCTTTAGATATGCCATTAAGTTTTTATTTGGGAATTCAAAATCCAATGGTTCATAGTCCTTTTCAGCTCGGCTTGTTAAGAACTTGGATATCATGCTACCTTTGATGGCTTTTTAGCTCACATAAAAGATATCATATTTGAAGAGTAAGACTTACTACCGGGCTAACTTTCCTAACAATGTAGGAGCCTTGCATAGGTATTTAATGTGGTCCAATTTGGTGATCAACCATGTGGTGTGATATAACATTTATTACCAAAAGTCCAAGCCATCCAAGTTAGAGCACAACATAACCTCTCTCTTGCAGAGTAATTGTTTTCATACTTCATGAATTTCTTACTTAGATAGTAGATAGCTTGTTCTTTCTTTCTTAACTTGTCATGTTGACCCAGTACACAACCTATGGACTTGTCAAAAACTAATAGATATAAGATAGTGGTCAATCAAGCATTGACTGTATAAGTATTGGTGGGCTCGACAGATAACACTTGATCTTATCGAAAGCTTATTATCACTCATTATTCCATTCACCAAGGTTTTGTTTTCAGAGTAGGCTAAAGATCATATCACATTTGTCATTTAGTTGGTTATGTAGTTTACTCTTCCAAGGAAACTCCTTACTTCTTTTTGGGCATGAAGTGATGGAAGGTTTTGGATAGCCTTTACCTTATTGAGCTCAACCTTAATTCCTTATTCATTCACAATAAAGCCTAATAGCTTACCAGAAGTAACACCAAAGGAGCACTTAGATGAGTTTAGTTTAAGTTAATATTTGCACAGTCATTTAAAGAGTTTATGGAGGTTGGTGACATGCTCAATCTCTCTTGAGGATTTGGCAATCATATCATCCATATAGACTTTTATTTCTTTGTGCATGAGGTCATGGAATAATGTCATTATTGCCCATTGGTAAATTAGCTCAGTATTCTTGAGTTCGAAAGGCATAACCTTATAGTAGAAGGTACACCACATGGTCATAAAAGTGGTTTTATTTTTGTCTTCAAATGCCATTTTAATTTGATTGTAGCCTAAAAATCCATCCATGAAGGAAAATAGGGGAGTTTTAGTGTAATATCTACTAAGGTATCAATATAAGGCAAAGAAAAATTATTTTTAGGGCTAGCTAGATTTAAGTCTTTATAATATGCGCATATCCTCACCTTACCATCCTTTTTAAGAATCGAGATAATGTTGGCTACCTATTCAGGATATTTGGCTACTTCGAGAAATCCCTTATCAACTTGCTTCTTTACTTCTTATTTAATTTTCAAAAGTATCTCAAGTTTCATTTTCCTAACTTCTTGTTATACCAGTTTGCACTCAGGTTTTACGGTAAGTTTATGAACCATTATGTTAGTGTTTAGCTGGGGCATGTCTTAGTAGGACTAACCAGATACATCCTAATATTCTTGGAGAAGGTTGATTAATTTGGTTCGAGTTAATGAGTTTATTGAGGTTCCTATCTTGACCTCTTTCCAATCTTCCTCTATCTCAAGGTTCATAGTTTTAGTAGGCTCTTTATGGGGTAAGATTTATTTCTCTACTTGTTCAATTAGTCTTAATAAATCGGGTAACATGATGCTTTTCTTAATATCCCTCTAAAATTTGACCTCACTGGTGTAGATTGGTTCCTCAAAATTGATTTCCAGAGTCTCAATGTCATTTTCATCTCGGTGCCTAAAAATATATAGAAGAACAATATAGGCCAAAAATACATAAGGAGAAGAAAAAATTCTAAGGATTTGACAAAAAAATAAAGATGGACATAGGAGATGGCATAGGTGGCATTAATAGACTCAAATGATTGGAAAATGGATTCCGATATATTCTTATGAGATTTAACATAAAAGGCATCAATGGAGGTAATGGCGATAGTATCTTCCTTACTGCCATTGCTAACAACTTTGTTTTTAATGACAAATTTTAACTTTTGGTGTAATAAAGATGGTATTACTCCCTTTGAATAAATCCAAGGTCTCTCCAACACTCAATTATATGATGGAATAATGTCTATCACATGAATATCCACTTTGTACATGTATGGCCCTATTTGGAGTGGGATAATGATGTTCCCAACAACCTCTCTACATGTTCCATCGAATGCTCCCACCATTGTACAACTATGCTTGATATGAGAAATGTCAATAAGAAGTTTGTTCAAGCATGTCAAAGGTATTACATTTAAGGTTGACCCATTACCGATCAGAACTTTTGGCAGCACATTTCCTTTACAATAGGTGGTGATGTGGAAAGCTTTATAGTTCCTCTATCTCTATAGGGTATTTTATCATTACTGAAAGATATGTAATTATCTACAGTAATATTGCTAACTAAGAGATCCAATTAGCTTATCAAAATGTCAAGTAGGATATAAGCTTTATTCAAGTCCTTGAGTAGAGCTTTTTTATGAGTTTCGGTACTTAAGATCAATGACAACATAAATATCTTAGCAAGTTGCTTGTTTAGCTTATCAACAATGCTATATTCACTGTGCTTAATGAATTTAAGAAATTTCATAGCCTCTTTCTCGTTTACTAATTTTTTGACCACTTTTGAATCTGATTATTTCCTTATCGCTTCTTGTGTTTGAATTGTTGAGGGAACATTCTTTTTGTTGACTTTGATTTTAGGTGTAGCTGGGGCATAGCATCTATCGCTATGAGTTATATTGCTTGCTCCTATGAAGTCATTGGTGCTTGTTTGTTGGCTAGATTCCCCAATCATCACTTCTCTACTATCATATTTCCATGACACGACTTTCTCCTCTTTATATAAGAAATGAGATAGGAGCTGAAAATTATTCTCGATGCACAGGTGTGATTTTGGTACCTGGCTGATTGGCAAATAGGATCAATGGTCTTCCAACTCCATAAATGGGGATCTTCTCATCCTTTTCCATAACATTGATGGAAACATTCATGTCTTTTTCCTATTTTTCATAGAACTCAATTTCTGAATGGTCCTTTATCTCTTAAACCAATCTTAAGAATTCTAAATAGTGTTGCAAAGCTTGCCTTCGTCCATAATGGCAGTGCAAGATCTGAGAAGCTCTTCATCTTGATATCGACCTATACTTGATTTTTTTGAATGCCTTTCGTACATTGCTCATTGGTGTTTTAACTTTTTTATTTTTTTTGACTCAATAATACTTCTCATCAATCACAACATTTACTCTCAGTTTTACATTGTTCGAGAGCGGATTAGATCCAACATTAGGTTCTGCCCTTTGTTTGATTTTGATCATGCCCCTTTTTAGTAGGCCTTTAACTTTTTTCTTGAAGAAAGTGCAATTTTCAATGCTATGACTTTGTGCTCTAGCATGGTATTCACATAGGCATTCTCAAGGGGGTGACCTTAGAGTTATAAGCACTGGACTACAACTGACCTGCCAGTAAACAAGCATAGACCTCTTTATAAAAATAGAGAAACAAATCGAAATACTCTTTTTCTTGAAGGCCTTGTTGATTATTTGGTGCTTTGTGTTACTTTGTGATGAAATAAAGTATTTTGAGTAGAATTTTAACCAGGCTTTGATGAATGATTCATGGTGGGATTAAATCCAATAGAGTATACTAGTTATGGTATTAAGGCATACGAGTTAAAACTTGGATATGCGATACCAAGGAAATACATGCTTAGTATTGAATGAGGATTCTAGGTGATCTTGGTAAGGCTTTCACTAATGGCATTCACCTTCTTATCTTAGCCTTTAATGGTAGACTTCTTAGTAGAGCTAGAAGATTCCTCTCTTGACATCTTGATGGTCTTTATGGCATTATCAATCATTTATCCGAGTATCACCATATCAGCAAAATTCTTTGTAGCATTCCCTGCTAACTTCTCGAGTAAGAAGCTTATAGAGTTTTGACAAACATGACTATCATATCTTTTTTGGTTAGTGAAAGGTGAACTTGGGCAGCCTCTTCTTGCCACCTTTAGGTGTATTACCTTAAGTTTTCGGTAGTTTTATTTTCCATGTTCAATAGATAAAGATAATATGGAGCCTAATCGGATACATGCTTATACTGATCAAGGAAAGCTCGACTAAATCTGCCCATGACTAAATTTTAATTGGATCAAACTCTATATACTATTGAGCAGTTGTTCTAGTTAAGTTGTTTTAAAAACAATATATTAATAGTTTCTCATTGTCTTTATGCCCAGCAATTTTTTGGTAGTACATACGGATATTTGCTATTTTATTTATCAAAACTAGTACTTTAAACTTGGATGGGATAGCAAGGTCTGAAAACAAGCTTAAGGATTTGGCATCCATAATTCTAAACTTTTCATTCCCTTCTACAGCTCTGAGGCATTTCTCCAATAACTTGTCCTTTGATTCATTTTCAACAACCTCAGCACACTTTAAATCGACTATTTTTTCTTGTTCTATGTGCTTATCAAGGTCTGGAACTAAAAAATTTGTCGGTGGTGATCCCATATTCATGCTATGATGTTTTTTAGCCAATTGTGGGCTATCATAGGGTTTATGTAGATGAATGGTTGAGCATGTGGGATCGATGGTGTTGGGGGTGACTATTCTTGGGATACCTCTTCAGAAGTATTGGTGGCCTTAATTCCCCCATTCGGATTAACCTCAAGATTGGCTGGTTCTTTTCCTTTATTAGTGGTATTTGCTTACCTTTTATCTTTTAGGGTAACATCTAGTAGTTTTGTCAATTCATCAACTTGATTTTGTAGTTTATTAATCCTACGAAGCATTTGTTCCTGAGCTTTTTGATGCACAACTTCAAGCTTCTTAATATTAGCTTGGTGATTTTTTTCATTGCTTTTCGATGCAAACAGATATGGTACCAGTGTTGGATGTTTAATTTTGTGTTTTAAGGAGCTTCGGACTTCATAGTGATGTCAGATTAGACATTGATATGATGATCATGATGTATGCATGAATGAAGATTAAATTCTATGCCTGTGATAATATTATACAAATGAAAAAAAAATAATTAAACAAATTAAATCATGTATGCAAATACAAGAAATAGTTGGATTTTGGCAACAGCTTTGGAATAAATATCTTCTATTTGAACAAAGCATTAATTACAGCCTATCAAGTTTGAAAGTAATCAAATTTGAAAATATCACACACTATTACTATCGGCACCATGCCTCCCATGAAGGAAGCTTGCATGACTTACAAGTATTTATCGATGGGGAAAAATCCTCTCAACCAGAACTTTTTCTTTTTTTCTCAATGTGATTTAGTGAGAAAGTATGGATTCTCAGCTCTTGACCCTAAAAGGAGATCATTGGATGAATCACTCATCCAACTCGTCTTAGGTGGCCACTATGAAGTGGCCAACAACTGGGTCACCATCGATCATTTGGGTTAGGCATGATCGGATGTCTATTGAATCCGATATTTTGAGTTATGAAACAAAAGACATTAGTTTCATAGTCTACGTGGTCCAAAGATTCAACAGTTGGGTTTGGGAGTTGGTTATGCACAAGGAGGTATGAATCTTCTTGCAACGCCTGAAATTGGTACCTTTCTAGCCATGTCCTAACTTGGTTTTAGTTTCCTCGATTTTGACTTGTCATTATTTAATATAATCCCCTTTTTAATGCATGAATTTTGTATAAAAAAGTAAACTTGAGTTTTTTAAAAAAATTTGAATCTCATATACGCCTTGGAACAGTGAGAAACATAGAGATTATGATTAAAAGTGGCCTTCGAGTTTACTATTTTTTTAAAAAAAGTATATTTCATGTCAAGCACTAGAGAGATATCGACACGAAACATTGCCTTTGTGATATTTTTTGAAAATGGTTTTAAAGATATGCAAGATGAACAACACAAGGGAAAACGTGTTATTAAGATAAAAAAATAATATCACACAAAAATAAATCATAAAAAAGAAGGGAAAGAGGAAATGATGACAGAAATGTACCTCAATATTGTCATCGATTATCTTGAATCGAGTCGATAATTTTAGAGACGCATTCGGATCCATAGACTAATTGAAGCGTAAAACTGAGTTTGAACATTAAAAAATTTAAAGAAAATCCAGGGAGAGAAAATTTGATTTTTTTTTAATGATTTTGGGAAAAATGAGATTGACAGATTTAAATTGATGCATTTGACTTTTTTTGATAATTTTTGAAAAAGAACTGGGTTGGAGTAGCCCTTCGAAAGATAGGGTTGGAGTATCCCTATAAATGAAGACTTTGGTAAGTTTTAAAATTTGAATGATGTTCGCAAAAGCTGGGTTGGAGTATCCCTTTGAGGGACAGGGTTGGAGTGTCTCGAACAGAATCTTCAATGATTTTAGAGAAACGAGCTTGAAGGATTTATCTTGAAAAAGGTTTAGTGATTTCTTGACAAAATGACAATTTTTTTTGATAAATTCTTGAAAAAATAAGTTATTTTTAATTAAAAAGAATTGATAAAAATAAGGATGATAAAGCTTAAAAAATGTTCGTGCCTTGATCTAAGCGTATGGGAGTAATGCTTGTTCTTTTCGACTAGATGGATTAATAGGGATCACATGGAGGCATTCGAATGTCTCGGAGTGGGAGTTCGGAGGAATCAACTAATCTTGAACAATGCTAAAAATAGTGTGCAGCATCGCGCTATCTCTGGACAAATCCGAAGATTCTAGGGTTCATGTAAGGTACCATTGGAAAGTTAACTCGATAAGAATCAATATAAAATTATTCCAAAAATTCAAAAAAATTGCCTCCTGGGTGGAAATATTTTTCAAAGTAGGGACTAGATTGACATTGGCAGCATATGCAGGGGAAATGGGGTGGCTGAATTTGAAAAATCATTTCGGACTTATATGGAATTGTTAAATAGCAAAAGATACCTTTTTGAAAAGGGAATTTCATGAACTTTTTATGAAAAATATTTAAAGAATCCAAAAAAAATCATCTGGTGGGCCAAATGGCCCAAACAGAATGTAAATCGCTGATTTTAGGGGTTCTGAATAGCAAAACTTCGAAAACTCATAGCCCCTTCATTTGAAATGATCCAAAGGTAAACAAGACACCATTGGAAAGGTGATTTGATGCCCTTATAGGGAAAAATGTCAAGAAATTCATGAAAAATTATTTATGGTTTGAAAATAAATTTTCAAGTCATGAATATAGTGCTGCTAGCATAAAGCAGGAGGAATTTTCAGTTTTCTCAGTCTTCTTCAGACAAAATTTGAGCCATTGACATCTGAATGTCTGTGGCAGAAAACAATGAGTGACATGGGCTTCACAAGCTCATCTACACAATCCTGGAGTAGTTTGGGATGATGAAATAGCTGATTGATCATGCAACAAGAACAAAAATTCTTGGCAAATATCAAGGCATAAACAATTTGGACACTAGAAAGGATATTTTATTTTTGAAAAAACAAAATCTAGCCTCTTTTGACCTTAAATTCCAACATAAATAGCTTAATGTTACCCCAAGATTAAAGTTTGAATATGTTAAAATGATAGACCATGATTAATCCCATTATTTGAGTTAATCTTAATCTAACTTGGGGTGTGTCTTCAAAAAACATATATATATATTAGCACATCAAACAAATATAATAAAAACTAAAAAAATAAATTGGTAATATCAAAAATCAAAGGCACAGAACAAATATCATTGAGAGACATTTAAACAAGCATTTCCTAATGATAAAATACAACCTCAAACATAAAAATGTCACTCTACGTCCCACTACTAGTTTTAAATATTCTTTTGACATTTCATGCCTGAAGATTAGGTGAGGATAGATGACTGTTTTTCCTCCCCCCATATGTGGGTGGCTTGGGTTTTGAACCCAAGCCACTCAATCCTTCATCTTTTTTTTTTTGAAGCTGGGTCAAGTTAACCTGGGCTGACCTGTGGGTTAACACATGAGTTATGCCTGACCCACGCTAGTGGTGGCCTGGGCTCAAATCCTAGGCCATTTTTTTTTGCTTTTTTTTCTTTCTTTTTCTTCTTCCTAACTCCTAAACCAGAACATAAAAGAAAGGAAAAAAATCCAAAAAACTAACAATCGACCATTATGTCGACCACTAACTACTACCATCGGTTGCCATTTGTCGGCGGTAGTTAGCTCTCAAACTTCATTTTTAGACCTTTTCTTTCCAAATTCGGAGTCGGGCTTTTCTAAATCTTTTTAGATTTTTCTAAATCTATAAAAAATTTTCAAATGTTTTACCTCAAATTCGACCGTTGTCCATCGTTGGATCTCTCCCAAACTCTAGTATGTTCTTCCTCTCTGTATAAGCTTTCTTTTCACAGTTGAGATTCTCAAAATAAGCACCAAAACCTCTTTAACCGAAAAACCCCACTTTGAATTTTTTATTTTTGATTTATATTTTTTTGAAAGTTTGTGTTTTTTTTTTAATTCTTGAAGATTTCTTTTTGAGATCTCTCCTCTTTTCCCCCCTCTTTGGTGGTTATAAGCACCAAGAAAAAGTTGAAACGGTTGGTTGTTTGGGAACTAGATCCATGGCAGAAGCTACCATGGTTGGTTCTGCAATGAACAAAGCTGCTACTATGCTTTATTTTTTTTTCTTTTTTCTTTGTTTTTTATTTTTCTTTTGTTTTTGTCATTTTATGACAAAAATGTAGCTTTCGCGTGTGGGTCATAGGTGGCCCATTTCACAAAGGTGGCCTGGGTTCGAAATTTAAGCCATTTATTATTTTTTGTGCCTTTGTGTCTTTTTATTTGTTTGTCATTTTATGACTTAAATTCATGCTTAGCATGTGGGCCATAAATGACCCATTTTATAAGGTGGCTTGGGTTTAAAACCCAGGCCACTTCTTTTTTTTTCTCTTTTTGACATGTTTTTTGTTAATTTATGACTAAAGTATGTGCTTGGTCTATTAATTGTGGGCTACATATTCCACATGGGTGGCGTAGGTTCAAAACCCAGGCTACTACATTTTTTTGTATTTTTCCAAATAAGCCTAAATTGAAATGAATTAAGCCCAATTAATCTAGATCCAATAAACCCAAATTAAAAATGACTTGATTAATTGAATTATTTCGAATAATGAGTTTCCTAAAAATTATCGAGATAAAATTTGGTGTCTGCAGCTGCCCCTCTTTGGGTTTTACTGAGTACCAAGAACAAGGGAAAGATCGATAGACACTATTTTCTCCAGGGCATGCTCAAAGCTACCTCGTGTTCCTACAATGAAAAGACTAAATTTAATATAGTGGCAGGACAAGATACAATTTTGGTGGCATTTTCAAAATTTTCCTGGCAAAAGGTAAAGTGTGAATTTTTGGATGAAAAACCTAGACTATGATCCTAGGCTTGACCTCTTCTTAAGTTTCACTTAAAATGACATAGTGCCAATGTGCCGAATCATAGCCAGCAACACTGAACTTTTGACAAATTTTGGACAAAAGACCTAGACTACGATCCTAGGCTCGACCTATCCCTAGGTTCAACTTAAAAATGATAACATGCTAACATGTCGAATCAAGACCAGCAATGTTGTTACTTTTGAAAAGATTTCTTAGTAAAGTGTCTTAACCAAGCTTCTTGACAAAAGTTCTTGACAGAGGATTTCTTGACAAAGTGGCTTGACTAAGGTTCTTGACAAAAGTTCTTGACATAAGATCTCTTGATAGAGTGTCTTGACTAAGGTCTTTAACAAAAGTTCTTGATAGAGGATTTCTTGACAGAATGTCTTAATTAAGGCTTATGACAAAAGTTCCTGACAGAATATGCCAATAAGCTGGATCATAGCATTGCAGTAACATTAGACTTTGAAAAATGATTTCTTGACAAAAGGGTATTGATTGAGGTTCTTAACTAAAATTTTTAACAAAGGAAAGGATGATAATAAGTTAGATCATGGAATTCAAGCAATGATGTGAAACTTCAGATAGATAAGGATCTTACTTGAGCAACCTTTTGATTTGCTAATTTTTAATTCAAAGATTCTTACAAGAAAGTTCATTGAGATTCAACAGATATTGCACAACATGGTGCTGGTAAGATGATGTTATGCTATGACAATATGAATGCATGATATAATGGTGTGTATATGAGTTTCTTGACAGTATGACTACATGATCATGGCATAAGGTCTGATATGGGAATAGACATTTAAATTTTTTTCTTTAATAATTTGGGGTTTTTTTTAATATTACAATTTAGACATTAATAGGCCTTGTGATCATGACTCCTTTGATGACATACTAGACAAGTTCTTCTTGACAAGCTAAGAATTGGCTTGGTTATGTTTTTTGACTCAGGGTATTTGATGATCCTTTTTGATAGGGTTTTTGGATCTTGTTAGCGATTTATGGGCTAGGTGACTTTTTAATTTGGTTAGTGTTTAGGTCTTGACGAGATTTTGGCTGAGTTTTAATGGTATTTTTTTACTAATGATCTTAGGAGTTAAGGATAAATCAACACATAATTATGACAAGTAGGTATGGGTGTACAGGAAAATACATGATCTTGACATTCAAGGCATGAACAAAGCTCCTTGTGCTCTTCTCATCCTTTCGTTGTAACATCAAGAAATCTTGATGTAAATTTTATTCGATTATCAAGTATTATCAATTGAATAGTAAAATGCAATGGAAATGTGGGTAGAAAGGGTTAAAAAAAACAAGGTAATATTTCATTCATGACAAAAGATGATACCATTCAATTTACATTTGACAAACAAAAGGCAGAATGACAATGATCTTTTGGGCGATTAATGCCCCTAACAATTTGGAAATGAATGTTTTTCTAATACATCTTAAGATCTTTCTCGAAAGATTAATATGCTTGATGTGATTCGATCATCTGAAGTCACTTAAGATTACCCTGTGCCATTTTATAAATGCCCCTAGCTCCGATGTTTACTTTTTTATCCTCTAAACATGGGTTAGGTTTAGGTGAAGTCTAACTTTGATTTAGCTAAGGCTTGTTCTGATTTGATTGGAGTTTTGACTTCTTTTATTTGAGGTAAAGCTGAGTTTGATTTGAAATGGCCATGGTTGGGTGAGGTTTGATTGAGGCTTTTCTAACAAGTATTTGGCTAAAGTTTAATTTGGTTGAAACTTAAGTTAGGTCTAAGCTAAGTTTCTTAAGCCGTCTTTTTAGGTTTTCGACTTAAGTCAGGTAGGTTGCCTGGATGCTCTTTCAGGTTTTCATCCAAGACCTTATTTTTTTTTGTTGGTTTTTGTTTTGTTTTTGTTTTTTTTTATTGAGGATGCCTTTTTGGGTTTTCATCCTTTAGACATTATATTTCTTGACAGAGTATGAATTAACTAGGTTAGGTAAGACATTGCCATCCATTTCCATTAGGATCAAGGCCCTTCCGAAGAAGGCTTGTTTCATGACATATAGTCCGTCCCAATTGAGGGTCCATTTGCCCTGGGTATCCTTGTGGATTGGAAAAATTTTCTTAAGCACTAGATCTCTTTCATAAAACTAGAGGGATGTGCTTTTGATATATTTGGCCATGACAGATGGCTTTCATTTGTTTTTCTTAGATAAGGTTCAGCTGATCATATCCATCTTTGACCTATTGAGCTTCTTCGAGTTTGGCCTCTATCAAAACTCTTAAAGAGGAGATACTTTCAATAGTTAGGATGACTTCCATCCATAGACTAGGGAAAATGGGGTAACACTCATGGATGTTTGGACTAAAGTTTAATATGCATGAAGTGTGAAGGTTAATTTCTCATGCCAATCTTTGTAAGCCTCAGTCATTTTCTCGACTATTTTCTTGTTGTTCTTGTTGGCCACTTCGACTGTTCAATTCATTTTCGACTGGTATGGCACTGAGTTATAATGCTAGATTTTAAATTAGGAATATACTGCTTGCATCAGGTTGTTTTTCAAGTTGCGAGCATTGTCAAGGATGATTTGTTTGAGAAGCCCATATCGACAGATGATGTTCCATTTTAAGAACTTATAAACAACTAACTTTGTGGCATTGGCGTATAAGGCTACCTCCGCCCATTTAGTGAAGTAATCGATCACCACTAAGATGAACAGGTGTCCGTTAGAGGCCTTAGGGGTAATGGGCCTAATCATATTCATGTCCCACATAGAGAAAGGCCACGAAGCTATCATGACATGAAGTGGTAAGGGCAGGATGTTGATTTTATATGCATAAATCTGACACTTGTGACATTTTTTGACATAGTTGATATAGTCATTTTCGAGAGTTAGCCAGTAATAACCCAATTTCATGACTTGTTTGGCCATCTGGTGCCCATTAGCATGCGTGCCATATATTCTCTTATGAACTTCTTCTAGGATCCTTTTGGTTTTTGGAGCATTGATGCATCTGAGTAACACTTGATCCTATTTTCTTCTATAAGATGTCCCCATCCAGAACAAATCCTATTGCCATTCTTCTGATAGTCCTTTTGTCATTTTTTTTGGCATGCTTGAGGTACTATTGATCCCTGATGTATAGAAGGATGTCATGGTAACATGGTAGGCTGTCTCTCTTTTTTGACATTCTAACAATATATTGCAATCGTATAAATGCTCATCTGAATACAAGCGACATCCGATTCTCGATTAACTTTAAACATCGATGACAATATAGCTAAGGTGTTGGCTATTTGGTTTTTTTTCCTAAGGTAAATACTGAAAGCTGATATCATCAAATTCCTTTTTAAGTTATAAGATCAATTTCCCATAATGAATCAGTTTAGCATAACGCATTTGCCATTCTCCTTTCAATTAATAGATGACTAGGGCTGAGTCATTGAAAACTCGTAAAGCCTTGACATTTTTCTCGATAGCTGCTTGGAGTCCCATGACACAGGCTTCATATTTTGCTATATTGTTGGTGCAATCAAAGTTTAACCTGGTCGTAAAAGGATAATGACTTCCTTTAGGTGTAATCAATATTGCCCTAATTCCATGCCCCAAAGCATTTGATGCTCCATCAAAATACATTTCTCAGGATTGGTCATGACTATTGATATCTTTCTTTTTAGTGATGCGCATCAGATTTTCATTTGGGAAATCAAAGTTTAAAGGTTTATAGTCGTATATTGCCCAACTCGCTAAAAAGTCAGCTATTGTGCTACCCTTGATGGCCTTTTGGTTTTCATAGACAATGTCAAATTCGAAGAGCAAGACTTGTCATCTACTTCCTAATAGTGTAGGGGCTTTGTGTAAATACTTGATAGGGTCGAGTCTTACAATTAACCATGTGGTGTGGTACAACATGTATTGCTTAAGTCTTTTGGCTATCCAAACCAAAGCACAACACAATTTCTCAATCGTGGAGTAGTCGTTTTCACATTCCATAAATTTTTTGCTCAAGTAGTAAATTGCTTGTTCTTTCTTTCTCGAATCGTCATGCTACCCAAGTACACAACCCATAAACTTGTCAAAAACCACCAAGTAGAGGATCAAAGGTCAATCAAAACTAGTGGTACTAACACTGGTGGATTTGATAGATAGTGTTTAACCTTGTTAAAAGCTTCTTAACTTTCTTTATTCCATTCCGTAGAATTTTATTTATGGAGAAGTCAAAAGATAGGATCACATTTATCTGTGAGTTGGGATTGGAATCTACAAATATAGTTCAGTCTTCCTAAGAAGCTTTTCACCTTATTTTGGGTTCAAGGTGATGGCATGTTCTCGATAGCTTTGACTTTATTTGGGTCAACTTTGATTCCTATTTTGCTGACAATAAAGCCCAGTAGCTTGCCTAAGGTGACACCAAAAGTACATTTGGAGGGGTTCAACTTTAGCCAAAATTTTCACAACCGTTTGGAGAGCTTTTGAAGATCTGTGACATTCTCATTTTCTCTTGTTGAATTGGCAATCATATCATCCACATAGACCTCAAGCTCTTGTGTACTAAGTTATGGAATAGTTTAACCATGGCTTTTTGATAAGTTGCCCTCGCATTTTTTAGCCTAAAAGGCATGACTTCATAGCAAAAAGTGCCCCATATGGTTACGAAGGTAGTGTTCTCCATATCTTCGGGTGCCATTTTAATTTGATTTTAACCTAAAAACCCATCCATAAAAGAGAACAAAGAGTTCTTGACTGTATTGTCGACTAAAGTATCGATATAAGGCAGTGTGAAATTATCTTTCAGACTAGCCCGATTTAGGTCTCGATAATCAACACATATTCATACTTTGCCTTCTTTCTCAGAGACTAGGATAATGTTGGCAGCCCATTCTAGATATTTGGCTGTAGCAAGAAATTTTGCCTCAAATCGTTTCTTAACTTCTTCCTTGATCTTAAAAAGCATTTCTGGTTTCACCCTCCTTAACTTTTGTTGGATTAGTTTGCATTCAGGTTTAAGGGGAAGCTTATGGACCATAATATTGGTGTCTAATCTAGGCATGTCTTGATATGACCAGGCAAATACTTCTTGGTACTCTTAGAGTAGGTTTATTAATTTGGTTCTAGTGAAGGGTTTTATGGAGGTTTCGATTTTAACCTATTTTTTATCTTTTTCAGTCCCTGTTTATGACTTTAATTGGCTCCTCATTGTCTTCAACGTACCCTGAGGTGGATCCTCGTAGATCTATGGGTGTATACAACTTAAAATATTTTTTTGACTTGGGAATGTCTTCCTAACTAAGACTTTTCTTTCATGACGTGATGAGAACAAGAAAGTGCAGATTCTCGACTTATGACACAGTGAGAGGGACTATAAGATAGATCACTGATCTTATTGGTCTTGGATGACCATCATGAAATGGCCAATGCTTGGAGTCACCACTGATCATTTTGTACGTATGATCAAATGCCTATTAAAATCTATGTTTCGAGTTACGAAACTCAAAACAACAATCCTATGGTCTACGTAGTACAATGATTCGTTGTTTGGGTTCGAGAGTTGGTTGCACACAATGAGGTATGAACCTCTTCATGACGCCCAAAATCAGTACCTTACTAGCTATGTCTTATCTCAATTTCGATTTTTTTGATCTTAACTTATCATTATTTCGATATAACCCCTTTTAATGCATGAATCTTATAGAAATACAAATCTAGGTTTTGATGAAAAGGATTTAATCTCATATACACCTTGGAGAGATGAGGAATATAGAGATTTTTAATGAAAATGACCTCTAGATTTTACTTTGAAAAATGGAATATTCCACTTTAGGCATTGGAGAGATACCCATATGGAATATTACCCTTAGTTTTACTTGAAATGATTGGAAAACATGAATGCAAATAATCATCACAAAGAAATCATGTTAGTAAGGCAATAAATGAAGTAACATAACATAGATCATTCAATGCAATGATAAAGAAAAGGGATGGACTATTGGAATTTATCTCGCAATTGGCATCGATTATTTGGGAATAACCGAATATACAATTTTTTAGATGCATTCGGCTTTCTTGATTAAACGAGGTTTGTTTGACATATTTATGGAAGTTTGCGAAGGAGAAAAATTTAATTGTACTTGAAAGACAGGGTTGGAGTATCCCCTCAGAAAGATAGGGTTGGAGTATCCCCATGGATGATGAATAATTTTGACGAAGGAAGATTTTTTAAAGGTTGACAATTTTGAAAAACAGGGTTGGAGTATCCCCTCAGAAAGTTAGGGTTAGAGTATCCCTGTGGATGACAAATAATTTGACAAAGGAAGATTCTATAGATCTTGACAAATTTGAAGAGTAGGGTTGGAGTGTCCCCTCAAAAGATCAGGGTTGAAGTATCCCTGAAAGTGGCATATTTGACACTTATTTAAAGAAGTCGAGTTGGAAAAATTAAGTTGACAACACCTTGTGATTTAGAAGATAGGTGAGCATTTTGATGACTTTTGGTGAAAGAAATTATTGTGAATGGGGATGGTAAAGATGTAAATATGTTCGCGCCTTGATATAAGCTTATGGGAGATTGAAGCATGTTCTCGAGTCTGATCGGGGTGATACAGAGACATTCGAATGTCTTGAGATGAAATTCGGGGAAACAACTTAATTTTGACCATGACCAAGAATAGGGGATCACATCGTGTGATCCCACTTTCCAAAATTATTCTAAATTGGTTTCAAGGCTTTAGAGGATGGACAAGATACTATCAGAAAGGTAACTTGATAAGGTTCAATCTAAAAATATTCTCAACACCCCAAAAAGTCACTTTCTAGGGGAATAAATTTTCAAGTTCGGATTAATTACATTGCTGGCAGAGCATACGAGAGACAAGGTGTGTTAGAATTTGAAAAATCATTTAAAAAAAGGGAATTTCATGAACCTTTTAGGAAAAATGCTGGATGGATTTGGAAAAATCGTTTAATAGGCCTAAAGGGCCTAACCAAAACGTATTTTGTTAACTTTAGGGATTCCAGATAGTATAGGTTTGAAAAATCATAATTCTTTAATTTAAACTGATTCGAGGGTGAATAAGACCTCATTTTAAAGATATTTTGACACACTTTCAGTGAAAAATATTACAAAATTCATGAAAAATCATTTGGGATTTTAAAGTGATTTTTCAATCTATAATAGTGCTGTTACCAGCAGAGGACAAAGTAAAGCAAGGGATATTTTTTATTTTCTTTATGTTTACGGGTCCAAACTCGAGTCATCAACATTCAAACGTCCATGATTGAATGGAAAGAGTGGCATGAACATCACGAACTCATTTGCATAGCCTCGGAGTATTTTAGGATGATGAAATAGCTCGTTGATCAGACCACTCAGGGTTTTGACTTAAAAACAAGGAACGAACATTTCGGGAACAAGTGTAAGGCCATTTTCATTGCCAAATCAGAAGATTTAAGCTCGTTTAACCAAGATTTTGGATCTGAAAAACTTAATTTTCCCTAAGATATTTTGCTAACTTTAAGGAAAATGTTAAGTTCATGCTAATCCTCATTGGTTAAGGTTAACAGGCTTGGCTTGGGGAGGTTTTGAAAATCAGTTTTTGACAATCATCAAACATGCATTTAGACAAGGAGAAGATAATGAACATACGAGGGAATGACACATAAGATGAATAGGGATGTTAACTTTACCAATGGTCTTGAGAAAAAAAGTGTTATGCACATATCTTATGAAGTTAAGCATGCTAAAAATGACAATGATTCATGATAAAAGGCAAGTTAATGTATAAAGATGCTTGAAATATGCTAGGTTAAGGATTCATACATGGATTAATCATAACAAGATGCATGGATGTGGCATAAAATGTATGAGCAAGAACTATCAAAATAATGAGGATGAAATAAGGCATTTTGCACATCAAAGGGGCATTAAGGCATCCAAATCCTAAACTACCACATCCAAAAGCCACAATAATGTATGAAAATCCTAAGAGGGTGATGGAAACATGGAGAGCTCACTAAAATGATGAAGATGCTAAAAAATAAAAAATAAAAGTGATAAAGTAGGAAGTTATACCAACAAAACTTTAATTTTTGGCCAAACAGTTGGAGTAGCAGAGATGGCTTGCCTCTTTTCCTTGTTGTTAATAAGCAAGAAAAAGAGAGAAAGAATGAGGTTTTGGTTCTGGTATGGATGAAGGTGATTTTTAGAATGTTTAGTGGTTGAAAGTGAATGTTTTGGGCTATTTTTGGGTGGTGAGTGAAGAGTTACAGGATTTAGTTTTCTTAATGTGTGAATGTGTTTTTGGAAGCTGAAAATAAGCTAGAATCTAAAGTTCTCAGCTGAGATATAAGTAGTCTATTTACACCTACATTTTGGAGCCAATTTGGAGGTGTTTTTGGTCATTTCTCAAGGGGGACAAAGTGATGTCAGCTTGGTGGCTATAGAATGGCTGTAGGGAGTAACTTGCTACCAATGTGATGAACATAGGGTGGCTGGTTTAAATGCTGATATGATTTTTCCACAAATAGGGCGGCTGATGGTGATCCTGGTCAACAAACTAAGGAAAAGTAGGGTGATCATGTGACATTGACCTTTTTGATCTAATGTAGACTTCAAAAAAATTGTTTTAATTAATTCAAAAGTCTGAATTGATAATCTGATATGAGTTTTGATCTTTTTTTATGCAAAAAATGAGTTAAAATCAAGTTTTGATCAATGGTGGACGAGTCAAAAATGCCTAGACCATGGAAAATGGCCTGTCTGTATCGATACATTACAGAATGTATGAATACATTTGGTCCAAAAACCTTGAGTGTGTCGATACAATGAACATTGTATCGATACAATAATCATTGTATCGATAGTATGAACCATTGTATCAATACTATGAACCATTATATCGATACATTTCTTTACAGAATGCATGTTTTGGTCTTGGCATGGCCTATTATCGATACATGAGCTCTTGTATCGATACAGAAGCTCATGTATTGATACATTTACATGTTGTATCAACACAAATGGGACATTTCAAATTTTTGGCATGTTGGAGCATTGTATCGATACATGAAAACTATGTATCGATACATTTAAGCAAAATTATGAATTTTCTCATATCTTTTGTCCCTGGACACCTTAAACTATGTCTGAATTTTCTCATATCTTTTGTCCCTGGACACCTTAAACTATGTCTTTTGATGCCATATCTTTGCATTTACCTTTGATATGATCCATAAGCCTTTTTGTCGCCTGAGGATCATCGTTGCCTCTTACGTCCGTACCCCAGATTGCTAAAAATTATCCTGGACAAAATAAGGTGTCTATACTCATGAGGCACAATCTATTTTTCTTCATGCTTGATCAATCGTAACGTATCTGATGATATGGAGTTCTCCTTAGAATCTTCATTGAAATCAACTTCACTAGTTCAATCTCTGGGAGCTCATTTAAAACATCCATGTCACTTTATCGGAGCACCTGAAAGGGTGAAGAAATAAACAATATAGACAAAACTATATACAGATAAAGAATTGGAGCAAGGGTAAAGAATAAAAATGGCCATACAAGATGAAATGCTTTATGCAAAAGTCCATTTTATTGATAATATCCGATAAAAGACACCTATTGCAAACCCCTACAAATTATTGGGCAGAAACAAATAGGTTTTTTTCTTAACATTAGACAAAAATAGACTTAAAAAGCACAAGGGTTTCTAATACAGCCTCGCTATTAAGAATAGATTCTTGTGGATAAGGGTAGTCTTCATTACTTCATTTTAACTAGCTCGACTGATCATTAACAGTAGAGATGTAAAGGCTATAGAAGTCCTAGCTCAAAATGACTAAGACATTAGTGCCTTTCTTTCCTTTTGATTGACCAAGATCTTTGCATCCTCTCAAGCGAAAAGTCTCACAGATCGATGGAAATACCATCAGCTCTTGTCTTAATTCTTGACCCAACAAATGAGCTATCCTCTGATCTCTAGCTTTCTTAACTTATTATTTCTTGTAGTGCATGTTGGACTTAAATCCTAAGCCCTTCTTGTCGACCTAGTTAATGATATTAAAAGCTTTGTTTATTCCTTGCAGATTCTTACTAAGCCTTTTTCTAGCTCAACAACCTTTGCCACCAATCAACTCCAGACCCATGTTGGTATTCCTTGACAGTTGAAGCTCAACTATCGGTAAGCCTTTTCCTATAAATGTAGCATTGGCAAAGTTGAATGACTGAAAGGACAGCTTAGGTGCATCCTTATTTGGTTTGATATAGGTAGCATCAGGAAAGCAATGGCAATCATACCTTCTTCGACTCCAACACTAACCACATTGTCTTTAATTATGAATTTTAACTTTTGATGCAACGATGAGGGTACTGCCATAGTTGAATGTATCCACGGCCTCTCGAGTAAGCAATTATAGGATAAGGTGATGTCCATTACCTGAAAATCAATCTCGTAAATGCCTGAGCCTATCTGAAGTAGAATAGTTATGTTTTTTATAACTCCACAGCAAGTCCCATCAAGTGCTCGCACCATCGTATGGATGTGCTTGATGTGGGAAGCATCAATAGGAAGCCTATTTAAGGTAGCCAAGGGCATGGCATTGAGGGCAAAACTATTGTCTAGGAGAACTTTTGGTAAGATGCGACCTTTGCTGTAGGTAGTAGTATGTATGGCTTTGTAGCTACCCCTACCACTGGGAGGGATCTTGTCATCAATGAACGAGATGTAGTTATCAGTAATTATTATTCACTAAGCGATCTAATTTGCTTATGAAATATTAGGTGGCACATACGCCTCATTCAACACTTTTAACAGTGCATTTTGATGAACTTCTGAGTAAAAGAGTAAGGATAGTATAAAGATCTTAGTTGGTTATTTGCTCAACTGATCAATAATCCTACATTCACTATGCTTGATAAATTTCAAGAACTTAGTGGCCTCTTTCTCATCTACTACCTTTTTGATTTTTTCAGATTTTGAGTCCTTGGTTCTGACTTGATAGGTGTTAGAAATCAGAGTGACATTGAACTTCTGATTCTCTTGAGTAGAAAGACCATAACATTTGTCGCTGCAAGTTAAATAGCTAACTCCTGATAAGTTGACAGTAGTGGTTAATTGGGTAGGCTCCCTAATCATCATGACTTGCACTTCGTATTTCCAAGGAATGGCTTTGTCGCTTTTATATGGGAATGGTGCATGAATATCTATGAATAGCCTAGACAGGGTGTTAAAGAACTCACCGCAAAATTTGTTGACAATAGAGGATAAGGGGTCATCCTTAACCATACGGTGGTTGTGTCATTTATTGCCCAATCATATCCACCAATTCGATGAGAGATGCTTGTTTCTTATCATAGAATTCAATGCTACCCTCATCCATCATTCTCTGGACCATTGCCTGAAATTTTTTGCACGCTTGAAGAGTATGACCATTAATAGTGTGGAAGTAACAAAAATCATCTAGTTTTTCTTCTGATTTTTCAACTACATTAAACATTTCTGACTAAATTAATAATCGCCAAACCAGACTTATTGGTGTCTTGACTTCTTCTTAACTTCATAATCATCTTTAAAACCAATCATATTTACTATTGGCTTAGCATGGTTTGGTAGGGGATTTGCAGTGACTTCGACCCTTAGTTCATCCCTAATTATAAAACTTTAGAATCAATAAGGCTTTATACCTTCCATTTGAAAGAAATGCAACTCTCAGTATCATGCCCTACTGCCCTGACATGGTAATCATAATGGGCCTTGGAGTTATACCATTGAACGTATAGAGGTTTTTTCTCTTAGACGTACATGGGAGCAACTAGATGCCCCTGGAGCAAAGCCTGATAAAGCTCTTTGTAGGTCATAGGGATAAGGTCAAACTATTTTCTTCACTGGTTTGCACCTTGATTATTTGATGCATTGTTGATAGGATTGTTAACATTTTGGTTGGCTTATGGTTGGTTGTTTCATGGTAGATTCAATGGGATAGTAAACAATGGGCTGTAGGTTATGGCATAAATTGATTGAGTAGGTATCATAATAGGGTTAGAGTAGGGTACACTTTGGTAGTAAGGATTAGGCACTTGACACTAGCCTAGTTGGCATAGCTTATGGCATTTGCCTCTCTTTCTTCCTTCTTGTTAGCAGCAGGCCTCTTGCTCAATCCAGCTAACTCAACCATGAACATCCTGCCACTCTTAATTGCTACGTTAATCATCTTGTCAGACAAAACTAGATCTTTAACTTTTTAGTGGCATTTGCTACTATTTTTTCATAATACGAAGCACACAAGGTATTGATAAATGTCATGGTCATCTCCTTCTCAGTTAAAAAGGTTGGACTAAAGCTGCTTCTTCCCTCCATCTTTGAGCATATTGCCTGAACTTTTAGTTGGCTTTCTCTCTAAGTTCATAAGAGATAAAATGTTAAGAGCCCAATTTGACATATGCTGGTACTAGTTCAAGAAGGCCTTAGCTAAATCAGCCCATCACTAAATTTTGACATTATCAAGCTTGATGTTTGTGCTGAAAATAATAGATAAGGAGTTTTTTATCTTTCTCGCATCCTGCCATCTTTCTAAGGTACATCCGGTTGTATACAGTAGGGTTGGTAGTACCATTGAACTTTTCAAAATCTAGCACTTTGAACTTCAGTGGAATAACAAGATTGGAGACCAAAGACAAAGATTCAGCGTCAATGGCTCCGAATTTATCACTCCCTTCGATAGCTTTAAAGTACTTCTCTAAAAGCTGATACTGCTCATATCATTAACAGACATTGTAGATTTTTGGGCTTTTATTCTCTCTTACTCGTCATGGTCAAGGGTTATGGGATCAGTTGGAGAGACTCTCATATTTGCCCTTCGAAATCCAAGGATGAATTGCTTTGCTGCCATAGGGTTTAAGTAGATTACAGGTGGTATTAGTGGAGCTAACATTGTATGGGGTTGATGCTCTTGGTGAGTCACTTCCTGAGTAGCTTTAGTAGTACCAGTAGGGTGATTTTCTGGTTTAGCTTTAGTACTACTGGTTTGTCCTATTTCCTTAGTGGAGGTTGTCATCAACTCTATGAGTTTCATGATCTGGGCTTGCATTGCTTCTTGTCGATAGAGCATTTGTTCTTGAGATTCCTTGTACATTAACTCAAGACATTGAATACATGCTTGATGATCATTTTCCATGATCCTTTTATGATGGCGAGTATTGTAGCAATGGGAAATAATGTTTTTGTGTTCCTTGCTTGACCTCAAAATCCCTTGCACTTTTATGAATATTTTCGTATTAGACTCTTATGACACGTGTTTATTGATGATGGCTCATGATGGAATGATGTTATGTATGGAATCATGACACTAAATGATTATTGATATGAATAAAGTAGCAAAAGAATCGAACTAATTATGCAAATGTAAGAGATAATTAGCTTGCAAGACAGTTTCACTAATAGTGTCTTTCATGGAGCAAGTAACAAAGTTTGATCACATATGGTTGCATTCGAAGGTGTTTGACATGATTGCATCATTTAGTCACATGTTTGAAAAACTTCAACGACTTTTGTTCATGGTCTCTAGTGGGTATTGTATCTTGCCTTAAAGACTAGGCTACTTTGATTATGTCCATCGTATGTCTTCGAGACCTATCTTGCCCTTCGTGTGTCTTTGAGGCTTAACTGTGTTTATGGTCCTCGAACTTATCTTCAAATTACTGATCCTCGAACCATGCTCTGACATCTTTAAAAAATTGAAGAACAAAAGCGAACTGTTGTTTCATGACAAACACCCTTTACTAAACACTGAACCCTTAGCCAATTGTCCTATGATGACGATTATAATGCATGTAATAATAATAAAAAAAGAAAACAAAAATAGGTTAGTAATAATAAAAAATGCCCTGACAATAGGCATTACAATGCCTAAGGGCAAACAAGACAATTATGACAGCAAATGGACAACATAATAGCTTGTCCGTGTTAAAAAAATTACTCATAATGAGATAACATGATACCTCACAAGGATAAAACTAACTGACCAAATGGCAATGTTCATTTGTCACCATTATTAAGCCATTATTTGGATAGCCTAACAGTTTTTTTAGGTTAGATATGACTATTTTAAGATAACATGGGGTAGTATAGGTGACGACATTCATTTTTCATCACCCATTTATTAAAAAAGGTTAGCCGTAGAACGTAACAGCATACCCTAAGAATTGATCATGAAAAGTGTAAATGTAGGCAACAATGTTTGATCATCACTGCCAACATAATCATGGTGTATAGGAGTAAAGGTAAGAAGTGTTTCCCCCAGTGACCCTATTCTCTGGGTTATTCTAGTAGTAATCCGGTATAGTTTAACATGGTTTAACTCATAGAGTTCACTATATGGGTTTGAGTTGACATTTAAATTGGTATCCGAATCATTCCTCCATCTGATAAAGATAGTCAAGGCACCCTGACCCTAGGTCCATCATAGGTTTGGTAGAATAGGTTCGATCCGATGGATGTATTTCTCTATTTAAATGCAAAAAAGCACTCACAAGAGATATAGGTAATTTACACCCCAGAAAGTCTTGCTATGCCTGTGTAAAGGGTTACTCATGAATACGAGTAACTCACTTCCTCCTAATAATTAGGATACTAACCTCATAATGGAATTTGGTGGGAGTCTAATGCAAATGCAAGTGCACTGTGTGTGTAGGGAAATAATCAAACCTTTTATTTACCTCCGTATTACCATATTTATTAAATCAACATTTATTTGAAAATAAGGCAATCCCGATTGATGTCATGGCAAAAATCACTATAAATAAAAGATTAGTAGACAAAAAAGGAAGAGGATTATGGTTAAATAATGATCGAAACTGATGAAACTGAGACCTAAGAAAGATAGGGCAAATTGTAGGCTTAACTCTCTAAATTTGTCGCTAGTGGAGTAGCCAAGCAGTCAGCACTATACCTCTCATGAAGGATGCATGTGCAGCTTACAAGTATTTCTTAACGAGGAAAAGTCCTCTCAATTGGACTCTTCCTTTTTCCTCAACATCATGGTAGTGAGAAAATATGGATTCTCGACTGTTGACCCTAAAAAAAGACTATCGAATGAATCACTCATCCAACTAGACTTGGATGGCCACCATAAAGTGGCCAATAATTGGAGTCATCACTAATCATTTGGGCTGGGCATGATCGGATGCCTATTGAATTCGATATTTCGGGTTAGAAACTCAAGACATTGGTTTCACGATCTACCTGGTGTAAAGATTCAATGGTTGGGTTCAAGAGTTGGTTACACATAAGGAGGTACAAACCTCCTTGCGATGCCCAAAATTGGTATCTTTTTAGCCATATCCCAACTTGGTTTTGGTTTCTTCAGTTTTGACTTGTCATTATTTAATATAATCCCCTTTTTAATGCGTGAATTTTGTGTAAAAAAGTAAACTCAGGTTTTAAAGAAAATTTAAATCTTATATGCGCCTTGGAACGATGAGGAACATAGAGATTGCGATTAAAAATGGCCTTCGAGTCTTTTATTTTTTAAAAAAAATCGGATATTTTGTGTCAAGCACTGGAGAGATACCAACATGAAATATTACCTTTGTGATTTTTTTGAAAATGATTTTGAAGATATGAATACAAGATGAACAACATAAGGGAAAACATGTTAGTAAGATAAAAAACAATATCACATAAAAATAAATCACATAATAAAGGGAAAAGAGGAATGGATGATAGGAATGTATCTTATTATTATCATTAATTACCTTGAAATAACTAAGTAGACAATTTTAGAGATGCATTAGGATCCATAGACTAATCAAAGCGTAAAAATTGGGTTTGAACATTGAAAAATTTGAAAGAAATCCGGGGAGAAAAAATTTTGATTTTTTTTATGATTTTGGGAAAAATGAGATTGACAGATTTAAATTGACAAATTTGGACTTTTTTTTGACAATTTTTTTAAAAAAATAGGGTTGGAGTATCCCCTTGAAAGATAAGGTTAGAGTATCCCTATAAATGAAGATTTTGGTAAGTTTCAAAATTTGAATAATGTTTATAAAAACGGGGTTGGAGTATCCCCTTGAAGGATGAGGTTGTAGTATCCCCAATGGAAACTTTAATGATTTTAGAGAAACAACCTTGAAAGATTTATCTTAAGAAAGGTTCGATGATTTCTTGAGAAAATAACAATTTTTTTGACAAATTCTTGACAAAATATGTGATTTTTAATTAAAAAGAATTGATAAAAGTAAGGACGATAAAGCTTAAAAAATGTTCGTGCCTTGATCTAAGTCTACGGGAGTCAATGCATGTTCCTTTCGACTAGATGGATTGATTGAGATCACATGGAGGCATTCGAATGCCTAGTAGTGGGAGTTCAGAGGAATCAACTAATCTTGAACAATGCTAAAAATAGTAGGGAGCATCACGCTGTCCCCATTTTCAATTTTATTCTGGACAAATACGAAGGTTCTATGGGTCATGTAAGGTACCATTGGAAAGTTAACTCGACAAGAATCAATAACAAATTATTCCAAAAATCCTACAAAATTGCCTCCTAGGTGGAAATATTTTTCAAAGTAGGGATTGGATCGACACTGGCAGCATATGCAAGGGAAATGGGTCGGCTAAATATAGTGCAGCCAGCATAAAACAAGGGGAATTTTTTATTTTCTCGACCTTTTTCAGACTAAATTTGAGCAATGGACATCCGAATGTCCGTTGTAGAAAGCAATGAGTGACATGAGCTTCATGAGCTCATCTTCACAATCCTAGAGTAGTTTAGCATAATGAAACAGCCCATTGACCATGTGACAAACATAAGGACTCTAGGCAAAGATCAAGGCATAAACAGATTTGGACACTAAAAAGGATATTTTATTTTTGAAAAAAAAAATATCTAGCCTCTTTTAACCTTGAATCCCAACATAAATAGCATAATGTTACCCTAAGATTAAAGTTTCAATTTGTAAAAATGATAGAACAAGATTAATCCCATTATTTAAGTTAATCTTAATCTAACTTAAGGTGTGTCTTCAAATGTATATATACATAGATATATATATATATATATTAGCACATCAAAGAAATATGATAAAAACTAAAAAAAATAAATCGATAATATCAAAAATTGAAGGCATAGAACAAATATCATCAAGAGGCATTTAAACAAGCATTTCCTAACAATAAAATACAACCTTAAACATGAAAATATCACTCCATGTCCCACTACTAGTTTTAAATTTTTTTTTTTTGACATTTCATGCCTGAAGATTGGGTGAGGTTGGGCGACTGGTTTTCTACCTCCATATGTGGGTGGCCTGCTTTCAAAAACCAGGCCATTCAATCCTTCATCTTTTTTCCTTTTTTTTTATAGATCAATCAGGCTGACCTAGGCTGACTCATGTGTCAGCGCGCGGGTCATGCCTGACTTGCGCTGATGGTGGCCTAGTTTCCAAACTCAGGCCACCTTTTTTTGTTTTATTTTTTGTATTTTTCCAAATAAGCCTCAATTGAAATGAATTAAGCCTAATAATCTGGATCCAACTAACCCAAATTAAAAATGGCCTAATTAATTGAATTATTTTGAATACCTAAAAGTTGCCTAGATAAAATTTGGTGTCTACAATTACATTTTTTTATTACAAGTTCCAAAAAATACAATAGTTCTTGTCCATTATCTCCTATAGAAATGAAGTCTCGCCTTATAGATCTTGCTAAGTCGACCACGTCTTTTGCACTAGTTTGGACCATGTGGATTTGCTTAATGAGGTTTTGGAGACATTCTTTATACTCTGATTGAGATTTGTCGGCCAAGATCCGATTATGACATGACTCTTTAGAAGACCTTGACAATCTCTCACTTGATCTTATGGACCTAAAAGGCATGCTCCAACTCTTGAACCCTTGTAGTCAAAGCTTCATTCTCATCCTTTCCTTCTTGAAGAACTTGTACTCGAATTACTAAGCTTTTTTTTTTTTATAAACCAATACAATTACACGAGTCTTAATGAGTTCTTCTATAGTAATCTCCATTTGAGCCTTCCAAACGTCTAAGCCCTTGGCAAGAAAGACAAGCTCGGCTTTCCATTTGGTTGGGGATTTGCTAATTCTTCAGTATTTTTTTGCTTTCATAAGTGCCATGTAGTCTTTCTTGAAGTCCTAAAGATCTTCATTGATGGCATTTCTCATCTTCACAAGGTTGCATATACGCCCCTTTTGGACTTGACATTCATGTTTCCATTAGCTTTCTTTTCTTTCAACTGATGAATCTATTTAGTGAAAGTAGCTCTTTCTTATGGAAACTCATGCTTTAGGATCTCAATCTAGATGGAGGGTTATCTGTTAGAACACGAAGGATTCCTTTTGCAGACGATAGTATAATGTCATTAACTCGCCTAACTATCCAATCTTCGTAGGCCGAAGTCACTGTTTTCTCTCTTTTAATATAATTTGGTAGGTCTTTCACCATGTGTCAAAGATTTTTTACACCTAGCTTATGTAACCATCCCCTCCGTATTTAAAATCTAGTGTGCAAAGCTCACAAGTGATGGGGACCAACTATTGACAATTAAATTGATATAAAGCCATAAACGAAGCATAACTAATGCATCCCCATAATCAATTAAGAGGCATCTAACGAAATGGTTTACATTTATACATAATTAGGCTAGGAATGATCCATAGAACTGTCTAAATCACTTTATTGGCATTCAAATCTTGAAACTTTGCAATCCATTGATCTTTGGTAGTATCTTGCGACCACTCTTTTCTAGAAACTTGGTGAAAGGACTAAAATTTGGCATATATAGCTGTAGTGATCTATTACCCCAAAGATGACTGAAGAGCCATACATACCATAATGATGAGCATTCAATAAAACGTGCTTTGCCTATTTTTCTCCTAAAATTTAAGGACTAGATAGTCTTTGCTAAAATGGCAGAAGAAGGATTGATACTACAACTTAGTTTTGAGCAAATATTTGCCATAACCTTTATATGTACCAAAGCCCTTAGAAATATGATCAGACCATAGATTTCCAATGCGAAAGCATCCTGAGTCTTTTTTATGTCTGACTGAGTACTCATGGCAAATTTTAAACTATTTAATATGATTTATGTACTATTCCTTGATTTGACTAGATGTGAGTCTGCCTAATGCTCTCTAACTCTAAGCATACTAGCCAACTTCTTCTTGAGGAGTATAGGTTTTGCTGACTTAGAATAAACTTTGTCAAATTAGGCCCTTTTGATATTAACCATGGCTACATAATCTTCTAAGGTAGGGACTAGATCCTATCTGTTGAAAGTAAAAAACCTATATGTGGGATTCTAGAATTATGTCATAGTGTATAGTAATCTTAAGTGAATTTCAAATTAAATCAATAGAGCAATATCCCCATAATCTTCTACATGGATTGCTTTATTAGTCTCATCCTAATTATTCCACACATCTTTCAACTCTTGAAGATTGAACTGCCTAAAAACCACTTTAGCTTTTTCGGGGATCTTTGAGATATATTCAGGCTAGAGATTATCCCCACTCTCTCTGTTCCCTTTTTGACTCAGTCTTAACAATCTTAAAATATTTACAACCTTCAGCTAATGCTTGTGCCATGGTAAGATACTTGTCTATGGACACTGCCCCTAAAACTAACTATCCCAAAATGACATGACATGATGCATGAAGCAAAGATAACAACAAAAAAATCACTAAGTAACGTATTAAAGATAAGAAATGAATCACAAAATAAAAATGCTCATGACATTGTGATGTTTTGGAGCAAGCATGGAAAAAATCTAGGTATAGTTGTTTTACCCGTCAAACCTAGACTTATGCGGACAACATACCGACATGTTTAGGAAATAAGTGTCCTATTAGGATAAAGATAAATGCTCAAGATAGGGATGATTTGTTTGTCACCATACAGTTACAAACTAATGTCAAGCCATCCATTGCACAACATGATGGCTTGTTTAAATGTTTGCTCATAATAAGATAGCATGATGCCTCTAAGGATATTAGCTACTGGTTTATCATCATCTAACGATTAACGGGCTCTAAGCCATTGGTTTGGAAGCATAACAATTTATCGAGTAAGTTTGGTTCCCTGAAAAACGATATCAAGCTTCAAAAGGGATGCTAAGTGACAACATTCAAATATCATCTCTTATGAATGGAAAAAGGGATTAGCCATCAATTAGACAACATAACGACAAGCCCTTGTAGTATTATTACAATGGATGACATAATTTGAGGCAAAAAAGAAGGCATCGGTGACAATGTTTGTTCATCACCATCTATGCAACAAAAAAAATGATAACGAGGAGTAATAGGTAAAAAGTGTTTTCTCAAGTATCTTATTTTTTGGGTTAATCTAGTCATACTTCGGTATGGCCTGACATAGTTTGGCTGTTATGGCCACCTATATAAGGTTAAATTGACTCTAAAAGGCTTTCAAATGCTTTTTCGTTTAGTAAGGATAGCCAAAACACCTTCATCTTAGGCCTATCGTAGGCTTGGTGGAATGGGTTTGATTTTGGTGGATGTATTTTGCTATGCCCATATGGATAAAAAGAATACCATGAGAGCATAGGTACTTTACACCCCATAAGATATTGCTAGCCCACGGGTAAAGAAAAGATACCTTGAAGGATAATTAGCTCACTTCCACCTAATAAAGCTATTTTCTTTCTCCAGGAAGCTTACAACCAAAAGTCTAATGCAGAAATGAGTGCATAGTGTGTGTCATAGAAATAATTAAACCCATTTATTTACTATTTATTACCATTTTAGGGAAACTATCATATTCATTTTTAGCAAGAAGGAACCCTACCAATCATAAAAAACATAAAAATAGAAAGAATAATTAAGAAAAAGGATTACAAATAAATAAAGACTTAAATAAAGGGAAACCAAGAATCTGATAAAATTTAGCTAGTTGCAGGCTTGACTCTCTAAATAAAATCCCTAGTAGAGTAGCTAAACTATTATAACGTGCCATTTTACATGATGTGCTATGACTTAAAATAGAAAAGAAGATAAAGCTCACCTTCAGATTATCCGTTGGTCAAGATTTGCATTAACGCATGATAGAGTGAAAGTCAAAGGGAGGACCATTGGATGAACTCATGCAACCAGTCTTGGATGGTCATGACAAAATGACCATGACTTAAAGTCACCACCACTCATTTTAGGCTAGGTATAACCAGATAGCTATTAAAATCGATGATTCCAACTTACAAAACTTGAGACACTGGTTTTATAGATTGCTTATACTGAAGTTCAATTTAAAAAGGTCCTAGAGTTGGTGTCACATGAAGAAGGATTAGCATGCCCACAATGCCAAAAATTGGTACCATCTAGCCATAAATTATAGAAGTCTCGATTTTTCATGCAATCATTACTTATGTGTAATCCTTTTCTTATAGATGCAAATTTTAAATATTAAATCCAGGTTTTAATGATAAAATTTAATTAATATCTCTTTATGCAACCTAATAGGGAAGAGAAACATAAAGGACTCGATAGAATAAGATCCAGATTGATTTAGAAGAGGATAAACTATGTTGAGCACTATAGGCATACTAACACATAACATTGCTTCGAGTTTAATGAAATTCAAATTTTTTGAAAGCATAAATGCAAATCGTCATCAAGAAAAGAAAAAGGTTGGCAAGACATAAAGAAATATAATAATAGTTGCATTAAAGATGAATATGCAAAAACCTAAAAAAATGAGGGATAGTTGGGATGTATCTTGTATTGACGTCGGCTATTGAGGAATAACTGAATTGATAATTTTGAGACATGTTTGGATTCGAAGGTCATCTTAGGCATAAAAATTCGATAAAAGGTCCAAGGAAGCTTGAAAGAGAGGAAACTTCGATTTTTGATGTATTTTTGAAAAGCGAGGTTAGAGTATCCCCTCAGAGAAAATATCGTTAGAGAATCCCTTCAAAAAAATGGGAAATGGGGTATGAGTATCCATTCAAAATGAGAGATTTTGAATAATTTTTTGAAAATCAAAATTTTTGATGAAGAAACAAGATTTTAGAATGGAAAATTAATTTTTTTTAAATGAGAAAGGGAAATTAATTTTAAAAACATTTATGGGTTTTGATCCGAG
Organism: Adansonia grandidieri; assembly: GCA_038382065.1. Lineage (NCBI taxonomy): Eukaryota > Viridiplantae > Streptophyta > Magnoliopsida > Malvales > Malvaceae > Adansonia > Adansonia grandidieri. Next base: position 2,425,675 of record JBBYHK010000016.1, on the reverse strand, counting down.
CCTAAAGAGACCTACGTCGTGACTCATGAGACCATGGGGGAAATACTAGATATATTTTGAGTCATTTGAGTGACTAGAAAAGATGGTTAGGGAAAATCCAAGTAAATTTTCTTGAGTTCAACAAAAATAGGGTACAACAACATTCTATCCATTTTCCCAAATTTATTTCAGTTTGTTCTGATGGTTTCTAGTGGCAAACAATGTACTGTTGGAAAGGTAACTTGACAAAGATTAATGTAAAAATATTTAAAAATCTAAAAATCATTTTCTAGGCAAAATTAATTTTTTTAACCAAGTTTAAGTACAACTAAAGGGGTAAGAGGACTGCAAACTTTGAAAAATATCTCAAACTCAATTAGGATCATTAAATCACAATTGATACTTCTTAGAAAGGGAATTTTATGAAATTTTCAAAATAAATATTAAAAATTCTAGAATAGTCATTTGATGGGTCAGATTCACTCAAATAGAATGTGAATCTCTGATTCTAGGGGTTCTGGATAGCAAAGGTTTGAAAAATCACAACTTCAATCTCCAAAATTATCTAAAGGCAAGCAAGGTATCATAGTAAAGATAATTTGAAGCCCTTTCATGTAAAAATGCTAGAAAATTGCAAAAAAAATCATTTGGAGTCTAAAAGTAATTTTTCAAATAGGGATCACTATGCTGTCAATTTCAGAACAGGGGTTTCTTCAGGTTAAAGCTTTTCTAGTCACGTGTCAAGATGTCGTACATGCGAAGATCCAATTAATAAGGTCCATGGCAATGAAGTAATGGAGCAATCCAACTCCCATAGAGTAGGCCATTAAATCGTTTGCTATTGACACCAATAGTCATGATAGGCTCGAAACAAGGCTTAAACTAAATACATGAAAGCAATTGTGATTTTGGATTAAAATAGAATTTATTTGGCCTAATGAGGCCATGATTCTAAAGATTTATATTTGATATATCCCCAATGTAGACACCTTATTTTGTCCAGACCAGTTTTTGGTATCCTAGGATTTAGGTGAAAGATGACAAAATCAAAAAAATTTTTGGGAAGTTGAAAAATGCCTACGGGCCATATTAAAGAAAATGTAAAAACGAGGCATCAAAGGCCATTTTTCATTGTGTCACCAAGGTTATACACAAATCAATTTCCCATTGTTTGTGACCAAGTTGAGGTAAATCAGGAAGCCATATGTTCGTACAAGTTATATTGGGGTGCAAGTATTGATACAAGGCCTTTATGATGCAAAAAACTTGAATTTCACATGTAATATCGATACAAGAGGGTTTGGTATTGATACCTAAGGTGTGGTATCAATACCTGGTATGTCTGTATCGATACAGACCTTGGCAGTAGCTAAAGTTGTGATTTTTGGCAAAATGTATCGATACACAAGCATGAGAATGGATACAAATCCATGGAGTATCGATACTGGCCTTTGAATCTCGAGACTAGAAACATTTTTTGCTCTTAGTATCGATACACAACTCATTGTATCAATACTCAAGAGTAAAATCTATCTTGTGTATCGATACAACATGTTCTATATCGATACAGCAAGGCATTTTTGCCTAGTCGAGCTATTTTTTAGCCTTCAGAAACCTGATTTCAACATGTTTTGCCCCAAGGAACTATCATATAGCATTGCAAACCTCAATTACGGGTTCATTAACGGATTCTAACAAATTTTTGGAGTCCAAACAATTAATGACAAAGGTCCCTGTCATAAGATATATAGGTGTAAGAGGATGGCAGACATATCTCCAACTTATAGACTTTCACAGCCTTTCTGCCTCCTTGCTCAGCGTGGAAAAACCAATAAGAAGAGAGTTAACTGAACATGGCTGCTGGAGATATGCCCTAGTGCAGAAGAAAAAAATCAAAAGTGCCCTTTGCATTATTTTCCAAAATAAGGGGCTGAACCAGAAAAAAAGGAGGACACAACCTGCTATCCAAAAAAAACTTTCTCAGCTATCAAAAAAGCTCTCCAGCAATCCTAAAAAACTCTTCACCCATGCTTACAAATCCCTCAGCAACTCCAGCTCTAAAAGTTCATAAAAAACACTTTTACATTGCCTTCCACCCTCAACCAACCTTCATTCTCTTAGCTCCCTAAAACCATAGCTACAATATCTTCCAAAACTCAACCTTTCACATAGTTTCATCCTTAAAACACCTAATCAGCAACCATATTACCGGAAAGCTCCTTCCTTTCACCCTTTTCCTGCTAAATAATAGCAAAACAAGGCAAGAAATTGAGCTTACAGTTGCTGCTTTAAAAAAGAAAGAAACTTTAAGCCTTTGCTAGTATATCTTTTACCTTGTCCCATGTACCTTCTGTTTTGATCGTACATTTCATTTTATTGAGCCCTTCATGCTACCATGACCCTCTTAACACTCTCATGCATCTTTATTGCCTTGGTTGTGGTAGTCCTAGGATCTTAATGACCTTTTTGACACCTTGATGTTGTGGGATATATAAACTCACCATACTTCATTTTTATCATTACATAGCCTCTGTTCATGTATCTTTTGCCATGTATCTTCCATATTCACATATACTTTACATGTTTAAGTGGTCAACTTGACATGTCTTAGGTATTTTCAAACATTTTCTTGTGTTCTAAGGAGTCTCATGAAATAAAAATCCTATCCTGACAACTCCAACATCCATCCTCTTGTTCAAACATGTTTATATAATCTCCATGCGCTTTATTTGTCATCTTCTTGCATTTGTGTAACCCATTTCCATGTCAAAATGTCATCTTTCATGTTTGCATGTTTAATCCATGTTTCTCTTTGTATTTGTTGTATTTTGTTCATGATATCTCTATTAAAATGCTTGCTTGTCTCTTACAAACTAATTTTTTAGAAAACTCCCCAAGTTAAGTTTATGCTACCTTCAATAGATTAAGAATAGCATGGACTTAATGCTTTCATTAAATTGGCCTCTCAATCTTGGGGATAAATCAACATTTCAACTCTGGATTTCATGGTGAAACATGTTTATTTTGCAAAAGAAAAGAGGAAATCCTTTTTGTATTAAACCTTGATCTTGAGTCTCATGTTCATTTTAGTGACATGGTTAACAAGTTGTTCCATCATCCCAAACTACTTCGAGATTATGAGGTGAACTTGTAAAGCCCGTGTTACTTTCTGTCGCAAACGTTCAGAGATCCTAGGTCTGAGTCCATTTTTGAAAAACCAGAATATCAAATAATCCCCTTATTTTTGCTATGGCAGCACTGTAGTCCAAACTTGAAAAATTATTTTTGAGCCATAAAATATTTCCTTGGATTTTCCTAATATTTTTCCTTTAAAAGGCATCGAATCACCTTTTTAACGGTATCTTATTTGCCCTTGGATCATCTTGGGCAAGGGAGCTAAGGTTTTTCGATCTGTTGCTATCCAAAACCCCTAGAACCAAGCATGCAACATTCTATTTGGGCCCTTTTGGCCTATCAGATGATTTTTACGAAATTTCTAGATATTTTTCCCAAAAAAGTTCACAAAATTTCCTTTCGAAAAGGTATTATCTACGATCTAATGATCTAGTATAAACTTAGAATGATTTTTCAAAATCCATTATACCCTTTTAATTGTACATGCTGCCAACGCTAAGACGAACCTAACTTCAAAAATTAATTCTGCCTAGAAAGTGATTTTCTAGAATTTTTGGAATATTTTATATTAAACCCTGTCAAGTTACCTTTCCCACGGTAGCTCATTTACCCTCTAAAATCTTCAGATACACCTGAACAAAATTTGGAAATGGAGATGACACAATGTTGTCCCCTATTTTCAACCTAATTTTTAAATCCCCTTTTATCGAGACATTTGGATGTCTCGAAAATGTGTCCGATTGATTCCCCCTACAACATCAACCTCTTTTGACTCAGATCAAAACTAAACTACAAAAAATTGGATTTCATATTAAAATTTGCGCTAGTCGAGATACTCCAACTCTACTACTTAAAGGGATACTTCAACCCTATTTCTTTAAATCAAAGTTAAATTTTCTCCTTGTCCTTAAATGTTTTCCTAACGTTAGGGATACTCCAACCCCATTCTTTTAAAAAAATAAAAAAATTTTATTGCTAACTATTTTTGTAACTCTATTTTAGGAAACACTTTAACCCCACTTCTCTAAGGGGAGACTCCATCCCCGTTTTTACCTCAAAAACTTAAAATTTGCTCTCTTCCAAATACCTCAAACCTTTTTGATAAAAATCCTCTTTGTTCTTCAAATTACCACCGAATCCAAACCGATCTCTAAAATTGTCATCTCGATTATTCTTTAATAATTAAAGGCCATTATAAGATACGTTTCGATTGCCCTCTGTTTTTATGCTCTTTTTTTTTGGTGATTGCTTGTTTATGATATTATTATATTTCTTATTTTTCGCCCCACTAACTTGTTTCCTTTTGCAGTGTTATTGTGCATTCATATTTAAATTCATTTTTTAATGAAATTTATGAGGTGATGTTCCGTGTTGGTATCTCTCCACTGCTTAATACAAAACATCCAATTTTTAAAATCCAATCCAGACATCATTTCAAAAAAATCCCTATGTTCCTCACATCTTCGAGGCACATAGGTGATCTAATTTTTCTTAATAAAAAACTCGAATTTACATTTTCCAAAACTTCATGCATTAAAAAGGATTATATCTAAATAGAGACCAAATGGAACCGATTTAACCAAGACCAAAGTGAGACATAGTTAGTAGGTACCAATTTTGAACGCTGTAGGGATGCCAGTCCTTTCTTGCACGTAACCAACTCCCGAGCAAAACCAACGAATCTCTGGATTTTGTAGACCTTAAAATCAAAGTTTTGAGTCTTGTAACTCGTAATATTATTTTCAATAGGCATCCAATCTTGCCTACCTTAAAAGGATCGGTGGTGACTCCAAGCTTAAATGGTGGCCATCCGAGTCCAATTGGATGATCGATTCGTCTAATGGTCCCTATCCCCTCCATACCATCACGCTAAATCCAAATCCCAATCAATGGATAGCTTGAAGGCTCGACCACAACCAACCATCATTCATTCATAAGTCGAGCACACCATGCCCTTTGGATCATCTGAAGTTTTAAAGGCCAAGCACGTGGCGACAGCTTGGCGATCCACTGGGGAGTAATTTAGAGAGTTAGGCCTATAACTAGCTACTTCTCACTCGGTTCTTGTTTTTTCGGTCTCCATAATTATTTAGATATAATTCTCTTTACTTTTGCCTACTAATCTTTATTATTTATGTTTTTGTCTTGTGATTGGTAGGGATTATTCATGCCCAAATAAATATTGATTTGAATAATTATGGTAATATGGGAATGAAACAAAAAGGTTTGGTTATTTCCCCGATACACACCGTGCACTTGCATTTGCACTAGATTCCCACAATACACCATGGTATGGTTAGTATCCTAATTATTAGGAGTGAGCTATCCGTTTTCGTGAGTAACCCTCCACATAGGCATGGTAAGACCTTCCAAGATGTAAACTACCTATGTCTCTCATGAGTACCCCTCTGCACTTGCATAAGGAAATACATCCACCGGATTAAACCTGTTCCACCAAACCCTCGATGGGCTTAGGATCGGGGTGCTCGACTGTTCTGACCAGATGGAGGAGCGATTCAGATACCAAAGTAGGCATCTACTTAAACCCATGTAGTGAACCCTATGAGCTAAATCATGTTAAGACATATCGGATGCTGCTAGAATAACCTGAAGATTAGGGTCACTTGGGGAACATTTCCCACATTTACTCATATGTACCATTGGTTATGCGGGCGATAATGGGTGAATGTTATCACCTGCAATTGTCTTTTTATTTTCATGATTATTCTTTTAGGATAGGCCGTTATGTTCAATGACAAATCCTCTTTTATAAATGGGTTAGTACAAGTGAATGCCATTACCTGCAATGACATCTTGAAATAGTTGTATCTGACCAAGATAGGCTGTCATGCTGCCCGAACAACAGCTTAACATGTATGGTGATAAATGAACATCACATTTTAGATGGTCAGTCTTAATCCTTGAGAGGTAACATGTTACTTCATGAAGAGACAATTTTAATACGGGTATGCCGGTATGCTGTCTGGTCAATGCCTTAACATTTGTGATCATCTTATCCATCGCTAGGTGTCGTACCACCTATTCTAGAGGTAAACTTTCTTATTTCTTCCATTTCTTATCTTTTAGCTATTATTTCGTATTGGTTACTAACTCATTTTCTTTTTGCTTTTCTTTTTGCTTTTCTTTTTTACCATGCATCATTTCATCATAATTACTATCATCATGGGACAATTGGCTCTAATGAGTTAGTGTTCACTAAGGGGCATCTATCATGGAGTAAGAGTCTACTTTGAAGCTAAAGCCTTTTGAAAAAGTTTGAGCATGGTAGGACAGCTGACAACGTGAAGATAAAGACATCTTTAAACTGGGACATGCCTTAGTAGTGCATGAAAGGATCAAGATAGGATACTATCAAAGTGATTGGCAAGATCTGAGGATCATATGGACTAATTGGGACAGTATCGAAAGGGAATCATTCACTAAAAGATATGGAGATATCGCTCTTCTACTTCAAGTTCATTTGGATGTCAATTTTTTGCAAGCAGTTTCTCAGTTTTGGAATCCAACATACTAGTGTTTCACTTTCGATCATAAAGAATTAGTCCCTACGGTTGATGAATACACTGCATTACTCAACATTAAAAGGGCAAAGGCCTATAGGATACACTGCAAAGCGTTGAATCCTCCAACCTTTAAGAAAAGATTGGCTCAAATCCTTGAGGCAACAGAGTCTTGGATTGAGAGTTATATCAAAACAAAAGGGAACAGTTGTATCTAATAGGCCAATTTGAGAGAAGCAACGGCGAGTACCGTTGACATCCGAGAAATCCAAGATATCTACGCTTTAGCAATATATGGTTTGGTTATATTCCTAAAGACATTAGGCAATGTTGAAGCTACAGTAGTAGATATCTTTTCTCATTTATGCTGCAACATTAATCTCGCACCGACCATCCTTGTCGAAACTATTTGAGCTCTTAATTTTTGTAAGAAAATGGGAACGGACTGTTTCATTGATTGTGAACCACTCCTTCATATTTGGCTCGTTAGTCACTTTAGCCCAGAAAAAAGTAGGACGTCCACTACTTCTCACCTAGCTTTAGCCTTATCTCTAAGGTACTTGAGAAGAAATGGCCTCAAGACAAATTTGAAGAGCAATGGGTCCAAGAATTTTGGAACCTCAAGAAGGATGAGTTAACATAGAAGGCCTTCTAATTTTTCCCACAAATGGTCATATACCGGTGTAGAGATTACAGCTATGTACCACTCATAGGATTATTGGGTAGTACTAGCTATGCTCCTCTTTTAGTTTTTCGACAATTCTAGTGCCATTAATTCATCCTGTTCATCTAAGACCTAAAGTTATGGGATTTTGACTATGGTGAGCCTGACTACAAGTGAAAAGTCCAGCTAATCTTTCAAGAATATAAATAAATCCGTTGTTTGGAGAGATATTAGAGAAGGAGTAGTATGACCTTAGGACATGATGAATGGAGGATCCATCATGTTACTAAGGCCATGCCTATGTCTGGTATTAGGACATCACAAATGCCAGTTGATGAATTTCCTTCTGAGGTTCAATTGCTCAACTGAAAGTTTGAATAAGAGAAGGTGACCTTTGCCAAGGAGATTACTCAATTAAAATAGAAAAATAGTCAATTGAAAATAGATCTCAACCTCAAGGAGATAAGCAAGGTTGTCAAAGAGAAAAACCAACTCAAGGAGGATCTTGAGAGCTTGAAAAGAAACTATATAGCCCTTAACAAAGCAAGCAAGTCCCGAAAACTTGGAAAGTCATCAGTCAAGTGGAGGATAGAAATTACTGCTCTCGAGAATGAGATACACCAATTGAGAGAAGCTGCTAGGGCCAATAAGGAGAAGATTGTTAGAACCCAGGCCCTCACATTAATTTATCAAAGAAGGAATGAATGGTTAGAGGCTCAAGTCCAAAAGTTGAGAATAAACCAAGTAAAAATTAGAGTTTTGACACTTAGAATCTAAGACTTAGAGCATTATCTTCAACTCACCAAGACCAAGTCGATGCACTAGTGAAAGCCTCCGAACAGCTGGAGAAATAATGTCTTTAAGTGGTTGATCATGTATGCCATAACCATCAGGACTATCATCGTTGTCTCACAAAGCAAATTCAGGTAGCTCAGTTGGAGGTCGAGAACATAATGGATGTAGCCCGATCCCTGACACATGATATCTTGCCCACCAGAGCCCATGAACAAGAGTTATTGTACTTCTTGGACCATGTAATCAAGCAATATAATCGTATCAGGCATTTTCAAATATAATCACATGTAATTAAGATGTTTTGTTGCTTTAATGAAAGATACTATTGGTGGAGCTGTCCCTTTATCTAATTATCCTTTTTGCATTTGCATAACTAGCCTAATCCTTTCATGGTTTTTATTCATTCATCCTCATTGTATCAAACATATGCATGAACATACCATAAAGGCCTAATCCAAAAATAATTTAAAGTGAAGGTAATCAAAACACAGAATCTACAGTTTTTCATCGATACAATACACGCAATCATGGGAAAGTGATGGAAAACGATCACCAAGCCCGCATCGAAAGACTCAAACTCATGTATAGGGAGTCCCAAGAGCAAACACTCTGTAAGAATGAGGAACTTCAGGCATAGATCACTGAGCTAACTAAATTGCTATCCAATGCATTGAAGGAAAAGGGGTAAACGAGCACAGTTAAGATGGGGAAAAAATAGGCCCACCCTCAAAACAATTTGAATAGTGGTACTAAGGCCACCAATACTCAAGAAGGGGCACTACATGGGTAACACCCTCTGGTAGTGAACATCCCACCATCTCAGCCATTTATTTATATCAATCCTACAACAGTGTCCTATTTAATTCAAGGATTTCAAGGCACAGGCTCTTCGCCATCAAGGCCTATAGTCCTGAACCTCGATAAAGACATAGAGCAAGAAAAAACAAAGAGGCCCTTAAAAAATGATAAGGACTTAGACAAGTATCACTTATTCGAGAGGCGTCTTCAAGCTGTGGAAGGAAGTAACAAATTTGGAATCGTGGACGCAAAGTCATTCGGGCTAGTTTTGAGCCTCGTTATCGTGCCCAAGTTTAAGTGCCTAATTTTAAAAAAATACAACTAGACTACTGACCCTACTGCCCATCTTCGCATATACTATCATAAAATAGTGGGACACGAAGAGAATGAGAAGCTACTAATTCATTGCTTCTACAACTTGATTAGGCAGCCTTCTAATGGTACATAGGGCTTGATCCTGCAAGTATTTAAACATGGGTAGACTTGGCATGCGCATTCCTTGAATAGTATAAGCATGTGTCAGATTGGGTTCTAGATTGTCTTTCTCATGAACATGGAGAAGAAATCTTCTAAGAGTTTTAGATATTATGCTCAAAGATGGAGAGAGGAGGTAGCCCAAGTTCACCCTCCTCTAATTGAAAAAGAAATGACAGTTATTTTTGTTAGCACCTTACGAGCTCTTTACTACGAAAGGCTAATAGGAAGCGCCATGAAAAATTTCACTAATATGGTTATATTAGGTGAAATAATTGAGAATGCCATCAAGAGCGGTAGGATATCTGTTAGGGAAGCATCTAGATCAGTTAAAAAGATAGCAACTAAAGGTAAGGAGAGGGAAGCGAATGCGATAAGCAAGAATCGTGCTAGGTTTAATCAAAGTCTACATCTAGTACAGCTATATACTTCCTAAGTACGTTGAATACGGGTCTTACCCTTTACTCATCAGCATCACAACTAGTCTATGCTATCGAGTTTGCTCCTACAATGAGCTTTGCACCAAATCTCATGCAAAGTGTGAACCAGAATGCATAACCTCGCAATATGCATAATACAGAAGCTCCAAATAACCAATAAGCATCTCGAGAAAGAGAGCACTTTAAACCATTCCCTTACTCGTATAAAGAGATCCACTCTCGCTTGTTGGCAGGAAAACTAATGGCTCTAGTATTCACGAAGTGATTAAGATTGAGCAAGGTCCTAGACCTAATGTGGGGGCCAACCCACTCCCTAATCATGCCAAACCAAGAATGAATGCAATAATCGATGGAAAAGGTTATCAAATTAAAATAAGTGTGGTAAAAGTCAAAACCCCGATAAGTAAGGTCTAGCAGGATTCGTGAAAATTGAAATAATAACATATAACAAAAGTCCAAGAAAAAATGATGTTGATATATCTTATTGCCACTATGGTCAAGAACATGACTTGCAACATTGCTCATCATTCTTGAAGATGGTCTAAGGGATAATGGATCGATCTGAAATTGAGTTCTATGAGGAATGGGATAGACATGATAATCCATCCATTAATGCTACTGACGAGGAGAGACCCACCGATGGTCAGATCTCTAGTTATCTGTCTCTTATTGGCATGAAGAAAAGATATAATGAAAGTTTTATGCAGTATGCTACAAGATGGATAAAGGAGGCTCCCCAGATTCATCCCTTACTAACAGAAAAAGAGATGATGGTTAGATTCATGTCACATTGCAACCCCTTATTACGAAAAGGTAGCCAAAAGCTTCCCGAAAACTTTATGAATGTGGTCATACTCTGTGGGAGGATCGATAATGCCATGAAAATGGATTGAGAAGAAAAAGTATCTGTGAGGACAAAAGGAAAGGAAAGATGGAGGATAGTAAGCAATCAAAATCTAGCACTAAAGCCAGTTTATCTCTAACTCGTGTTGAGTTAGACCTAAGAAAAATGATCATTAAAGAAAACTGCAAGATTGTGGAAAACATAGAAGAAGTTCGGAGGCCAATAAATTCGATTTGGCAAATCCTGGTGCAAGCTAGGTTACTTAATACAACTAAGAAGATAGAGGAAAGGATTAACAACTTCTGTGACTTCCATACAGTTTGTGGCCATACTCTTTAAACATGCAAAGAGTTTCATACAATGGTTCAAAGAATTATGAACGTGGGTAGCATTAAATTCTATGATGAAAAGTAAGCCACACATACTAAGTTTGCAAATGCAACACCATTTGTCAATGCACTAGAAGAAAAAGAGGGCAATCTACCTTACGGGATTGAAAGGTCGTTGATTTTATATGACAGCCAACCAAGAGTTAAAGTTATACCCATTCAGCCTTTGCCAAAAATGATCATTCAACTTCCATCTCCCTTCCCGTATAAAGATGATAAGGCAGTTCCTTGAAACTATAAAAGCAAAACCTTAATCATCAGAGAATCTAGCTAGCAAGCAGCAAGTATTGACCCTTTAAGAGTAAGTCACCTAACTTGGAACAGCTAATGGTATGCCCCAATAGCATCAAAAAATAACACTCAATAAGAGAATACCAATCTCATTTCTCAAGCACTGAAGTCTGCAACTAATGACTCATATCTGATAGCTGTCAAAGATCTACTGAGCAAGAAAGAAGCTACGAAAATCCTCAAATTCATCAAGCATAGTGAATATAGCATCGTCAATTAGTTGAGCAAGCAACCTACTAAGATATATATGTTGTCACTGCTATTGAATTCAGAAGCTCATAGGAATACCCTCCTCAAGGTTCTGAATGAGGCCTATGTCCCTTCCAACATCTCTATAGGTCAATTGGATTACCTAGTGAACAACATCACCACTGAAAATTACATATCTTTTAGTGATGATGAAATCTCGCATGGAGGAAGAGGAAATTACAAGGCCCTCCATATCACCACATATTGTAAAGGCACCATGTTGCCCAAGATGCTTATTGATAACGGGCCAGCTTTAAATGTAATGCCTATATCATGCTTGAAAAAGCTCCATGTTGACACTTTTCATATCCAAAATAGTCATACGATTGTGAGGGTGTTTGATGGAACTTGTTGGAACATTGTTAGGAACATCACCATTCCACTCCAAATCAGCCTATATACTTATGAAGTTAACTTCCACGTGATGGACATTACTCCATCATGTAACTGCCTATTGGGAAGCTTGTGGATTCATTATGCTGGAGCAGTGCCATCGTCTTTGCACCAAAAGCTGAAATTCATCATTGAGAATAAAGTTGTTAGTATTAGAGAAGAGGAAGATATCATTACTGCTACCTCAACTGATGCCCCCGATAAAGATAGCCTAGATTCTTTTTTCGACGCCTTTGAGTTTGTCAACACAACTTATATCAAAGAAGGATTGCTAATAGTTCAGCCTCACCTATCAGAGAGTACTCACATGGGTTTGAAGTTGACTATCGGTAAGAGTGCCCAAAATCGAAAAGGGGCTCAGGATAGCCTTTAAGGAATTGCTAAAGCCTTGAAAGTGGTTAACCAAATCGACAAAAAAAAGGTTAGGATTCAAGCCCAATGCATAGCAGAAAAGAAAGCAAGCTCAGAAGAACCACGAAAGAAGAGTGGCTCATTTGTCATGATGAGACATAGAGTATGAGCTAATGATATTCCCACCACTTCGAGAAAGTTTATGCTTAGGGGGACATGTAAATACCGACTCTGATAGTGCTGTACTCATGTTGAACAAAGCATTCAAGGATATCTCCATCAATATGATTAGCGAGCCAAAGATGTCAACTACAAGTCCAAATATTGGCCTGTGCCCTTCAAGGTTTACTCCGAATGTTTGGACTGAGACCGAGATTCTTGTACTATTCAAGTCTATTTTAAAGTAATGCTATGAACTAAACGTACATGATCTTGCCCAAAAGTATTGTAGGATCCTGTGTATGGGCAGCTTTTATTAAGTATTATCAATGAAAATGACAAAGCATTTTGTATTCATTCTTTGTGTTCATAATTTTTGCCAACCTTAGACTTTTTTCTTCCACCTATATTATTCTTTTCTATATTTTTAGGTACCCCAATGAAGGTGACATGAATGTTCCTATTGAAACCTTAGGAATTGATTTCGAGCAACTGATCTGTGTCAGTGAGGTCAAATCTAAATAAGACCCTAAAGAGAACCCCATACCCTTAGACATATTAAGACTAGTTGAACAAGAAGAAAAACAAATCTTACCTCATGAAGAATCCACTGAAACTATAAACCTTGGAAGAGAAGAAAACCCAAAAGAAGTCAAAATTGAAACCTCCATAAAGCCATCAACTTGAGTTGAACTAATAAGTCTCCTTCAGGAATATCGAGACATGTTTGCTTGGTCCTATCAAGGCATGCTTGGGCTAGATACCAACATTATAGTTCATAAACTTCCCCTCAAACTTGAATGTAAACCAATCTAGCAAAAGTTAAGGAGGATGAAACCAGAAATACTCCTTAAGATCAAGGAAGAAGTCAAAAAACAATTTGAAGCGAGATTTCTCGAGGTAGCTTAACATCCTGAATAGGTAGCCAACATAGTCTTAGTTCCTAAGAAGGATGGTAAAGTGCGAATATGTGTGGACTACAGAGACCTAAATTAAGGCAGCCCTAAGGATAATTTTACTCTACTTCACATTGATACCTTAGTAGACAACACTACCAAAAATGAACTATTTTCTTTTGGGCTATAATCAAATCAAAATGACTATTGATTTTGTGACCATGTGGGAAACTTTCTGCTATAAGGTGATGCCTTTCGGATTCAAGAATGCCAAGGTAACTTACTAAAGGGCTATAGTAACATTGTTCCATGACCTTATGCATAAAAAAATAGAGGTCTATGTGGATGACATTATCGCCAAATCAACAAAAGAGAGTGAACATGTTGCCAATTTGCAAAATCTTTTTAAAAAGGCTTCGCAAATATCAGCTCAAGCTAAATCTTGCTAAATGCATATTTGGCATCACCTCTGGTAAATTATTGGGGTTTATTGTGAGTAAAAAATGAATAAAGGTGGATCCTGACAAGGTTAAGGCTATCCAAAACCTACCACCCCTCGAACTCAAAAGGAAGTAAAAAGTTTCTTGGGAAAACTAAACTAAATAGCCCGATTCATATCTTAATTGATCGATAAATGTGATCCGATCTTTAGGCTACTAAAAAAATAAAATCTGGGAGAATGGAATCAAGAGTGCCAAGAAGCTTTTGATAAGGTCAAACATTACCTTTCAAACCCTCTAGTACTTATGCCACAGTGCCTCAACAACCACTAATTCTGTATCTATCAATCCTAGACAAGTCAATAGGCTATGTATTAGGACAACATGATAAATCAAGAAAAAGGAATAGGCTATCTATTACTTGAGCAAGAAGTTTACAGAATATGAAAATAATTATTCATTCGTAGAGAAGCTATGTTATGCTTTAGCTTGGATAGCCCGAAGGTTAAGACAATACATGTTATACCACACTATATGGTTAATCGCCAAGCTCGATCCCATCAACTATTTGTGCGAAGCTCCCACCTTGTCTGGGAGATTAACCAGATGCCAAGATATGCTTTCTGAGTACGACATCATGTATGTGAAACAAAAAGCCATTAAAGGCACTGCAATAGCAGACTTTTTGACAAGTCAAGCCATAGATGACTATCAGCCTTTAAACTTCAAGTTCTTTGATGAAGACTTGATATGCATATCTGAGGCGAAGAACACGGTCAAGTATGGGTCATCATGGAGAATGTATTTCGATGGAGCTTCAAACGCATTGGGGCATGGAATTAGGGCATTTGTCATCTCGCCAAAGGGAAACCATTACCCTTTCATAACCAAATTATACTTTAACTGTAACATCAACATAGCCGAATATGAGCTTGCATCACGGGGATCCAAATAGCTGTTGAGAGGGTATTCGAACATTGCAAGTGTTTGGAGATTGAGCGCTCATCATTTACTAACTAAATGGAGAATGGAAAACACGTGATGCTAAACTAATCCATTATGGGAATCTGATATCGGAGCCTAAGAAAGAGTTTAATGATATTAATTTTCATCATCCATCTCGAGAAGAGAATCAAGTTGTTGATGCCTTAGCCACTTTATCTTTCATGTTTAAAGTCAATTGGGAATCAGACATTACTGTGCATTACCAGAATGTCAAAAAAGAGAAGGATGGTTTGCTATGGTATCATGACATCCTTTAATACATCAAAGAATAACGGTATCCAGAAAGTGCCACCGAAACTGCTAAGAGGACCATCAGACGATTAGCTATGAACTTCATTTTGATGGGGAGATTTTGTACAAGAAAGGCTGGGATCAGGTGTTACTCTGATGCATGGATGCCTTTGAAGCTAAAAGAATACTTGAAAAAGTTCATGAAGGGATTTGTTATATGCATGCTAATGGACACCGAATGGCAAAACAAGTCATGGGATTAGGTTATTATTGGTTGACTCTAAAAAAAGATTGCATTGACTATGTTCAAAAGTGTCATAAATGCCAAATCTACACTAACAAGATCCATGTCCCACCAACCCTGCATGTTATGACAACTCCATGGCCATTTTCTATGTGGGGCATGGACATGATTAGACCGATTACCCCCGAGGCTTCTAATGGGCATCATTTCATTTTGGTCGCAATCGATTACTTGACCAAATAGGTAGAGGCAGCTTCTTATGCCAACGTCACCAGATCTATCATGTGCAAATTTGTAAAATAGGATATCATCTGTAGATATGGTCTTCCTGAACAAATCATTACTGATAATGCATGCAACTTGAAAAATAAAATGATGCAAGTAGTCTACTCTCAGTTCAAGATTCAGCATCGAAACTTCATCCCATATCGTCCAAAAATGAACGGGGAAATTGAAGCAGCTAACAAGAATATCAAGAAGATAGTTGAAAAAATGGTTGAGATGTACAAGTATTGGCATGAAAAGTTACCTTTTGCTTTACATGCTTATCGCACAGCTGTAGAACTTCTATAGATGCCACCCTATTTTTTTTGGTCTATGGCATAAAGGTTATCTTGCCAATTAAAGTTAAAATCCCTTCACTTAGAGTCCTAATGGAATCGTAACTTGAAGAGGCTGAATGGGTTAAAAACCAATACGAGCAGCTCAAACTCATCGAAGAAAAAAAAATCAAAGCCATCTGTCATGGGCAGATGTATCAAAAGCGTATGATGATAGCCCATGACAAAAAGGTCCATCCTTGTCAGTTCCGAGAAGGTGACCTAGTGCTCAAACAAATTCTCCTAATCCATAAAGATGCTCACAAAAAATGGACCCTAAATTTGGAAGGGCCATACATGGTGAAATGCATATTCTCTGAAGTAGCTTAATCTTGATCAAGATGGATGGCAGCGACCTGCCTAACCCTGTTAATTCTAATTTTGTTAAAAAGTATTATGCTTGAAAAGACTTTAGGATGAAAACCTAAAAAGGCATCCTATTAGTCCATTGCCTATCACTCATAAAAAAAAGCTTAAGTTGAAAACCCGATAGGGCAGCTTAAGTGGTCAGACCTACTCATTCAAACAAAGCCAAGCCTCAACTATCGTTAGCCCAAAACCAATCTTCCCCAAATCCATAACTCTAACCAAGATGCTAAGTCATAACCTAACCCATCTGTTCTGTGCGGACCAACACCACCAAAATCTCATCCATACCTATACTTGAAAAATGGAAACTACCTAACTTTAATGCCTCTATCCCACCATGGGGGAATCTAAGGGATCTTTTTATGAGTTGCCAGCACCAAAAGAATCAATTGCTCGAAAGAAATCTCTAAAAGCACAAAGTGGAGAATTGATGTCATCAGCGTTGAGCTAGTTGACTAGGAAAACTTCTCATATCTCTTTGGTACTTCAAAACCTTCCACAATCTTATAAGTTTGTCACAAATTGTACCCTCTTTCTTTGAATAAAAATAATACTTAATTTCTCGCAGAATCTTTTCATAGCATTTTATTTCATGTTGCATCATGTTTATCATTTAATTAATAATGCTTGATAAACAAACAAAATTGATAGTAGGATTTCTTAGCATTGCTTCAAAAGCCAAAACTTTGGAAGGACTTTGTTTCATGTTTAAACACCAAGAATGAACTCTTAGGGCCATAACTAGTCTTGCCTTGGGATCGTACATCTGGAGAATATGCTCAAAACCTCCTTAGTAGGGGGTCGTGGACCTTCTGTACCTCCAAAGAGGGGACAATCTTAACATTTAAAGCCTCTGAAAATCTAGGGTAAGATTGATAAACCTTGGGCAAAAAGCAGCTCAACAAAGCCGAAGAAAGCCCAAAACTAACCATTGGATTAAGCCTTTAAAGTCATTAACTTTGCATCAATTAGGCAGGCATTTGTATCTCCATGCATTACACAGCATTTAACATCTTACAGGTATCAGCTCCTGTACATGGAACTCAAATTTATACGAAACCTAATGTACCATTTTTTTATTTCAAAAAACCTCAAAAGGCCTTAAGTAAGTACCTTTGACCTTATTGAAAATCACCCATAAAAGGGTATCTAAACTTATTTCATGTAGTCCTCAAGGAGCAGGACGATTCCTTACCTTAAAGCCCATACAAGCTAGTGGCAACTACCTCCCTCAGTCTTCAAAAAGCAGGACGCTTCCCTACCTTAAAGCCCATACAAATTGGAGGTAACTACCTCCTTTAGTCCTCAAAGAGAAAAGACGCCTTCGTACCTTTAAACCCACACAAACTAGGGGTAACTACCTACTTTCATCCTCAAAGAGCAGGACACTTCCCTAACTTAAAGCTCGCATAAGCTAGTGGTAACTACCTACCTCAGTCCTCAAAGAGCAGACGTTTCCCTACCTCAAAGCCCACAGAAGCTGGTGACAATTACCTATCTTAGTCCTCGAGCAGGACGCTTATCAAAACCCACGCAAACTAGTGGCACCATATAACCTATCTTAGTCCTCAAACAGTATGACATTTTCTTACTTTAAAGCCCATACAAACTGTGGCATCTATTTACCTTAGTTCGTAAAGAGCTGAACGTATTTCTCCACTTACTTTAAAGCCCACACAAGCAGCTGACACCACACAACCTACCTCAATCCTTAAAGAATAGGAGATTTTCTTACCTTAAAGCCTACATAAGCTAGTGGCACCATATAACCTACCTCAATCCTCAAAGAGTAAGACATTTTCTTATCGTAAAGCCCACACAAGCTGGTGGCACCTACTTACCTTAGTCCATGAAAAGTTGAACGTCTTTTTTTACCAACCTCAAAGCCCACACAAACTGATGGCACCTGTTTAAAAAATGAAAAACAACTTAATAAGGAGGTTAAACCCTACAAAACTCATCAAAATCTTTTTTCTGTAAGTTGTTTAACCCATCTCGACATGATACTAAATAACACTCCACTTCTCAGCAAGCACACAAGTCCATCATCATATTCAAACAGAATTATGTCTATTTGTCTTTACCCTATTCCTAATACTTAGCAATGACCAAAAAGGGGCAGCTATGGGCACTTCATTTAATCTGGACCATTTGTTGGTATCTTAGGAGTTAGGTAAAAGATGATAAAATCAAAAAAGTTTTTGGAAAGTTCTAAAATGCCTATGGGTCGTATTAAAGAAAATGTAAAAATGAGGCATTAAAGGCCATTTTTCATGGTGTCACCAAGGTTATACATAAATCAATTTCCCATTGTTTATGACCAAGTTAAGGGAAATTAGGAAGCCATAGGTTCGTACAACTTATATTGGGGTCCAAGTATTGATATGAGGCTTTTATGGTGCAAAAAACTTGAATTTTCACATGTAATATCGATACAAGAGGGTTTGGTATCGATACCTAAGGTGTGTATCGATACAAACCTTAACAGTAGCTAAAGTTATGATTTTTGGCAAAATGTATTGATACATAAGTATGAGTATCGATACAAATCCATGAAGTATCGATACTAGCCTTTAAGCCTTGAGATTGGAAATATTTTTTGCTCTTAGTATCGATACACAACTTATTGCATCGATACTCAAGAGTAAAATCTACCTTGTGTATCGATACAACATGTTCTGTATCAATATACCCAGGCATTTTTGCCTAGTTTAAGCCATTTTTCAGCCTTTGGAAACCCAATTTAAACATATGTTTGCATGAAAGAACTATTATATAACATTGTAAACCTCAACTATGGGTTTATTAATAAATTCTAACAAATTTTTGGAGTCCAAACAATTAATGACAAAGGTCACTTTCATAAGATATATAGGTGTAAAAGGATGGCAGGCATATCTCCAGCTTGTAGGCTTTCACAACCTTTCTGCCTCCTTGCTCATCATAGAAGAACTAATAAGAAGAGAGTCAACTGAACATAGTAGTCGGAGATATGTCCTGGTGTAGAAGAAAAAATCAAAAGTACCCTTTGCATTGTCTTATAAAAGGATGGGCTGAATTAGAAAAAAAGGACACAACTAGCTATCCCAAAAAAAAACTCTCTCGGGTATAAAAAAAGCTCTCCAGCAATCCTAAAAAACTTTTCACCCACCTCCACAAATCTTCCAGCAACTCCAGCTCTAAAAGTTCACTAAAAACACTATTTAATTACCTTTCACCTTCAACCAACCTCCATTCCCGTAGCTCTCTGAAACCACATCCATAACACTTTTAAAAACTTAACCTTTCACATATTTTTATCTTTAAAACACCTCATCAGCAACCAAATTACTGGAAAGCTCATTCCTTTCACCCTATTCTTACTAAACAATAGCAAAATGAGGGAAAAAATTGAGCTTAAAGTTGTTGCCTTAAAGAAGGAAGAAACTTTAAGCCTTTGCTGGTATATCTTTTACCTTATCCGATGTACCTCCTGTTTTGATCATACATTTCATTTTAGTAAGCCCTTCATACTACCATGACCCTCCTAGTACTCTCATGTATCTTTGTTGCCTTGGTTATGGTAGTCCTAGGATCTTGATGACCTTCTTGACACCTTGATGTTGTGGGATATATAAACTCACCATACTTCATTTTCATCATTACACAGCCTCTGTTCATATATCTTTTGCCATATATCTTCCATATTCACATATACATTAAATATTTAAATGGTCACCTTGACATGTCTTACGTATGTTCAAACATTTTCTTGTGTTTTAAGGAGTCTCATGAAATAAAAATCTTATCTTGACAACTCCAACATCCATCCTTTTGTTCAAACATGTTCATATCATCTCCATGCACTTTATTTGTAATCTTCTTGCATTTTTATCATCTATTTCCATGTCCAAATGTCATCTTTTCATGTTTGCATGTTTAATCCGTGTTTATCTTTGTATTTGTTGTATTTTGTTCATGATATCTTTATTAAAATGCTTGCTTGTCTCTCACAAACTGATTTTTTAGAAAACTCCCCAAGTTAAGTTCATGCTACCTTCATAGATGAAGAATAACATGGACTTAATGCTTTCATTAAATTGGTCTCTCAATCTTGGGGATAAATCAACATTTTAGCTCTGGATTTCATGGTGAAATATGTTTATTTTTCAAAAAAATGAGGAAATCCTTTTTAGTATTAAACCTTAATCTTGAGTCATATATTTATTTTAGTGACATGGTTAACAAGTTGTTCCATCATCCCAAACTACTTCGGGATTATGGAGTGAACTTGTGAAGCCCATGTTACTTTCTGTCGCAGATGTTCGGAAGTCCTAGGCTCGAGTCCATCTTCTAAAAATTGGAATATTGAATAATCCCCCTTTTTTTTGCTCTGGCAGCATTGTAGTCCAAACTTGAAAAATTATTTTTGAGCCATAAAATATTTCCTTGGGTTTTTTTAATATTTTTTTGCCATGCGTGAATCTTGCTCTACTAGGATTTCAATGGGCACGTTGCAACAACTATGTTTTCGACCTGTTATATAGCCTAAAAATTATGTTTTACAAAGAGTTTGATTAAATGCCTTGTGTTGAGCCTTTATGTCATGATTCAAATGGCACTGATATCGGGTCATTTACTTGCCTACATTACCTTAAGACTTTGAATGGGTTGGAAATTCCACTGCCATGGACCTTTAGTGATAGACATTTAGATGTTTAAGAACATAATATGAGCCTAGGATAATTAAATATGCGAGATAGCTCTATCCTAGCATTGACAACACTGTGACCCTAACTTGAAAAATTATTTTCAAACCCTAAGTGGTCATTTTAAATTTTTTGGTATTTTTCTCTTATAAGGCATCAAATTACCTTTCTACAGTATCTTGTTTGCCATTGTATGTGCTTGGATGAGGGAGCTTTGATTTTTTAAACTTTTTGTCTAGAACTTTAAAATCAGCGATTAGCATTCTATTTGGACCTTTTTTGGCCTATGAATTTTATGGAATTTTTAAATATTTTTTGAAAACAAGATGAAATTTTCTTTTCAAAAAGGTATTTTTTCTGATTAAATGATTCTAAATGAGTTCAAGATGATTTTTCAAAGTTTACTGCACCCTTTTCCCTACACAAGCAGTTAGTACTAACTGATTTTGATTTAAAATTTTTCTCCTAAAAGGAGATTTTTTGGAATTTTTTGAATATATGTTCATCCTCATTGAGTTACCTTTCCAACAATATCTTGTTTGATGCCTAAAACCTTCGGATGCCTTTGAAATAATTTCGTGAAGGCAAACAATGCAAAGCTATCCCTATTTTTAGCACTAGGCAAAATCATGTAATTTTTCTGAATAACCTTCTCATTTGGATGCCTCGAGATGAGTCTAGCTTTGACTCTAATGAATTTTCAAGTTACATACAGTTCCACTGGGATTGGAGAATGCCTAAATGCTTTTAAAAAATTAGTTTTGTCCTTTTATTTAAATTATCTACTTTAATTCTAAAATCCACCTCTTTATCAAATATATCCAAAAATATTCCATTTTAAAAAATTACTCAATTTTTCATCTACATGGATTTTTTGACCCTGATTTCCAAAATCTCACCAAAAATCAAAATTTCCCTCTGCCAGGTCACCTTGGAGTTTTTAACCAAAACTTCAGCTTTCATGCCTTAAGCAAACAACAAGTCTAAAGGTGTCGACTTGGTTATTAGTAGATAATCGATAACAATTATGAGAAACACCTTGACCAACCCTTTTTCTTTATGCTTTATGTGTTTTATTTTTACACAACATTTATCATAATTTTTTATGACTTAATAACACATATTCCTTCTTGGTAACAAATTTTGCATCAACATCTTTAACTAAATCTTTAAAATTATCAAGGTAATGTTTTATATTGATATCCCTCCAATGCTCAATATAGAACACCCTCTTCAAATGAAATCTAAAAATATTTTAATTTTACATTTTATCATTTTTTCGAGTTACGTTATGTTATGAAATTTTCTTTTAAAAATTAGATTTATTATTTTTAAAATTCATGCATTATAGAAAAATGATTATATGTAAATAATAACAAATTAAAATAGAGAAAACATAAAATAAGATACTATATGGCTAGATGGTTTCAATTTAGTGCATCATAAAGGTGCTAATACGAACCCAAAGAAAGGCTATACTACAGTAGTAAGGGCATTAAGACCAGAGCTTTTTGTAGTGCTAGTAGGAATACAAGTGAATGAATCGTATCCCTAGCTAGTGAAGTGCTTCCCTACACGTAACCGACCCCCGAACCACCCTCTTAACAAACTTTGGAATATGTAAACTATAAAATCATATTTTCGAGCTTTGTAACTTGAGATATCAATTTTAATACATGTTAGGTCATACCTAGCCCAAAAGATCGGTGGCAACTCTAAATTTTTTGCCACTTTGGTGGCCTCCAAAGGTTAGATGAATGTAAGATTCGTCTAACGATCTTCCCCATCCTAAATAACATGAAACACTTATTTTTTCCCCCATTACTCCATGAAATCCCATTCAAGTATTATTTTCAAGTGGATGCACTTCTAACAATTGAGGTACATTACAACAGTTTGGCTTCTTTGCCTATATACTCTCTCTTGGCCTCACTTGCTGAGTAGTTCCCAATTTACTATTTTGAATTAATACTTTTCAAGGACAAAGATAACTTTTACAACTCCCAACCTTTAACTTAGGCTAAGATAGTAACCTCTATCCTCTCCCAAACTCTTTACCTTTTAATGGCTAAGGTATTAACCTCCCAATTTTATAGGGTTTTGGATATAGACAAGGATAACCTCTAAATGTTTTGGTGTTAACAAATTTGAGCTCAAATATGAAGAATTCTAATGATAGAATTTACAAGGGAATATAAAGATAGGAAGAATTAATCTTATACACAATTCAAATTACTTTATAGATGAAATAAATGAAGGATTTGGCTATTGACTCATTTTCTTATTAACTTTTGCTCTTGCAAGTGTTGGTGAATCTTATTTATAGCTTGGTAATGGTATATGGCCTTTGGGAATTAATTTCTAAGCTTTAGAGCTAGTGGAAGCTTCATAAATGTGATTCATGTTCATTCTAGCACTGATGTATGAATATAATTACCATGTATATTGATACATTACATTAACATGCAAAATATGAATGTTGCTGCTATTGTATCGATACATGTCAAGATTTATTGATACATGTCACATTTGTATTGATGCAATTAAGGATTTCAAGGTTGTTTAGCTACCACCAAGCATTGTATCAATACATACACTTTGTGTATTAATACATTCATATGAAAATCATTTTTAAGTGTTTTTCTTGACTTTAAAGCTTATAAAACTTATCCAAAAAATGTTTTTATACCAAAGTGTTCATTGAAAACACACTTTTAACTAATTTAAGGAATTAAAAACATTTTATTATTTTTAAAAGTATTTTAAAATTAATTCAAGGAAATGCACTAAGTTGAAAATATTTTAATTTCAAGCCAATCAAACTTAAGTTTTTGTTATATCAGCCGAGAGTAATTCAAAGCTAATATAGCTAACACAAATTCAACTGAAACCATGCCCCATTTAAGAGGATTTTAGCACTTGACTAGATCACCTAAGGGTTTAGGGCATTTACTTGTAAGCAAGCTTAGGTGAGCTGTCAAAAAAGTGGTGGATATGCATAGGGATCTTGCCTAATCAGCCAAGAGAGGTTTTCAACTTCATCAGGCATCCAAAATAAAGGAAGAAGCAGATTTTCAATTGAGGAAAAACTAAAAAGAAAAAAAAAAGAGAAAAAAAAAGAAAAAAAGAAGAAAATTTTGGAAAACTTGCTTTAAGATGGTCTTTCTACTTGATTTTTACTTATTCTTCTCTTTTTTGTTTGAGCTTAATGATCCCCAAATTTGGCTAGGGTGATGATGTGAGCCTAAGGTGTAAACACCATATTTATGGCCAAATCTTAAGCAATGATCTCTAAATGCTCTTGGTTTGTTTTCTTTGATAGTTTTTGTTTGAAGTTTTGCTAAAAAATAATTTTCTATCAAGAAAATTTGTTTTCATAGATTTAAATATAAGTTTGCATGATATTTGGTTATTTCTTCCATGTTGTTTTCCTTGTTCTTACCTTTGCCAGTTATCCCATGCCATGCATTTTCCATGTTATATATGATTCATGCATTTTATGACATTTTCATGCATTATGCTCATGATTTACATGTCCATGTATTTTCCATGGAAATATTCTGTTGATAACATCACCATGCATAACTATGAATCTATGTATGTTCACGTTTAATGAGATATTTTATGCAAGAAAATCATGTATGATGTCATTCTTGTATGTTTGTTGGTAAACAGGATTTTTGTGGGTGCATTTAGGAGTGATAAAAGCTTAAAAAGATATTTTGCAATATTTTCTATGATGTTTTCGTGCATAGTAAAGATTACTATGTCATTTCATGTATTTATGTACATTTAATTTATTTTCTATGATTTGGTCTTATTATAATTATTTCATGCATTTTAGAGATACTAAAGTCATTTTCTATGATCGTGAAACTTTTTTTTGTCATTTCATGTACTTTAAGGATTTTTATGTCTTTCATGCAATTTTAGAGATTTCTATATAATTTCATGCATCTCATGTACTATTATGTAATTTCATGCATTTTAGCACTATATTTGTCATTTTCAATAACTTAGGGACCTTTTTATGTAATTTAATGCATTTTGGCACTGCTTTAATCATTTTCTATTAATTAGGGACCTCTATGTCATTTTATGTATTTTAGAGTCATTCTAATAATTTTCCATGATTTAAGACCATTTATGCAATCTCATGTATTTTATGGTCATCTAGTAATTTTTCATGATTTAGGACCATTTTATGCAATTTTATGCATTTTAGGCCTATCTTAAGCATTTTTCATGTTTTAGGAACTTTTGTGCAATGTCATGCATTTTACGATCACTTTAGTATTTTCATTGCATCTTAAGGCAATTTAAAATATTTTGCATAATCTAAGATCATTTTAAATATTTTTATCTCCTTAGGGTCATGTAGGAACCTTTGCGTCAAAACATTTTCAATAGGGGTATTTAGGTAATACACCTAAAATCAAGTCCTTAGAATCATGTGGGAACCTTCGTGTCAAAACATGTTTGTTAGGTTTAGGTAATACTACCTTAAAACCAAGTCCTTAGTATCATGTGGGAACATTTGTGTTGAAACATGTCATTAAGGTTATTTAGGTTATAGTATCTTAAAACTAATTCTAAGATCAAGTAGGAATCTTCATGTTGGTACGTGTTTATTAGAGTCATGTGGAAACCTTTGTTCGATGCATGTCCTTTAAAATAATTCTAAGTGTTATTTTATTGAAAATACTAGTATGATATATTAACTATAATATGTGTTTCAATAAAATCTAAAACAATATCTTTGAGTTAAAATAGTCCATAGATATGCTTCCAACACATAGAAGTTATCTCGTCAATTATTTTAAAAAAAATGCTCTTTAATTTTCAAATTTTCCTAAGAAATTAAACTTTTGTAATCCTTTAGGCTTTCCTGAAGGGTACAAAAATATTTTGATTTTCAAAATATGTAGAAACCCAATTCATTTAAAAATAAAAATAATAATTTTAATTATAAATAATTTCAAAAAATAGGAATTACATTTAATTACCAAAAAATTAAAACTAACCATATCGGGACTTTGTTTAACACAGAATTAGTGCATACCAATTTATGGAAATCATGGAAAGGACATGTCTCACTTCACATGTAATTAACTTTCAAACCTTTTTCATGTGAATCCCTAGTTATTAAGCAGACTTCAAAGTTTGTTTGTAAGGGTTTCATAACCCTCAAAAGATAAATTTTGGTAAATGACCAATCTCACCTAGCTAAGACAAATTGGTGGCGACTTTTGGTTGTTCCATAATAACCATTTAGAGCTAAGTTGAATGTGTGATTCGATCCAACAATTAAGTCCCATACCCACACAAGAAAAGAGAAAAAAGAACTCTAAATTTGCTGTATCAAATTTGCGTTTAGCAAGTTAAAACAAATTATATGTAAGTGATAAATTAAAAAAAAAAAAAACCCTCTCATTATTAATAGAAAATGTTGTCATCTTTCTGATTTAGCTATCCATTCTCTACAACAAAATGAAAAAAAAAAAAAAAAAAAGAAGGAAAAAGTCTAAAAGGAAATAAGGGAAAAAGCAAGAAAAAGCTTAGATTTGGAAAGTTTTATTGGCATAATTCTATTCTTTCTCTTTTAGTTTTGTTTTTGGAAAGCTTAGCTTCGAAAGCCAACGTTTACAACTTCTTCTCTGTTACCTTAGGTTGCAACATTATTTTTACCAAAAAAAAAAAGTTTTTTTTTTAAATACTTTGACATATTTAATTGTCATAGAGCTAGAATTGGTTATAGATAGGATGGGTTTGAGTCATGCCTAAATCTCATATTAACAAGCATTATGATTTTATAAATCTAATTTGGTCTAGAATACGAGTATAAATTTTGTTTAGGTCTAGTTTGGTTATATAAAGCACTAGCAAAACTTGCATAGTTCCATCAAAATTTATGTACGAGAAGATCAATCCTTCTTAAAATTTTGTAAGTAATAGTTAAATGAGTTTGTGTGGGTTTGGACTCTTTGACTTGTTTTTTAACCTGGCTATTTTTTGCCTAAACTTTTTTTTAACTCAGTATTTCTTTAAATTTTCTTAAATACTAAATTAATCTTTAAACTTGAATAGATTATCAATCTCTCAAACAAGTCATATACATTATATAGATTTGATAATTCATATATTCGTGTTATATTTATATATTTATTATATAATAATTATATTTAAAATATTTTATAATTTAAATAATTTAAATATATTAATAATTTATTTTATATATTTTAAATATATATTCGTATTGTGTATGATATTTATTTAATATTTTATTCATATTATATTTATATAATGACATTTAAAATTATTAAGTCTAATGTCATAACATTTTACAATTTCTTAAAATTTTCGTTAAAAGAAAATCTACGGCTATCAGAAGAGATAAAATAAACGTGCGTTTTATCAAACGGTGGTTACGCCAACCATAACTCAAAAACGACGCATCACCCGGAAAATCCCTAGGCCCCATATTCCCCTAATCTTTTCCACATGAGCGCACTTTAGCAGAAAGCCTTCCCCGAAGGTCAAAATTACGAAAACGCCCCAAAAATCTCATAACCCGAACGTTAAAACCGCCCTCCCGTTTATTTATTTATACATTATATAAAAACACTCTCAACAAGTTCCCGGCGATTGCCATTGCAA
The DNA here is from genome assembly GCA_038382065.1 of Adansonia grandidieri. NCBI lineage: Eukaryota > Viridiplantae > Streptophyta > Magnoliopsida > Malvales > Malvaceae > Adansonia > Adansonia grandidieri. Next base: position 2,398,064 of record JBBYHK010000016.1, on the reverse strand, counting down.
GCACGAAACCCTTCGGCAACGGTAAAATATCATGGATGTGAGCTGAGAGATATAAAAGGAGATTATATTTCCAGAAGGAATTGAGAGATTTTTTTTTTTTTTTTTGGTTTTAAAGGTTGAGCTCGCTCCGTGGTTTGGATGCGATCAATGGTGTGTTCTGGTGAGAGAGCGATGGCGATGGAACCCGAGAGATCAAAACCTCTTCACAATTTCAAGTTGCCTTGTTTGAAGTGGGGCAATCAAAGGTATCTCAGGTGTATGAAACTTGATAATGCTTCCACCGCCACCGACTCATCCTACGCAGCCGCTGATCATCACCTGCATAGTCGTCGTCATGTGATTCAGAGCCGCCGATCTCCTCCGTCGAAATTTGAGAGCTTGATGATTGGTGGAATGCGACGGCGGGAATCGGAGTCGTGTCCCAGCAACAATATGAACTACGATTATGGAAGGGAGCAGCAATTGAGGATATCAAGGGGAAAGACGGCGGAGGGGATTGAGGCAGTTAGGGAGAAGCTCATGAAGGATCTGAAAACGGCGGCCGATAATATCATGGATGCAATCTTTAGAGACGAAGTGTCCGACCTTGATGACGTGGATGACGATGAGGATGAATTTCAGGAGCCTAAACAGAAAGTGGAAGAGAAAAAGAAAAAGAAATTTAAAGAGAAAGAGAAAGAGAGGGAGGAATCGCCGGCGGTTGAAGTGGAGGCGAGGCCGTGGAATCTCAGGACAAGGCGTGCTGCTTGTAAGGCTCCGATTGTCGGAGGAGGAAGTAATAACTATCATAGTTCTCCGATGAAGAATGAGGTGATTAAGTTACCCAAAGTAAGAGAAGAAGGACCGTCGGTGGCACCGGCGGCCGCCGAGAAGAAAAGGCCACGACCGAAATTCTCGGTGCCGCTTTCAAAGAAAGAGATCGAGCAGGACTTCATGGTTATGGCTGGGCATCGCCCTCCAAGGAGGCCGAAGAAACGGGCACGTTATGTTCAAAAGCAATTGGATGTAAGTATTTTTTTTTAATAACTTTTCTGGCAATTTTTTCTCCGACTATTTTTGGCATTTTCATTATTTATTTATTTAGTTAATTTGGGTTTTGGTTGTGGTCAGTCCTTGTTTCCTGGATTGTGGCTGACAGAGGTAACGGTGGATTCATACAAGGTTCCGGGGTCGTTGAAACCGGCAAGGTAAATTTGCTTTCTTTTTAATTTGTTCTGTTTGAATCTGGAATTTATGTGTTTTTCTTTTTAGAAGTCAAGCACCATGTAAACATGAATTTGAGATTTAAAAGATTTTCCCACCTTTTTTCCTTCTCTGTTTCGGATCATCTCTCAGCAGTCAAAACAAACGAAAAGAAAAATATTCTTCAGCTGCTTTGGAACCTGTTGGTATAAGTTAAGGTCTCTGTATTATAATAGAATCTAAATTTTTGAGCTTGATTTTGATCACTGACTTTCTGCAGAGGTAGGGTAGTTACCAAGTTGCAACAAGCTGCAAGGAAAAGTTTCAAGGTTTCTTTTTGCTGACTGATGGTAATTTTTGTGACCATAACTAGTGGTATACAGTGGTAACAGACCTTTGTGAATTGGGAATTTCAAAAAAAAAAAAAAAAAGGTTGAATTTCATGGTTAACTTTCTGGTGTAGGTTCAGTTGCCTTATAATGCTAATTTTTGTTTTATTATGATCTTCATTCATTTTTTTTTCTTTATCTCGAGCTGAATAAACTTGTATAAAGTAAGGTGAGAAGTGCTTCTTTTTAATACCAGATGATGGTTCTTTTATGAGCTTGATTTTCTGATTACAATTGTTGAATGAAATATAGCCTTTGTCTTTTGATTATGTATTATTTGGTAGGAGATGCTCAACAAGTAAATCCTGGTACTTTGAGTTATTGTGCTTGGCATTGCTATTATACTGAAACAAGTAAGAATTGCAATTGCATTGTTATGTATGAGGATGAGGACAAATGATTGTAAGAAAATCATTCCAGCCTCCACACCTTTAAGCTCATGCTTTGTGAATTCATAGCAGATTAAGTTACTCTTATTGTTTACTTGTGGGTTTAGCTTTTATTTTCTGTGACTTTTACTTGTTTCGATCAATGAGGATACTGGACAATTGGAACTCCCTAGGCATGTGAATTAAACTGGATGACTGTAGTTTGCGTCATCATATAATGGCTTTTCTGTTCTCAATTCTCATGCTGTGACTCGCAGTTGGTCACCATATCGATAGAAGCTGCAATCTTCTTTTATTTTCAGCAGTTTGCATAGCTAATTATCATAATTTAAAGGATGCTATCTAAAACTGGTTTCAATTTGCTGACTATTTGGTTATGCATTGGAAAACGGTGAACTATTTGTGAATTCATTGGTTGAACCAATGTACCAACTTCCAGCTTTGAAAAAATTCATTTTAATCATTTTCCCGTTCATCCTTACTAATTGCCTTTGTTAATGATTATCAAGGATGGAGTTATATTTGCCACGTTGATCAGCTATGCGCGGTAACAATTAGGATTTCTATTTTCTTCATGATCAGAGTGCCTTCACTTCTTTATAATGTCTTGTTGGTAAAATTGCTGTTAATTGCGGTCATGCTTCTCAGGCCTCTTAGCGGTAATATTAGTACAGACAAAGAACTTTTATAAGTCTTCACAGCGATCTCTGTAGATCTAAGAATAGAAGCATATACCCATCTGTTTGAATATTAGATTCAGGTGGTATAAAAGATGGACAACCTCTTCCCTGACCCATTTAGTCAAAGCTCTGCAGTAGATGCAGTTATTTTCTCTCGTTTGATTGTTGTGATTAGGTGGAATTAAGAAAGGAATTGGGATTCTGGTTGCCCTATGTGGATTGACTAATATTTATGTTGCTAGCGGTGCAAAGGTTTTACTATTACTTGAAGAATGTATAGTGAGAGTTGGGTACTTAGATACTATGCTTTTTCTTTTGGTAGCCATTTTTGCGGTTTGAGTATGGTATTACTTTTTAAGACAAACATTGAGTTATTAGTACACGCGGTTGTTCTCCTCCTCCAAATGGTGTTAATATAAGGAGTGGGGCATTTGGGATGCTTCGTCACTTGTTGGGTTAGGCTTTGTAGGCACTAGGAAAAATAACTAGAAAAAGGAAATGTTGACACGCCTAGCAGCTGCAAGGAAAGCCTAGCCTACCCCCAGATGCTGCTTTCTGATTCAACAAAGCAAAGGAAATTGTCCATGGAAACTGTCCGTACATATTCTGTCTGTAGGTCCCCAGCTTCCGTTTTGTTCTTGCAAGCCATGGACCTTATTTGGGACGACGCCGCTCGTCTCGTGTCGCAGGCTTTAGCAGCACATATATCTATACAACGTTCATAAATATGTTCCCGTCGTACTTAGATTTTTCACTCTTAAGGGTCTTGAATCTTGCTGTAGGTGCTTATCAATTACAATTCCTTTTATTACTTATAATGTAGAATTGTATAAAAGCGCATTTATGATTCTAAAAGTTAGACCTGACAACTCGTGTTATCGTGTTATGGTTTATTCTTGAAACGACACGATTACATAATACACGAACACGATACGATTAATTAATCTTGACAAACTTTGAAACATGAATACGACACAGTTTATATTCATATTACATGTGATACGACATGATTATGACACGATTAAAATTGATTTGTTTATATCTAATACGATACGACATGAGTACAACATGAATAACAGAATTAATACGAATAATACAAAAATAGGATTAAGATACGAATTACACGAAAGCATGATTAGGACATGAATTAACACGAATATTGTCAACCAATCTATCAATCAATTTCCTTTTTTCTTCGTTTTCAAGCTGTTTTATTTTTTAAATGTTTTCTCACAAATTACAAATTATAATTTACACCATTAAGAGCTATAATTTTAAAATATATAAAAAATTTATTAAAATTAATATAGTAGCTTATTAACATTAATTATTCCTTCTTATTTTTTAATTACTAATTTATCATTTACTATTAATAATAATGAGTTAGTAGCATACTATATATGTATAATTATCTTAATACTTTAATATGAGATTTAAATTACGAAACCTATTTTACTATTAATTAATAAAATTGAGCTTATACTTTAATTAGTTTATAAGGTGATGATATATTATTCTTATATTTATATTATATAACATTTAAGTAATTATTTATAAATTATAATCATAATATATTAAAAATTGTATGAACAAATCATGTTGGTTATATTTTACCTTTATCTTAACAATTATATTATCACTAATAAATAAAGTAAAATAGATATTAAATTAAATCCTTAAAGTAGTTTTTATATATTAAATAAGCTTTTTAATTAAAAGTTTAAAATAATATTTATAGGTTATATATATTAATAATTATATTAAAAATTAACGTATTTTATATATAAATTTGTTAATTTAAATGTGTTTACCCATTTATGACATATTAAACGTGTTAACAGATACAATAGACACGATTATATGTTTACAACACGATTAATTAAACTTGTTTTAATTATGTAAATGGATAGATATGATACTATTACATGTTTATGACACGATTAATTAATCATGTTTTAACTGTATCTTGCACATGTTTGCTTGTCTTATACGTTTATGACACGAAAAATTTGTGTTATAAACGTGTCGATACAATTATAACATAAAACACGATTATATAAAATTTATACATGATTAAAATATGTCGTACGTATGTCGTGTCAAAATTATCATATCTACTAAAATCATGTGAATTTTATTGAATTCTGTAATTCCTTTTATTTTATATAACTGAATAAATATAAGAAATCCAATAAGAGAATTGCAATAGATGCAATCTGCTTTTTCTCCTATAAGATTGTAACGTACATAAGATTGATTTTGTCCAAAGAGCCCTCAACCATGGAGAATGAACTCTCAAATTGAGCTGAGTTGGCCAATTTTCAGCAATGCAAATATACAACTTAATAGTTATTGCCTCTAAAACGAACTCGGGAGTCCACTTTCAAATGGGCCTAAATATTTTACTTAGGGAAGGGGTTATCATTTTCTGTTTCCGGGAGAAAGAAAAGGACTATTTGTGAAATAACTTTTGTTTTCAATTAAAAACAAAATCCGACCTGCCGGATTCGAACCAGCGACCTAAGGATGACAGCCCAATAACTACTACAGTCCTCCGCTCTACCAACTGAGCTAAGGTCGGTTGATGATAATGTTCTGTGACAAAGGTTTTACTACTCAAAGACAAAGACAAGCACAGTACTGATCAAGTGAGCTTAAGGCCATGAAAGGTCCAATCTGCATAAAATCACCCGGTTCCAATTAGAAAACTCCACCTTAGGGGCAAAACCATTCTTTTGCGCACAAAAAGATAAGAGCGAAATAAAAGCGTCACATATGAATTAATTTTACCAGCTCACTTCTCAACGGAAGAATATGTTGGGTTTTTAATTTTAATATTGTGTCTCTAACATCTCAATTATGAAAAAAAGAAGAAGAAGAAGAAGAAGATATTGAAACATGATATAAAAAGGATTTTAGGTCACAAGAAATTGAACTGGTTCTGCTCAAAAGCAATCCTGGACATCAACGAGATTTAAAATTTACTTGTTGAAACTAAAAGCAGAAATTATGAAATCAAATAATAATATTTCTCAATACATCTCGATTAATATAAAATGAGTGACTAAATTTATATCACAAATTAACTAGACACCAACTTGATCATTAAAATTAATTAAAAACATTTAAAAAGTATTAATAATAATGTAGATTTAAATATAATTATATCTTTTTCTAATTTAAAAAACTAATTACAAATTTTCCTTTAAAGCATAATTTTCTTCTCAATCAGCCACCTCTTATGAGAAAACTCTTACTTCCTAAAAGCTGCTTAAATTTAAAAATTACCCATCATTTTACGTTAAAAATAACTACCTGGTTAAAAAAATACTTATATTTTTTTTACATATTTATTTATTATTTTTTTTAAAAAATATTTTTTAAAAGAGATTATCTTTTCATCCACATAATAGGAGTTCCCAAATTTTAACATTTAATAAAACTATTTGATCGTGATTAACCAAACAAAGAAAAATGTAAATAGTCATATAGTCAAAAGGAGATCAAAAGCAATTTGGAACAAGCTTCATTATGGACTTTAAGAAACTCGTTAAAGGAATAGATCTTTTTTTTACGTGAGATTTCATTTGTCATAGCGGCAGCCTATTTTCATATTTGAATTCTTTAAAACTTAAACCATGTTAGATATTTGTTTGAGATACCAATGTGTATTGATAATTCCAAGACTATAGTTTTATGTGATAAATTCTATGGAGATACTGGAGCCAAGGAGAAAAACTAAGCTGGAACAAAAGCTAGAAGTGGGAGCTAGTGACCAAAGGTTGGGAGCTAAAATGAAAGCTGATGAGCTAAAGTCGAGAGCTTAAATACAAGCAGGAATTGGGTTAGCTATAGAAGAATGTTGATCTGTGACCGCTGCTGTAGGCATGAGCTAGCAAGCATTTATTAGCTAGTAAATAATTGTACAACTATCAAGTTAGTCATAATGATTCCAGAAATTTGTTAAAATTTGTATTGAGAATTTACCTATATTATGTAATGGATGTCCCAGTGGTATTTTCATGAATGAAACTTAGCTGAATTCTCTTCTTCTATCTATTCCCTTTTTCTCACTTTACTCTCGTATCATTTTCTCTCCTTTATTATAATCAGTCATAGTCCTCAGTTTGTGATAGATTTGGTATTAGAGCAAGGTTTAAGGTCTAAGTTGCGCTGGAAAAATCCAAAAGAAGTCATGGCTGAAGGAACTAGGTTGAATGCGTTGCATGATCAAGTTTGAGCTTTATAGGCTCAATCAAAGGCACCCAAAGTAGGTGAAACCATGTCCAAGTGGTGGGATGAGTACAAGAAAGATATAGAGGCTAAACTTTTGGAAACGCAAGGATGTATGAACAAAATCCTTAACCTGTTGAACCAGAAAATAGGACAATAAAGTTAGACTGAAGCTATATGCAATTCTTTAAACTCCATTTAGAGTTATCACTTTCCATTGTTACAATCTAAGGGAAAAAGTAAGAAACCCATATAAATTATAGTCATTGAAGGGCATAGTAAGTTTTCATATAAACTTGATAAACTTGCTTTATTGCCAAAGCATCAAGTTAAGGCCAGTTAGCATCAGAAGCCACCACCTTTTTAAAACCATGAACCCTCTATTAACCTTAATGCTGCCTTTTCCTTTAGTGCCTTTTTTCCTAGGTTTAAGGTTGAACTTTTAATGTTTAATGGAAATAACCCAATAGGGCAAATTAAAAATGCTGGAAGTAATTTAGTATTTTTGCTATTGAAGACCATCAAAAGTTAGAATTGGCAAATATGTACTTATCAGGAAAGGTCAAAATTTGCTTTGATAGATACGTAATGTAGAAGCCTCGCGTAACTTGGCAAGATTTTGCCTTAGATCTATGTTATAGGTTTTGTAATCGGCTTGTTTTGATTTCATAAAGGAGTTCAATAAACTAGTTTAGAGTACTATAGTGGAGGACTACCAATAAAGGCTTGAAGAGCTAAAACCTTTTATGTTATAGTATAATCTCTATTGGGATGAAACTTATTTTGTGTCTAACTTTGTTAGTGGCCTTAAGGATCAACTTAAGCCTAGAGTCAAGGCTAATCACCCTTCCACCTTAGCAGTAGCTTATAGAAAAGCTAAACTTCATGAGCTATTTATGGAGCTTGAAGGCAAACAACACAAACTTAACCAAAAACCTCTCACCTTAGTCTCTACACATACTACTCAAACCAAACACAATCACCTTACAACTACATTTTAGATGCTAAAACCACAGGCTAACAATGTTCCTACCTAAACTAGACAACAACTCCTAGAATAGGAGTTCACTTCTAGAATGTATGCTTTAAGTGTGGAGAGAAGTTCACTCCTAACTATATATGTAAAACCAAACCATTGAACTCCTTTAAAGCAACTGAAACAATAGAAAAGGGTCAAGAGAACAATATAGTAGCTGGTGTGAATGATAATGAAGTTGTAATTAATAAGAGAACTTGGAAAGGCAGTTAGAAATTTGATCAATGCCTTTTAGGTGAACATAAACAAGATCAACAAGTTGTTTTTGAAGTTCTGAGGGCCAATAAACTATTTGCCAAGAAAAGTTAGTGTTATTTTGGGCAAAGACAAGTGGAATACCTTAGCTATGCGATTTCAACAAAAAAGGTAACTACTCGTCATAATAAATTGAGATACAAACCTTAACATATTAGAGAAAACAACAGTTCGAATCATTATGGGCCCCAGTCGAATAGATGAATCACTCATCTAAACCTTTTATACCGGAATAGGAGATTGATTGGGTTAAGGAGTCGCCACCAATTTTTTTGTCTAGGTGTGATCGGTCACTTATTAAAACCCATTCACTAAAAAGTTTTATAACTCTTAAGGAATAATTTATGATCTACGTATACTAGATATCTATAAAGTTAGGCTTGGAGTCAGTTGCACCATAAGTAAAGACTCGATCCCTCTCATGATACCCAATACTTTGTACCAACTAATCACCCATGCATCCGAATTTGTTTTTCCATGGTTTCAATCATATGTGTTCAATCATAATCCCCTTTTTATTTACTTCAAATCAAGCAAATATCACTAAAAAATGTATTCTATAACTCTTATCGAGACTAGCTCGAATATAAAACTAATTTAGAGTTAAATCATTTATAAAGGAAAATTCTATAAAACCACTTGACTCCAAAAATACTTAATTATTGACTCTATTTTTAATATATTTATCAAATTTGACTCCACTTAAAAGAAATCACAAAATAGTACACTTAGACTAAATTGAGAAAATCACAACTTTGAAAATAGTAGTAAAAAAAAAACTTTTATTTAATTTAACTTGAAGGCTTTAATATGAACCAGTAGGGGCCTTTTATAGGATACTCTAAACATGACCTATAGACACACTAAACATGACTCTCATAATCAATTCCGAGGCATTCGAATGCCGTGGAATAGTGAACATCAAACTTAAAGAGACTTGAAATGGGGACAGATTTGACCTTTCAAGCTTTCCAAATTTATTTCAGATTATTTTTATTACATAAAATCACCGCATCAAATTCTATGAATGTTGACTCACTAAACTTCAACCTAAAAATTATTCAAAAATGCTAAAAAATCATTTTGGCTACCACATAAATATTTGAATTGGACACTACTGCATCACGCACCATGTTTGACCAGCATGTCTTTTTGAATTTTTGCCTAATTCATCCAGAATACCCATTAGATAAGCCATGCATGCTTGGAAAGCTTATTCATTCTAGTTTAATTAAAAATATGAGAAAAATACAAAAAAAATGATTGACTTCATCAAAAATAGTTTGTAATATTGATCAAGAGCTAAAATAGAACCATACAAACATCTTAAGTTCCAAAATATTTTTAGATTTGTTTTATCTTGAAACTGAATGTTTCAATAGTCTATTTTGTACCCAATCAATGAGGATTATAGGAAAAATACTGATAAAAATTCCTAAGGTCTAAAACCTATTCAAGATATATCTTTTTTTACACTATATGCAATAGTAGCTCTAACATGACTTATGATCACGAAGCTTTTTGTTCAATTTTTAAAACATTTTCAGACGTTCGAATATCTGGCAATGAGACCAAAGATACTCTACAAATGTCATATATGAGGAGTCAACAAAGACTTCTAAGTGCCATGACCTAAAACTACATTTTTCAACATTGGCGATATGCTTCGAAGTTATGAGAATGTTTCCACTTTTATTGCTTTTATTCATTATCATTCATTCTTAGAAAGTGAGTGGCACACCAATGCCACTCACTTGTTTGCTGTAACCAACAACCAAGTGGCTCTAAACAACATTATTTGACTCATCTAAACATTATGAAATGACTCACACTAAAACTCACCAAATTGGAACTCATCCAAGCATATTTAAACACTAAAAAAAATATTTTTTACTTGCTCTAAATCAGTTTTGATTCAAGCTGTTTTATTTAATATTCCCAAGTTATTCATTAAAAAGCTTATTAAACAAAATCAAAACTTTAATTCACCTATTGACTAAATGAACCAAAGCTTGCCCTTGAAGAATTTTTATAGAAAACCTTGTTTAAACACAATACAAACATTTAACAAACTACCGAACTCATACAAGCAGAAAAGAAAAAAAAGGAATACAAGATATAAGATCAATTTATCATAGCTGACTGCTTTTCCTTGAAAATTCCAGCACAACTTTCACACATTTTAACCTATGCTCTGACAAACTCCAAAAAAAGAAAAAATCCAATTTAAACATATATGAGCTAAATGTAACATGTCATAACCAAAGCAATTGCATGATGCTTTAATAATGCTTAAATTGAAATCAACACCTAACCAAATCTTTAATCATGTTATAAACCCAACAAAACCATTTGCAAAGCGATGACATGACATATAAAAGCTGATTGCAATTAATCACGAAACACAACATGCCTTAAGCACAAACTATATGATTATTAAAGCATGCATCACCGATTTCATCAACAGACATGGACATCGTTAAGCCTCCACAATCATCAATTGTTTGATCTTCGTCGATCTTAGAATGACCTAAGGTCTATATCTCATCATTTTATCACTACAGTGTTATTGTCGCAACGTGGTCGAGATATGAATCATAATCAAGTTGGACTTAAAAGGCCTTTATTCCTTTATTTTATTGATATATTACTATTTTATATTTTTTTATAGCTAAGGGCCATATCATTATTAATATTTTTTTTTATTTTTTGCGTCTAAGGACAAGTAATCGAGATGAATAGGTCACTCAACTTAACCTTAAATAGTCATTACCAAATGACTGTTTATCTTGGAGTTGCCACCAGTCTATTTTAGCTAGGTGAGATTGGCCACCTATTGGAGTTCGTATTTAGAGGGCTACAAAACCCTTAAAAACAAGCTCAAAGGTCTACGTGAATACCAGAGATCACATGAAAGGGTCTAAGAGTTAGTTACAATTAGAAGGATCGATCTTTTTTATGATTACTTTTTAATCACATGTTAACTTAAATTTTGATATTTATTTAGTGTCAAAATCTTGTATTTAAGTATAATTCCCATTTTCCAAAATAAAATTTCATGAAGCAAATTTATTATTTAGCTTGAAAAAATTAGCTTTTTAATATTTTTGAAAATCGAAATCTCTTTTGTATTACACTAGAGGATCGCAAGAACATGAAATGTTTAATCATTTACTTTCATACCACATCGGAGAACCTGAGGAATACAAAAGGTTTTAAAATAGAAAAATATCTTTCCCACCCCACTGGAGAACCAAAAAACACAAAAGGTTTTACTTTACAAAATTTGAAAAATCTCGATTTTCTCTTTAAAAAGGATATCTCTACATTAAAATATTCGTAAAATGCTTCTTATATTCTGGGATAAATTTCACATATTATTTTAACTTGGAGACATTGCCTTTATTTTCTAAAAATTCTAATTTTATTAAGAATATTAATAGAAAAAAGTCCTAAGACCTGGTTTAAATGAAAAGTTATAAAACTAGATTCTTAGAACTTAAATTTGACTAATTATACCAAAATGTCCTCTAAAGTACCTTTAACTTAAAAATATCTTAGTAACCCTAAAAGATTTACTTTTAAGGTCAAATTACCAAAATATCGCTAAGGTATATTTTTGACATGAAAGTATCTCGATAGCCCTAAAAGACTAAAAAAACAATCCAAAATAATGAACCTACCCCTAATGTGTACCTTTGACATAAAAGTATCATAGTACTTACATAAGACTTGGTTCTAATGCAAATTTACTAAAATGTCTCTAAGGCATACCTTCGACATGAAAGTATACTGAGAACCCAAAAGGACTAAAAAATGATCATAGGTAGGTGAACCTATCCTAAATACACACCCTTGGCATAAAAGTATCCGAGTGACTACATTGGACTTAGTTCTAAAAAAATTTACTAAAATACCCTTAAAGACTATCTTCATCTTGAAAGCATCCTAATAACCCTAAAAGACACAAAAAATAACCTTTTTACCCTAAATTGGTAATTTGGATATTAAGGTGACCTAAAACGAAAAAATTACATTAAGTCTCTAAACTTTTTCAAAATTGCATTTTGTACCCTTCCGAAGAACCAGAAGAATGCAAGAATGTTTTTAATACTCTAAACCCCTCAAGGACCGGAGGAATGCTAAAAATAATTAGAATACCCTAAATGGGGGAATTTAATGTTAGAAATGATTATTTTGAACTAAAATGCTAAGTTTTCCTAATGGTCCTAAATTTTTCAAATTTGAAAATCAGTCTTTACGTAATTAAAACACAAATTAAACATCAAACATATCCAAATCAACAAAAAATCATACCAATATTCACAAAGAACATTTAGCCGAGCACTTTCAGCCAAGGGACAATTTTTTGACTTTTGTAAATAAGTCACTAAATTTTTTTACAATACAAAATGGACCCAAAAAGGTTAAAAATATATGATATGCATCCAAACATGTTAACAATGCATGGAAAACACCCCTAAACGTCTACCAGCCATTTAGCCAAGCATGAAAAGTCTTAAATAATTTCTTCAATTTTGCAATTTAATCCTCAAACTTTTTATATTTGCAAAATGGCCTAAAAATTAAAAATTCATAGATAGGCTCATATTAAAATTGATCAAGCATGGAAACATCTTTCTATGGCCTTTAAAAATTTGGAGGAGTTATTTTTATGTCCCTACAAATTTTAAACATCACAAATAGTCCAAATATCATAAAAGCAAGCATGAAAATACCTTTAAATATCATCATTAAATTCAGCTAATCATCAACAAACAAGAAAATATATTTTGAATATGAATGCAAGAATAATCAACACATATCCTAATTTTTACCAAGCTTACATCATATGTATAAAATCATGAAATATGGAAAATAACATATTTTATTGAATATTGACATGAAAATATGAAGGAAAATAACATATTCATAAACATATTTACATGATAAAATACACAACATATCAAAAAACTTATGTTTTCTTGATGAAAAATCAAATTTTTGTTAAGAAAAATAAAAGTTAACAACTAAATCAAGGAATTTGTTCATGGCTTTTACACTTGGCCTTTCAACATGGATTAAAATCCATGAACACAAGTGATAATCAAGCTCACTAAAAGGAAGGAAAATGATGGAAAATGAAGAAGATGAGCAAATATTTGAAAGAAACTACCTCGAAAACTTGAAATTTTAGAAAAACGCTCGAAAATACTTAGCAAAATGGCCAATTTTTGGCATGAAAGCCATTAGACTCCAAACTTCATATCCTCCCCCTACTTATAAGGGGGAGGTTCGACGAAGGGATTCAAAAAATCCCCTTGGCTGAAAATCATATTATTTTTTTATTATTTTTTGGTGGATATTAGGATTAAAATAAGAACTCATTAAATTAATATGAACTAGTAGCTTAATCATCACTTATGACTCATCATCTTTATGATTATTAAGATAAGATCATATAATGGGATAGTTAAAACCAAACTAAATTGGTTATGGAAAGTTAGATTCCAATTAGACTAGTTTTTGTGAAACTAGTTAAAAATCCAAAAATAAAATAAAATAAAATAAAATAATTAAAATTAAAATTAATAATCATAAACAAAATTTTGAAAATGACATAATGAAAAAAAATCAGGATTGGAAATCCAAAAATCATAAAATTATATGGGAAAAATCCTTACAAAGGAAAATTGATATACACAAAAAATTCAAAACTCATAATATAAATTAGAGTTTCAAAAATTGATTTAATATGAATTTGAAAAAATATTTGATTAATTTTAAAAATTTTAAACTTAAAAAAATCTCATCGAAAAATTTTACAGAGTAGAAAATCCTGTATATTGAAACAAAAAAATTTAAAAAACAATTCTAATTTTGAGAGAAATGAGCTAAATTTAATTCTTTACTCAAAATATTAATTTATAAAAATAATAAAGATAAGAACTTGAATTTTAGAACAAATTTCACTGAAAAATGTTTGTGAATATGACACTCGTGGTACAATGAAAAATTCAAAATTAATTGACAAAATTGACAATTTTGACATTTCTTGGTATAAAATGTCAATACATATTTTTTTTCTTGAATATTTTTTATTTTTTGGAGTGCATATCGGCATAGCACGAGTATTGGTAAAAATATACGATGGTCAACTTCTCAAATCTTATAGAAAAATCTCAAAAAAATTCATAAAAATGAGAAATTTGATCATGATATCATTCACAGATGTATTTTTTAAAATTTTTCAAGAAAATATTTAAAAATCAAATTTTCTTTTGAATACTTGTCCATTTTAGCTGAGATTGGTCTTCAAAATAACATTTTTTTCTATCACGTGCATATGTGGCCATTTAGGTATGACTGAACAAGTTATAAAAATGCCAAGTTCACTTAGAAAAAGTTGACCTCTACTAGGGTAGCCACCAAGTTCTCGTTCTCGGATAACTGAGACTATCGAAAATAGGGCCTAGACAAAATTAAGCATCTATAATTACTCCTATTTGGTCCATTGTCGAGTGTCAGGAATAAGGCAAAGACTGAATAAACATGATTTTGTCTAGGTCATGATAAGTTTTTCTAAAAAGAAAAAAAATTCTTTTATATATATACGCATATACACCAATTGTATTGGTTTTCCACCAAGTGTAAAAAACCTAAAAAGAAACTCTATAATTCTTTTGCTTAATCGGATGAAGTAAATTGAAAGCCTTTTTCACTCACCTTTCACAAGATCGAATGAAAAGGCCATCTTACTCCAAAAACTCCCCTTGTCCTTTATGGAATCGAATGAAATTGACTTAAATCCTACTTCACCTACCCTTCACGGGATTTGATGAAAAGGGTATCTTATTCAAAAACTTTGCTATTCTTTATGGAATTGAATGAAATTGACTTAAATCCAAATCCACTCACACTGCATGGGATTGAATGAAAATACCTTACTAAAAAATATCCTATACTTTACAGAATTAAACAAAGTTGACTCAATTACTACTTCACCTACCCTTTGCAAGATCAAATGATGAGGGCATCTTACTTAAAAACTTTGCCTATCCTTCATGCAATTGAATGAAGTTGACTTAAATCCTACTTCACCTATCATTCACAAAATCGAATGAAGAGGACATCTGACTAAAAAACTCCATCTATCCTTCAAGGAATCATACAAAGTTGACTTAAATCCTACTTCACCTACCCTTTACGAGATCGAATGAAAAAGATATCATACTAAAAACTTCGCCTATCCTTTATGGAATCGAACAAAGTTGACTTAAATCCTACTTTGTTTACCCTGTACGAGATTGAATGAAGAAGATATGTTACTCAAAAGCTCTGACTATTTTTCACACAATCAAATAAAGTTGACTTAAATCCTACTTCATTTACCTTTCATAGGATCAAATGAAGAGGATATCAAATTCAAATAGCATGAGAATCTATCTTTTTATATGTTGATGAGGCCTTATCAATTTGAACCTCATTGATGTCAAATTCTTTTTGCTAGATGACTTACTATTGAAAGAGTGATTCGATAAAGGTTGATCACAAGTTTGCCCTACAAAACCTCTTTCTGATATTGACTTCAAGAACTTAAGACTTAATCAATTTTTTTTGAAAAATTACCAAATATTGAATTAGTATTTATGAATTCAAAGATATAACTTTATGCAACTAGGTAAGATTTAATATTTTGTTGCTCATAATTTATTTATATGCTTCCATAAAAATCATGAGATATATAAAAATTTATCTAAATTCCAAGACTTATAGAATGAGATTACCTTCTTATTCTAACCTAAAAAAATCTATCTGATCAAAATCTAAGGAAATTTCAAATTGATTTCAACTGTGAATTTTCTAGTATTAAGGATAATGGACATGTCATCTTTATCTTTTGTTGTTAAGTATTTCCTAGGATTGATGATCACCACTCAAGTATCTTTGTAAAAAGAGGAAATGAATTTAATGGCTTAAACAGAGTGGCACTACTATAATTTGTCTTGATGAAATTTATAGAGTTAGGTCGAGGTTTACCAAGACCAAGTTCAGATGACTATTCCTTTATGTGGGAACTCCTTGAAAGGTAAACAATCAAATATAAAATCCTTGTAATCTTCAATTAAACTAATGGGAAAGTAGCAATTTGTAAAGTAGAGCATGAAGGTTCTAAAAAGTCATATTGAAAGGAATATTTGTCTTCGACTCAATTTTTTGCTGATGTCATGATTGAAGGCCATAAAAATAAAGTTCAAATTGGTTGGAAGAAAACCATAATTCTGCAGAAAAGTTTATTCAAAAAGTCAAATTAGGTACATTAATACCATTTAAGGTTAAAAAAAGATATTATAGGGAATATGTGGTTTTGAAAATTTCCTAACAATAACCAAAACAAAATGCCTTATTTGTTTAGGAACATTTTTAAAGCTTTTAAAGTTTATCTTAGACTACCCTTTTTCAGGTTTTCACCCTAGAACTTTTTTTATTTTTTTTCTTTTTCTTTTCTTTTCTTTACTTCTTGTTGTTTTTTCTTCCAATCGATTGCCTCATCATATTTTTTAGACTAAAAAATCATTTAAAAAGATGAATTTTAAAAGGTTTCCAAAGAATGAGTCGACAGCTCAAATAAATATGTTTGATCAAATTGGACTTTGTAGGTACATAATTTAGGCTATAGTTTAGGGTTTTGAAAGAAAAGATAAATAGACCTAAATCTTATATTTAAAGATAATTGAATCAAGGATCATTTCTTTTCAAAAGAACTCAATCCTGCATGTCTTTCTAGGCAAAATATATTTCTGTTTCTTTATCTCTTTCTACTTCCTTATTTTCTTTTGCCTTTCTATATTTTTTTTCTTCATTTTTCACTTTGAAGGAACTTGAAATTTTGAAGTTTTTTATAACTATTATTCACTTTAAAGAAACTTAGTTATTTGAACTTTCTTTTTTCTTCTCTTTGATGGAATTTAAATCTTGAAATTTGATTAGTTTTTAACTTTGCTCCATGACAGTTGATTTGTTGTTCCTGTAACTTTAAAACCTGATTTGCCCTTTCTGATTTTGAAGCTTTGTTTTGCTTGCCCCTAATGTGAAAGATGATTCTTGATTAGGGTTTAAAGAAAGAAATAAATCATCAAGCTCAAAGGGGACTATAATAGGAATATTTTTTTATGTTTGTAAATAGATAGAGAAAGATGGCCATTTATCATCTCAAACAAAGCCATTTGAATAATAAGCATTTCGCTAGGAAAAAAAGATGGAATTCTTTTTTGATATTTTAATAATATAATGCTGCAATCAATTCTTTTTATTTTTTTTTCTTTTTCTTCTTTTTTCTCTTTTTTTTGCTCAACATTTAGGCTTAAGGAATGCCCCTTGAAATTATTAGCTCTATAGCCATCAATGAGTTTGTGTCTTAGTTGGGTTTCCTCATAAAAAATCAAATTGGTATAGGAGAGCTTTGAATTTCACATCTTATTTATTAGATATTGGATTGAAAACAATTTTATCCTAAGGAAAAGGTATTTTTGGCTCAAGTTTGTTCTTGCTCTTCTTGAATTAAGGATTTGGAAAAGTGTCATGGAAGTTGTAGTAAAAGGTTAACACATGTCAAACTATAGTATCTGAATTTTTCAAGAGTATAACTTGACTGTTCGATCCTCAAAAAAATCCCCAAAGAAATGTTTTTGTGTGAAAGGTCTATGGTTATGCAAGTCTATAGTTAGATGTCTGGGACAATCATATATATGGAAATGAAAGACCTTTCTAAGAGAGTTTAAACTATTAGTGACTGTCTATCAAAGAAATTTTTAAAATGTTCTCGTTATTCCAGATATTGGAAATCATTATTAACAAAATTCATGATCCATGATAGTATGCACAATATTCATAAATTTTGATTTATTTCAAAATTCATAATTTCTAAATAGAAATATACAAAATTTTAAAGTTAAGATAGAACCTACCCCTGATTAGCATACAACCATAAAGTGGATGACACTTAGACCAATCGTCCTTGATAGGCACCCATCAACTCATCAAATTTTGTTAGAAAAGCATCCTTGCAAGCCTGTGTTTTGCTTTTCCTTTGAGGGGTTTACATTTTTCTATATCAGGGATGAGTTTTACCTTCCACCAGAAACTTTGGCTATACCATTAAACATTTGAAAACTCTTTAAAATGCTTTGGATTTCACCATCGAAGACTTTGAAAACACTCATACAATGCTTTGGATATCACCATCAAAGACTTAGTAAACTCTTTTGAATGCTTCGAATATCACCATCAAAGATGTTGCGCATCCTCAAAATATCAGCATCGAAGACTTATGCGTGCTTCTAATATCACCATCGAGGACATATAAATGCTTTGAATATCACCATCGAAGACTTGAGCATGCTTCAAATCTTACAATCAAAGACTTGTGCATGCTTCAAATCATCATCGAAGACCTGTAAATGCTTTGAATATCATCATCGAAGACTTGTGCATGCTTCGAATATCACCATTGTAGAAACCTAATTTTGTTTAGGCCCTCTTTTCTTCACAGTCCAAAATATTTGAGACAAAACACTTAGTAGTGTCGCAACATGGTGCGGATATGAATCCTGACCAGCCTGACTTAAAATGACGAATGTATCCATTGTTTCTATATAAATATATATATATATATAATTATTTCCTTTTATTTTTAGGGGTCCATATCTTCATTAATATTATTTTTTGTACCTGGGGACTGAATTGTTGAGATGAATCGCGCATTCAACTTCTCTAAATAATCATTACAAAATGACTATTTATTTTGGAGTGGCCACCAATCTTATTTTAGCAAAGTGAGATTGGACACCTGTCGGAGTTTATATTTTCAAGGGTAATGAAACCCATGAAAACAAACTCCAAGGTCGCGCTCATACCAGAAACTGCATGAAAGGGTCCAGGAGTCTGTTACAACCATAAGCAAGGATCAACCTTTTCGTGATGCCCGACAATCAGTAACTCATTAATCGCATATTAACTTAAATTTTGATTTTTATTTGGTTTCAATATTTGATATTTAATTATAATTCAGATAATATTTTATTAAAGAAATTTATTATTTTGAGAAAGCTAGGTTTTAATGCTTTTGGAAATCACAATTATTCGTATCCTCCTAGGGAACCAAGTGGACATGAATTCTCTATCATACCTCGTTGGAGAACCATGCGAAATACAAAAAGTTTTATTTTCTCGAAATTGAAAAATCCTGACTTCTTATTTGAAAATGATATCTCGCTATTAAAATAATCTATAAAATTCCTCACATATTTTGGTAAGAATCCTATGTATTAATTTAATTAGGAGACATTACCTTATTTATGAAAATAATTTTATTATTAAAAATACAGGCTTTATGACCTAGAAATGACCTAATACGATGAACATATTCTTAATTTATACTTTTGACATGAAAGTATCCTAGTACTCATATAGGATGCGGTTATAACGTTCAATTATAAAAATACCCCTAGGATATACCTTCTACAGAAAAGTATCCCGATAACCCTTAAAGGACTCAAAATGATTGAAAAAGGGTGAACCTATCCTAAATATGCACCTTTGGCCTAAAAGCATCCTGATGCTTATCTAAAACTCAGCTAGAGGAAAATTACCATAATACCGTTAGGGTATACCTTCGACATGAAAGTATCTTAGTACCCTTATCTTAGAAGGCTAAACCAATCCTAAATATTCACTTTCGGTGCAAAAGCATCCCAATGAGAAAAATTACCAAAATGCCCTTAAGATAGACCTTTGACATGAAAGTATCCCAGTAACCTTAAAGGACACTAAAATGATGATGAAATACCGAATCTATCCTAAATATGTACCTTTGGCATAGAAGCATCACGGTTACTATCTAGGACTCAGTTCAAAATAAAATTATGAAAATGCCCTTAGGGTATACCTTCAACTTGAAAGTATCTCAACAATCCTAAAGGACCTTAAAATGATCTAGGAAGGTTGAACCAATCCTAAAAATTTACTTTAGTCATAAAAGTATCCTGATAAAAAAATTACCAAAATGCTTCTAAGTATACCTTTGACATTAAAGTATCCCACTAACCTTAAAAGATACTAAAATGATGATGAAATGATTTTTCTACCTAAAATGTCAAAATTAACATGCTAAAACTGACTTAAAATGTAAAATGTACAATTAAACCCTTAAACTTTTAAAAATTACAGTTCGTACCCTTTGGAAAGCCTAGAGAATATGAAAGGTTTTGAAAATTCACATATCCCTGAGGAAGACCATTGTGATAAAAATGACCATGTTACCCATAAATACTGAAATTTGCTCTATAGTCCTTAAACTTTTTAATTTTACAGTTAGGTCCTTACCTAAAAAAGCACTAAAAAAATCATCAAACATGTGAAAATAAACATGAAAAACACAACAAATATATTCATGAAGACTCGGCCAAACATCATGGCCTTGAAACAAATTTTTCAACATTTTGCAAAATAGTCCTTAAACTTTTCTAATATTTACATTTAGGTCCCTAAGAAACTACAAAATCTCACCAAAAATTAGTAAATCAAGTGAAAATTAACACAAAAATCATGCCAAAAATATACATGAGGGTTCAGCGAAGCACTTTTGGCCATAAAACATATTTTTACGTATTTTACAATTTAGTCCCTAAACTTTTCTAAAATTTCAAAATGACCCCTAAAATGTTAAAACACCTAAAACATGTTCAAAAACACACAAAATCAATTTTCCAAACAGCGATGAAACTCTTGGCTAACCCAAAAATGGTACTTAAAAAATTCAATATTTTACAATTTAGGCCCTATGTTTACTAATATTGCAAAATGGCCTAAAAAATAAAGAAAACATAAAATTATCACAAAAAAATAGGTGCAAAATCATCATCAAGAATTCCAATCAGATTTGGCCAAGGTATGGAGTAAACATGCATCAATATTTTATAACATAAAATCATGAAAATAAGCATGAATAAATATCATCAAGTTCAAATACAAAATAAAATCATAAACAAAATGAATATATAAATATGTAAATTAACATGTTAACTTGAAAATATTAAGAATAACAATAAAAACATAAACATTCATATACAACAAATTAATATCTCATCAATAACAAAAATATTTTATAAAAAAAATAAAGTTTCACTAAGAAAAATTAAATATAACAACAAATATATAGAAAATTGATCATTGTCAACATGTTAGCCTTTCAACATGGATA
>JBBYHK010000016.1:2339569-2366686 GCA_038382065.1 Adansonia grandidieri | reverse complement strand
ATAATAATAATAATAATAATAATAATAATAATAATAATGTGTGTATGCTGGACATTAATAAGTGCATATATGTCTCAATGTAGAATATATATTTTTTTATTGAAATGGCATGTGCTACAAAAAGTATTGTTATTGAGCTTAACAAAGGTGAAAGGCTCAACGGGGACAATTTTGAAATTTGGAGTATGAAAATCCAATATGTATTTGAAGAACAAGAAGTTTTTGATGTTTTAAACAATATTCTGGTGGAGCTTGAAAATGGGAACACAATCCAACATAGGAAGGACCAAGAGGCTTATGAAGCCTGGGAAAAGAAGAATTCCCTTATTCATATTACATTGTTGAGTATTAGGAGAATGTCTTCATGCAAGAATTTACGAAGCATGAGAAAGCAAAAGAGATATGGCCTTCTCTTAAGGCAAAGTTTGGTGAAACATCGGTTACTAAACTTAGGCAGCTCACGATTAAGTTTGATTCTTACAAGAAACGCCCAAATCATGATATGAGGCAGCATGTAAGACAAATGTCAAACATGATAAATGAGTTGAAAGATGCTAGTCATACTCTGTCTGATGAAAAATAGGTTCAGGCTGTTATTCGATCTTTGCCACATAGCTGGGAGCATATGAAAGTGCACCTTACCCATAATGAGAACATAAAAAACTTGATGACGTATCACGCCATTTAGAACTAGAAAAAGATTGCATTGAGGCATCTAGGCATAATGTTGATGTGCACATGGCTAGAACAAGTTCTCATGAAGCTTCATGCTTGAAACGTAAGTCATATAGTGGGTACAACGGGAGAGCAATAAACAGGACAAAAAGTAATTCCCAAGGCAAAAGAAAGGCTCTTAAGATACAATGCAAGACGAAGAACAAAGCTAAAGTTAAGTGCTTTAACTGTGGCAAGAAAGATCACTTTGCTTGTGCATACACTGAGCCAAAGAAGGTAGAACCCATAATGCATTTTTGAATGCAATGAATATTATGAAAAGTACTACATTTGTTTCTAGTACTATATTACTAACTGAATCTTATCCTGTGTGGATTGTAGACTTAGGGGCCTCAGACCATGCAGCAAGAGATCGAAATGTGTTTGTTGAATTTCGTCGAATTCTAAGTGAAACAAAATGGATTTATGTAAGAAACAATACAAAGGTTGGAGTGAAGGGAATTGGCACCTGTAAGTTATATTTACATGGTGGAAGAACCCTAATCTTACATGATGTTTTATTTGCTCCTAAAATATGACGGAATTTGGTCCCTGTAATAGTTCTTCTTAAATATGGTTTTAATATAAACTTCTGTACTACTGGTGTGGATTTATTTTTAGAAACAGCTTATTATGGATCTAGATATTTGTTGAATGGTTTTATTGTATTAGATATTGACTACACTTCATGTAGTAATCTTAATTATAATAGTTTTCCTTACTTACATCATCTGATGATTAAAAGTTAGATGTTAACATTTGGCATGCTATATTATATCATATTGGACAACATAGAATGCATAGATTGGCGAAAAAGGAATTATTATGCCCAATTAAAAACTTAATCTATTGATATTTGAAAATTGTCTAGCCAGAAAAATGACAAGAAAACCAATCGATAAAGGGACAAGGGCCAATTTTCCATTACAATTAATATATTCTGATATTTGTGGCCCAATGAATGTAAAGGCTTAAAGTGGAGGAGTATATCTCATCACATTCATTGATGATTTCACTCGTTTTGGGTTTGTCTATTTGATTTCCCACAAGTCTGAAACATTAGAGTGCTTTAGAAAAATATAACTTTGGTAGAAAATTAACTAGATAAAAATGTTAAGACTTTAAGAACAGACCAAGGACATGAATATTTGTCTAATCAGTTCAAACATTTTTGCGATGAAAAAGGAATAAATAGGCGGTTAACCATTTCAAGAACACCACAACAAAATGGTGTTACGGAAAAAAAAAATAAAACTCTTCTGGAAATGGTTAGGTCCATTATGCCACAGACAATTTTGCCTATTACCTTTTGGGGTGATGCCTTATTAACAACTGCTTATGTAAAAAACAGAGTACCCTCCAAATCAATTGCATCTACTCCCTATAAATTATGGACTGAAAGAAAACTCGATCTTAGTAATCTAAGAACTTGGGGTTGTACTGCTTATGTACATGATCTAGCTAATCAACATGGCAAGCTAGGTCCAAGAGGCAAAAAGAGTATATATATATATATATAAGATACTCTGAGCATTCAAAGAGATATGTGTTCATTGGTGAACAACCAAGTGGAAGTGTAACTGAATTTGAATCATGGGATGCCACTTTTCTAAAAAATAATTTTCCAAGTAGATGAGAGATTTATTAGGGTATATCTCTTTATAAGATGGAAGATCCTTACGATTTGATTGTTGCAATTTGATTATTGCCCATTATCGAAAATGCACTAACAATATCTCATTTAAGTGGGAGCATGACGAAAAATGATAAATTTATTTTAAAAGAATTGCAAGTTAGACATAATAATCGTGGAAATGTCCCTCGTCGTCATTTTGATATAGAGGGAAAAGCTTTCATAATTACCCCACAAGATGAAGAAGAGCCAAGAAATATTAAAGAAGCTTTTTCTTCCAATGTGAAAGAAAAGTGGAT
The DNA here is from genome assembly GCA_038382065.1 of Adansonia grandidieri. Classification (NCBI taxonomy): domain Eukaryota; kingdom Viridiplantae; phylum Streptophyta; class Magnoliopsida; order Malvales; family Malvaceae; genus Adansonia; species Adansonia grandidieri. Next base: position 2,364,040 of record JBBYHK010000016.1, on the reverse strand, counting down.
AAAAGCAATGGAAGAAGAAATTGAGTTAATGAGATCAAACAATGTTTGAGAATTAGTTGATCTACCAAAATGATGCAAAGCAATTGGGAACAAATAGGTTTTCAAAATTAAGCATAAGTCTGATGGGACTATTGAAAGATACAAGGCACGCCATGTAGCTAAGGGGTATACTCAACAAGAAGGAATTGACTACAAAGAGATTTTCTCTTCCGTTATAAGGTTTACCTTTGTACGCTTAATTCTAGCCATTGTGACAAGTTTAGATTTAGAGTTGCATCAAATCGATGTAAAAACCGCTTTTCTAAATGGGCAACTGGAAGAAGAAATATGCATGGAAGAAGAAATATGCATGGAACAACCAATGGGTTTTATTGACAAATGTCAAAAGCACAAAGTCTGCAAGTTATTAAGATTAATTTATGGTCTTAAGCAATCTTCCAGACAGTGGTATATAAGATTTCATCAAGCAATCATTTCATATAATTTTGTTATAATTGATGAAGACCACTGTGTGTATGTCAAAAGAACTAAAAATAAGTTTGTGATCTTGTCACTTTATGTGAATAACATACGATTGGTCAGAAATGATAAGGAATGTATCATTATGGTAAAAAATTAGTTGTCTTCAAATTTTGATATGAAGGGCATAGGTGAAGCAACTTACATTCTTGGAGTAAAAATTACTTGAGATCATTCTAAGAAATTATTTCCTCTTTCACAAGAGTCATATATTAAAAAAAATTCTTGAATAATTCCAAATGCAAGACTGCAAGCCAATTGATACTCTTATTGCAAAAAGTGAAGGCTTGAGCAAAAGAATGTGTCCTAAGACACCACAAGAAATGAAAAAAATGGCAAAAGTTCCTTATTCCAGTGTTATGGGAAGCATTATGTATGCTATGATGTGCACAAGGCCTAATATCTGCTATGCAGTTGGATTCATAAATAGGTATAAATGGAATCCAGGTTAACTCTATTGGAAAGTAGTTAAAAAGATATTAAGGTATCTAAAAGGCACTACTGATTATTCATTATGCTATCAAGGAAGTGATCTGTATCTAATCGGGTATACAGATGCTGATTAGGGAGGAGATTTAGATGAAAGGAAATCAACCTTTGGATACATTTTCTTACTCAATAACGGAGCCATCTCTTGGTGTAGTAAGAAACAAACTTGTATAGCATTGTCCATAACGAAAGTTGAATTTACGGCAATTTCAGCAGCAATACAAGAAGTTGTTTGGCTTAAAAGATTCTTAAATCACTTGGGACTTAATGAAGATGTTTCAAACTCGATATTGGTGAATTGTAATAGTCAAGCTGCAATTGCATTCACCAAGGATCCCAAATATCATTCACGAACCAAACATATAGATATCAAATACAATTTTGTGAGAGACATGGTTGCACATAAAGAAGTCAACATGCAGTACGTATCTATGCATAAAATGATTGCAGATCCATTTACGAAACCGATTTCGAGAGATTTGTAAAATGAACATGTTAGAACTCTAGGTTTGTGTGGAGTCTAATGTATTTGCTGAATTGTTTAAAATGATAAATTTGTATAAGTTCTTATATTTATATTCGACATTGACTAACAGTGAATTTATTATTAATGCATACTAAAGATTAGAATCTATTTCATGAATGCATACACATGAGTACATGTATGTTAAGTACATATGCGAAATTAAAGGTATGTTGGACAAATGATTCTTTCTCAAATAGGCAATCACCTCTAAGGCTTAGTGGTAGGTAGAGATGAAATTATTTTTTAAGCTTTAAAACAAAGAGTTTTTACGAGAGCTTAAGCTTAAAACAAAATCGTTTTGATAGTAGATCAAGATAAGGTCATATAATGATGAAATTATGATCGATAGTGAAAACACCCACCATCCACTTTATCTGTCTAAGTGTGCCAGGTGGAAGTCCTGTTATTAATTTTATTTGTAGAAATTAGACTTGTGGACTCAAGTTAAATACTAAGTGTATCTAAACTATCACCTGTACAATATTGATAATGTGATAAAGACATACACTTTAAGGGAAAAAGATAAAAATACTGTAGCATGTGTTTTCATACCACAAAAGCATTACTCTACCAATATGGGTAAAAAAAAGGTTCATTGTATCAAATTATAAGAGAGATCATGGGAAACTTGAAATGTGACTAAATGAATCTGGGGTACTGCATCCATACTCTACTCAAACTTTGAGCTGCTATACATACCTAATAGTTGTATAGCAGCCAGCTCTCAAGATTAAGAAGTATGCTAGTTGCACGGTCTATTTTTCTATATGAACTTTGTAGAAAAAAGAGATATTGATTTCTTGATATTAATTGAAAGAGTATGGTATCCATTATGTGCGAGTGGAAGACGTTAGAAATATAAAGTCAGGATCTACCCATAATGGGGTAGAACCCAATCCCATATTAAAAAGATGCAAACTGCCATTTCGGTAGTTTGCATGGTAACTGCCTAACTAGATAGTTTTTCATGCAAGAAATCCCATGTTAATGGACGCATTAAATGGGCATGATTTTCCCATTAGAAAAATAAATCTTCAGATTTTGCATAAATTTTTTCAGGCAGTGAACGGAAAAAAAAAAAAAAAAAAAAAAAACCAATACTTTGACTCTCTATAGAAAAATTAAGGAATTTAGTGTTGTAAAAATAGATAATATCCAATTAAGTGATTTTATTTTTGATCAATGAATTAAGATCAATTCTGTATCAAATAATCTTATAAATTATTTAATTTTATATTTGTTTTTAGATTATTTATACGTAATAATCATTGATATGTAAAGTCATCACCAAAATGTCACGTTAAATATTAAATTCAAAGTGCAAATTAAGATAGTAAATGAATTAATCAACTAAATTCAACCTTCAACCTAACAAAAGCATGTCTTTAATTAAATAATTTAATTATTATATTAAACTAAATGATTTAATTATTAATAATTCGACAGTTTTAGTAAAACAACAAATGGTTTGTTCTTAATATTGTCGTTGACCCAGATATCCGCGTTATATATTTCATGCGTGCTTTAATATTTCATCACAATGAAAAAAACTGAGAAAATTCTGATCTTATTTTTTTTTCAATTTCTTTTTGGCATCATAAGATTTTCTTGGATTATGAAAATATAAATATATTTTGTAATATTTATACAAAATTCAATATAATTATGAAAAATTATCTTATAAACAAACAATAAAATTTAAAATTTCTACAAACATGTTTAGTAGAACAATACATTTGTTTAGATATAGTAATATGAGAAAAAAAAGGAATATAATAATATAAATTTTACCGATAATAATACTTCAGCATTAACTAATTAAAGAAAAAAACAAATCTCTCTCTTATAATTTGGTCCATTAAAATCAATTGCATCGTGTGCCATCATCCAAACCACAATTAAAAGTATAATAGAAAAGCATCCAATAAAAAATTGAAAAAAAAAAACACTTCAAAAAAAACAAAGTAGGGCCGAGCAGACTAAGGTGCTCATTGGATCTAGATAAGTCACTTGATTCGGTTGAGTTTAGATTTTTTCTTTTTCTTTTTAAATTATCTAAGTTCGATTCGTATATTTAATATTTAAAAAAATATTAAAATATTATATTTATATTAATACATATATTTATAATTAAATTTAAATAAAAATATTTTTTAATTGGATGATAATGATTTAAGTTAGATTGATTCGAATTATTAAGTCTCATGTTTAAACTCAACTCAATACAAGTAAAATTGACGGAGTGCATAATCTGTAAACAAACATAATCAAATCAGATCTAACTTAAAAAAAATTTATTTTTCATTGACTTGTTAAGTATATATTCTTACTAATATAAAAGAAGCGATTGAATTTAGTGTTTTAGGTCAATTTAATTACTTTTTTTATCAAAATACCTCAAAATATAATTAAAATATAATAAATAAATATAATATCAAAGATATTTTAATATTTTATATTTTTATATTTTTAAAAATTCAAAAATTATTCATCTTTATAGAAAAAATACTCATATTAATCAAAAATTTTATTTATTTTTTATTTTTTAAATGAACATTTAGCCTTTAGAAGTTATTTGTCATGATTTATTTTATATAATCTTACATCCAAGATCTTTTGATTCATCTTAAGGAAAAGATATCTTTCTTTGACTGTTTTTCAACCAAATAAATAAATAAATGCTAAACAAAGCTTTTGAAGCTGGATTAGGGTGGACTTAATTTCTTCCTATATGCAACTTAATTGCCTGCCAAATTTAACTTATTCTTGGCAACTACTTCCAAGCTGCTTTAGCATTGGAATTGGGAGCAAATGACAATAGCAATAGAGATGTACAATTCTAACCAATTTACATAAACATTTTTGCTATGATTTGTTTACGTCTTGATGATATAAGGAAAAATGTTGTTACAACTTTTTATTTTTATAATAGTTTTCGTACAACTTTTATTTTACAACATCGCAAAGAACATTTGTTTCAAGCTTTAAATTTGCTAGTAATGTTCATATTTCGCACTGTGGATGGCTGTGGGATAGAATCTTTTGGAGCAACAATTGTAAGCCACACCATTTTCCACTTGGGCCTTAATCTGGTCAAACTTCACATTTTCTGGCAATTCAAATTCCCGAGAAAATTCAGCTTTCCCTGTCGCTCTCTCAGCAACATGCCAAACAGTCTCTTTCCCATGGCTCTCCTCTTTCACGCCGTCTCCTTTTATATGCATAATATTTCCATCTTGTTCATGCGATATACAGACAGATAATAGACTTCCTTACAAACAACCGGTTTTCAATCTTTCTCTTACCGTTTATAGAGGAAAGGATAATATTGCAATCCAAGCGTCCCTTTGTTTCTCTGGAATTAACTTTATGAAAATATTTTCTAAAAAATATAAAGATTTTCGAAAAAAATAGATTTAATGTTTGGATGATTTCATAAAAAATATTTTCTTTTGTCTGGTTATTTTTTGAAAATTTGGCTTTTTTTTCGACTAGTAATATTGACATAAATATTAAATTATTCATTATTAAAATATTAAAAATATTTATAATAAAAATATTAATATTTATAATATTAATATTTCAAATAGTAAAATTTTAATCATAATATTTAATAGTATAATATTATATTAATATTAAATACTTAAAATAATATGCTCCAAATCCTTTTTTTTTATTATGAACCATGAGAGTTATTTATTTCGAACTCTATCTTTCTACCAATGATAGATATTGGTATTTATCCAGATTTTGTCCTCTTATTATCAAGTGAGAAATTCGAAACTATTCTATATAATTATTTTTATAAATAGGTTTTATGAATAAAACCAAAAAATCAAAAAATATTCCTATGAATTTAAAAATTGTTCATTGTACAGTGAAAAAGAAAAAAAAAGAAAGGAAAGAGTCTTTTTTCTTCTCTTAAGTTTATTTTTTTATTAAAACATTAATTATATAAATATTTAATATATTATAATTATTATTAAAGTATTGTTTATATTAATATATGAAATATTAAAACTATTTATCATTAAACTATTACTTTTTAATATTAAAATAGTAATATTTTAATAATAATATTTAATACTAAATATTATATTAATATTAAATACTTAAGATAATACTACTTATTATTACAGCATTAATTATACAAATATTTTAAAATATTTAAAATATAATAATAATTATTAAAATGTTATTTCTATTAATATTTTCACAATTAAAATTTTAATATTTTTATTAAAAAATTTATTATTAAATAGTTATAAACTATAATTTACATAAATTTATTATTAAAAGAGTCGTATAATAATGGTTTTTAATAAAATATAAAAATACTATTTAAAATTTAAAATATTGGTAATGTTACAATTTATTATTAAAATAACAATATTGTTATATTAAATAATATTTTTATTAAAACAATAAATTATATTAATAATATTTCTAATAATATTATATTATATTATTAAAATGTAAATATGTATGTCTAATAATATTCAAAATATAAATATTAAAATTATATTATTAAAATAATTTTATATTATTATTTTAATATTTCTAAAAGTAAAACGTAACATAATATTTAGCGCAAGTTAATTCTTAATTTAAAAATCATATTACTTAATAGAAGTTTCTTTTTAAAAAATGTCTCTCACTTTTGAAAATGAGAAAATAATTTCCTAAAAAAGTTTCTTATTTTTTGTTGACTAGTAAGCATTTTCCATTGACCAATCTAGAATGCATGTGATTTTAAGCGTTCAATTTTTTTAATTTATTAAATAATATATTTTTCTTCATGTAAATAATGAATTAGCTAATAATAATTTAAAGAATAACTTAGTTCCAAAAACCTCTGTGATGATTTTCTTTAAATATATTGAATTTACCATATGAACAAATCTAACAAAAATAAGAAGTACAAAATCATATTTAGAAAAAAAAATAACACTTTAATAGAAAGCTAAAAGCCTTTGTTGTGAAAAAAAAAAAAAAAAAAAAAAAAAAAAAAAAAAAAAAAAAAAACTTTATAAAGCTATTGAATTTGTAATATTTTGAAATTTGCCAAGACTAAGATGAAAAAATTGTTAGGATAACGAATGAAAAATCAAAACCATTAGAAAACAAAAAAAAAGAAAGAAATTATATAACTAAAAGCAAAAATACAAAAGCAGGGTTAACAAAGTGTCACCCAACATTTGATGTTTTGTAAAAATAAAAGTTAAAGTATCTATTTTATAATGATAAGTTTTAGTTTTAATTGGTATTTAGCTACATTACTAATTAACTAAGACTATAAATATTAACCTAAGATATATATATATATATATAAATTAGTCAATGATTATATTTTAATAAATAAAATTATTATTATCTTATTTTAAAAAATTTAATCCTAATCTTATCATGTAATATTATTCTAATGGTTATTAAGTAATATAATAAACAATAATGATTATTATCATTTAATAAATGTATTTTAATCAATCAAAATTCTTTTTGATAAATTAGATAATATTATTAATATTAAAAAGATTTATAATAAGAACTTGAAAATAGAGTAAACAATAATAATTTTTTTTATCAATTTAAAATATTTTTCACATCCGTGTTTATATATATATCATAGACTGCAAATATTAAAAACTATAACATTAAGCCAAATATATATTTTTATTAATTAATAAACTATATTTAACATTTAATTAATATTAAAATTATATATTTAATATTTAATTATTTTTAATCAAATAATCTAATTTAATTAATTGCGATTGAATTAGTGACCTCGAAGGATCACAATAGACTAAAGATGTTATTCTATATTCATTATTTTTTTATTTGTACAAATGAGATTGTAGTATAAGAATAAAAAATATTTGCATATATTAAAATTTAAATTCTAAATTTATTAAATATTAATGGATTATGTGAATTAATTAAATTAAATTTTAAATATATATTTTTTATTTTATTTAACCAGACAATGGGCCACCACTTTTTTATCTCTATTTTTTTTTCCATCATATCTTATAAGAAAGAAATCAAGTGTTAAAATGAAAGAGCAAAACCCCTTTTCTATTCACCAACTTCCAAAAATTTTGATTTGCTTTAACGTGGCGCGATAATTTAAATTTACTGGTCCGTTTAGAATCCTCCGTAACTTTTAAATTTGCGAAGGTTTCCCATGTGATGTAACTTTATGCATCTAATGATTGGCGTCCTGACAGAAATCTTAATTAACGTTCATAACAGTAAGATCTCATGGGATATCACCACAATGGATCCCATCTCATTGCATTGGTAACCAAAATGTTTGGTTATGTTGTCAAACCAATGTATAACAGATGGAAGATAAGATTTTTTAATATCTATTTAATAGGTTAAATTCAATAATTTAATTAAAAATAAAATAAATAATTATTAAATATATAAATATTTAATAAAATTATATATTTAATTAAATAATATCTTTTAAGATGTATTTAAAAATTTAAAAATTTAAATTTTATTATATATAATAAATTTAAAAACAAAATAAAAACAATCTTAAAATCAATTTCTATAAATGCAATCGGTTTTTCATCCTTTTGTAAAATACCGACTTAATTGACCAACGTAATTTGATTTCCCATTGAAAAGTTGACTCCCAATTTCGTTTTAGAGGGAATACCTTTCCACTAAATTTAATAATTTTAAATATAATATAATTTATGATATAAATATAATATATATAAATAATTAAAATAAATCAAGATAGAAATATAATAAAAATGTATAAATATATTAAAATTTATATAATATAAATATTAATATATAAAGATTATATAAATAGATAATATTTTAAAAAATATTATAATTCATAAAAATAAAATAAATATAATATAAATATACAAATCTATAACTATATTTTATACATTAAAACTGAGTCTTAAGACTTAATAAATATATTTTAAATAGATCAATATTTTATCCAATTTTGTCTTTTGGTGGGATTAAAAAGGTGTTCTGGTTGAAAGGCTCGAAAAAAACAAAAAAAAAAAAAAAAAAGATGGTGTGAGATAGAAGGAAAAGAGGGGAGAGAAGAGCGAAGAAGAGATGAGAGGAGAGGAGAGGGAAAAGAAGAAGAGAGAGGTGGCGGAGGGGGAGAATGGACGGTGACTGACCGGCAATCACAAGGGTGGTTGATCGGAAAGGAGATGGGGGAGAAAGGGGAGAAAATGGAAGAGAGAGAAAGAAAAAGAGGAGAGAAAAGGAAGGAGGAGAGGAGTCGCCAGCGACAAAGAAAGAGGAGGAGATCAGGTGGTGTGGGCCAGGTGTCTCGACGTGACCAGGCAGGCGCAAGCTACTAATGATAGGAGGAGGACGGAAAATAAAAAAAATAAAAAGGTAAAGGAAAAAATAAAAATAATTGTATTAATATTATTATTATTATTAAGAACGAGAGAAAAATAGAAAGAAAATAAAATAAAAGTAAAAAAATAAAAAAACTTTATTTTATATTTTATATTATTATTTTTCAATTTTTGATAGATTATTACAAAAATAAATAGATTTATATTTAGTAAACATTTTTTACATAATGAGATTTTACGTATTAAATTTTTGTAATATTTATTAATTTTTATTACTCTCTTATTAATTTTTAAGAAAAATATGATTTAAAAATAATTATAGTAGTTTATTTATCAGATTATATTTATCAAATTAAATTTAATATTAAAAGTTTTTGATATTTTCTATTTTGAAGAGGAAGGAAAAACTAAAACAAAAACAATAAAGAAAATTTAAAAAATAAGAAAAAATAAAAATTTATTGTTGTTTATATATTTTATAATTAAAATGGAGATGAATGGAAAAATTGAAAAAACAAGAAAAAAAATAGTTGCAGTTATTGTTTTAATTTTTTATGATTTATTATTTCCTAAAAAATAAACAAAATATATATGAAAAATTGTCTACTTTTTGTCGATTTTTAAAGAAATATATGAATTAAAAATAATAATAGTAGTTGATTGATCCCTTTGTAGTTATCAAATTGCATTTAAAAATATCCAAAAAATATGAAAAGATAATCAGATAATATTTTTTAAAATAATTTATTTTACATATTTCAAATTTATAATTTTATTATAATTTATAATTTTTTTCTTTAAATTTTTATAATTAAAAAGAAGATGAAGAGAAAATAAAAATTAGAAAAAATCTAGAAAAAAGATTGTAATTTTTGTTTTTAATTTTATTGTTGCTTTGATTTTTTAAAATTTATTATTTTCATAAACAAATAAACAAATATATATTTAATCAATAATTTCTAAGTAATTTTTAATTATTATGTTTCAAAAATTATTAATTTTTTTAGTTTTTTTATTGATTTTTTAAAGACAGTATGAATTAAAAAATAATAATAGTTGATTTTATCCCTTTGTATGTACCAAATTGAGTTTAAAAAATATTCAAAAAATATAAAAAGATAATTAGAAAAATGGAGAAATTAAGAAAGATAATATTGTTACATGTTTTACTTTTATTTTGTTAAGTATTTTCAAACAATTTTAATTTAAAATAAGTTAATAAATTATTACTGTATGTTTTTAAAAAGATATGTAATTTCCATACATAATTTTTTCGAAAAAACTGATCTATTTTTTAAAAATTGAATAAAAATATAAAATTAAAAGAAAATAATGAAAAATTAATAAAGAAAAAATGTTAAAACTTTTATTTGTTTGTTTTTCTTTATTCAATATTCCTTTCATCCATTTTTGTAAACAATTTAAAATGATATTTGACACTTGTATAGAATGTCATGTACAATGCACGAGACTGAGGCTAGTTTTCATCGGCTATATATTATTTTTGAGTTTTAAAGAACCTAAGAGTTATAGTATTTTTTTTTTATTATTTTGTTTTGGGTAAGATGGGGAGAAAGAGAAGAGAGGGAAGGAAATAGTTTAAGTTTGTGTATTTGTTTTATATATAATTTGATATTTGTATATTTGTTTTGTATTTTTATTTTAGATTTTTAGATTTAATTTAAGTAATATATTTAAAAGAGTTTGTACGTTGACTTGCATATCAATTTAAGATCCAAACTTAACTCCCTTAGAAAAATTTAAAAAAGTATGTTATTAATTATATTTAATTGTTTTAGTTTTACATTTTTATTTTTTTTCGAATAATATATTTAAAGTGTTAGTTTGTATGTTACATGATATATTTACAGAATTTTATTTTATAAATTATGTTTATTTTTAAATAATGTATTTAGAAGGGATGCACTAAATGTTGTGTGGCAAGTTAATTTAGGATCCATATACGCCTAAACTTGTCCAAAGTCTAGCGCCTGGCTTGCTCGAGGAGGTCTTGGACAAGCCTTTTGTTAATTTGGGTTAGCTCGACCTAAATCTGAATTGATATTAAATAATTAAAAATATTATTTAAATTTAGTTATAAAATATACAAATATTAATATAATTTTTTTTAATTTTTTATTAATTATGAATAGTGAATTAGGGCTTCGGCAAAAAATTCAAAAATTTTTAGGATCGTTGCTCAATCTAACTATACCCATAGGCACCTGTGTATATGTCTTGAAAAATATTTTAAAAACAATTTTATTTTAAAAATTATTTTTAGTTTTTATTTTTAAATAATATATTTAAAGTAGTTTTGATTGCATGTCTTGTGTGTTGATTTCGAATCCGTACTTAACTTGCTCGAAAAAAATTAAAATAAATTATTTTATTAATTATTTTTATTTTATTTTAAATGATGTATTTGAAAGAGTTAATTTGAAGGTTCACTTGTAGGTCAGTTTAGGATATCTACTCACCCACTCGAAAAAAATTAAAAATAATTAATTAATTATTTATTTATTTTTGAATAAGTTTTGATTTTCTTAAAACAAACCAGGATCAGCCTGGAATTAAAATATTCTAAAATAATCAAAGTGATATATTTAAAAGGATTAATTTATACATTTATACATTTATAAATTTAAAATTTATACTCATTCATTTAATAAAAAAATAAAAAGATTATTTCATTATTTCATTTATTTTTAAAAGACGTCGCTAATAAGTACGATATATGTGTCAAATTATTTTGCTTGCCAGTAAGCTCTTTTTTTTTTTTTTTTTTTTTTTAAGTTTTAGTTTTAGTTTTTTTTTCTTACATCAACCTAAAGAGAGAATAAATATAAATCACACTTTATTACTTTTATTTTTCATTTATTATTTTTTATCTCTTATAAATAAAAATATACACTGTAAAATATGGTCTAAATATTTTTAAAAATTTATATAAATAACATTTGAAAATTCATTTATGTTACATAATTTATAAATAGACAATTATAAAAAATTTAATTTTCATAATTAACATATTAAATTCAATATTAATATTATTGCAATTTATAAAAAATTAAAAATAATTATTTAATAAATTTAAATTTAGGTTTAAAATTTTATTATTAATTAATCCAAAATTTTGTAAAAAAAAAAAGAATTCAAAACCTAGGGCACTATATTTAAATTTGAGTTCCATAGATTCGATGCTGAAAATAGGTCCAGTCAGTCCATAGTCAATACCTGGAGAGTAGAGTAGGAGACCACTTACCTATTGCAAGCATCAGCTTTCTGGATCCAGTGCATTGATACTCAAAGAACCTTTTTTCTTTTTTTTTTTTTTCTCTCTTCTAAGCCACCTTCGTTGGAATCAGTTGCTAAAAAGATATTAAATGATGATTAAGCCAAATGATGTTTATCATTATTTAATTACAATCATGAATTTTTATTTTTATAAAATTCATCAATATTTTTATTTAAAAATCTGCGAAATATTTAAAACCATGAATGGACTTTCATAAAATTAAATGTTGCTATTCAGTATAATTTTGTTTTTCCTTTTCTCAATGTAATAAAAAGAGGGGTAATAATTGATAAGAACCCAGCCCAAGAGTCGAACCCTCGAAATTGAAAGATAAAGAAGGATCCATTTGTTACATTAAAATTAGTTTTTGAAAAATATTTTTTTTGATTAATGTAAAGATTTTCGTGGAAATATAAAATTTTTCTAACAACATTTGGATGACTCAATAAAAAATATTTTATGTTGTTTATTATTTTTTAAAAAATCTAGTTTTTTCAAATAGTAATATTGATATAAATATTCAATTATTAATTATTAAAAAAATAAAAAACCACTTATCTTAAATATTAATATTTTAAATAGTAAAATTGATAGAAGTATTAAAATATTAAAAACTATTTATCATTAATATTAATTTTTAATATTAAAATTGTAATATTTTAATAATAATATTTAATTATAAAACATTATATTAATATTAAATACTTAAAATAATACTATTTATTATTAAAAATTAATTATATAAAATTTTAAAATATAATAATTATTAAAATGTTATTTCTATTAATATATCTATACTATTAAAATATTAATTTTTGAATTGAAAAAATTCATTATTAAATATTTATAAAGTATAATTTATGTAAATTTATTATTAAAATAGTTATATAAAACATGCGTCAGCAAAATATTAAAATACTTTTTAAAATTATTTTAATATTAATAATTATTATTAAAAATAATAGAATATTATAAAATATAAATATATATGTTAAGAATTATTCAAAATATAAATATTAAAAATTATATTATTAACATAATAATGTTTAGCTTAAGTTAAGTTAAATTACAATATAAAAATCATGTTATTTAATAAGAATTTTTTTTCAAAAATATCTTTCAATTTAAAAAAAAAAATATTTTATCAAAAAAATATTTTTTATTAATTAAATTATTTTTATAAAAAATAATAAAAATATAAAAAAAATTTTTTTACAAAGCAAATGATCCCTAGTAAGACAGGAACCTGTATGCAGATGGACATTCTAAACATAAAATGAGCGGTCATAGGCTTCGACTAGAGAACAGCCGCTCCATCTGAGACGAGGGTCCACCAACTTGAAAGAACAAAATGGGGGGTTGGGCGGTGGGCCTACAAGGAATATGCAATACAGGGACACGGTTTTTATGGTCAATTTGCTTAGCTGAGCACGGGACATTAATTTAATAATATTTGATATGATTATACAAATATTATATGTATAAAATTAAAAAAATATAATATAATATAAATATATTTTTAAAATATATCTAATATAAATTATAAACATATCAAAATAAAAATAAATATAAAATATTTTAAATACAATTATAATATAATATAATATATAAATAAAAAATAAATATATAAATTATCAAATCTGCTCTTACGGTAGGTTTCCTTGCTGCTGCTAGCTAGTGTAAACATTTCATTTCTAGTTACCAGTTACATTCTAGTGCCTAAAATAAAACCAATAACATTTAACCAGACAAGGAAGCCGCATCCCAAATCCACCCCACTCCTTCGGATATTAACACCACTTGCAGAACAACCACGTGTACCCAATGTTTGGCCTAAAACGTAATGCTACATCCAAAACGCTTCTAAACTTGTATAAAATGCCGAAACCCCCAAAAAAATAAAATTCATAGTATTCAAGTAGACCTCACCTTGGGTTTGTTTGGCCTGGGCCAATAGTCACAGAATTTCATTCTATTGGCCCATGTTGAGCTCAAAAATCCATATTACTATTTAAGAACAATTTTTATATTAATATTTATATGTTTTTATAACTAATATTTTTATTATTATTAAATAAATAGTAATTGAAATAAGATCATACCAGCTCAAATTACAAAAAATCCTATACACGAAAGCACCCAAAATAGAAATCCTATCTTTTACAGTCTTCGGCTGATCATCTCGGCAAATAGAGCTCCCTCTTTGACAGAATACAACCAACTTGTATGCATAATCAATTAATCATCACTAATTAAAGCAATTACTAAGAATGAACAGAAAAAAACTAACCAAAGAAGCTTTTTCTCAAAGCTGGGAGTTTGTAAAACCCGTTAATGGGCAAACAGTTCATATTTTCCCTTTAGCTTTAGGAACCTAAACAATGCGTAATCAAATAGTCTGCAAATTGAAACTAGTTTTACATGGTATTCACTAAATAGGAGAATCAGCTATGCTTTGCACACTGCTGAAAATCAAGTAAATTGCAGCTTCTGTCAATAAATATGGCGACAGACTAACAGTTATAGCATGAAAATTGAGAAAAGAAATACCGATCTAGGATGATGCAAACTACAAGCATGCAATGCCAGTTCACGATTGGAGTTCCAAAATTATCAAGTATCCTCAGCTATTGAAACAACAAGCACAGAGTCACAGGAAAAAAAAAAAAAAAAGCTTTTTCCACTATACTGCAAACAAATGAACTTGTTCAGTGTCTCCAACCAAATGGTGCACTCTCAAGCTTGGCAAAAAGACATAGGATCGAAAGACAAAGACTAGATTTCATTTAACAATTGTAATCAGAAAATCAAGCTCATGCAAGAACCATTCTCCTCTATTTCAAAAGATTTACTTGTCACCTTACTTTATACAAAGATCATTCAACTTGATATAAAGTAAAAAGGAAAAAAAAATGAATGAAGATCATAAAAAAACAAAAATTAGCATCTGAAAGCAACTGAACCTACACCAGAATGTTACCGGGAAATTCAAGTGTTTTTTTTTTTTTAATGAAATTCCCAATTCACAAAGGTCTGGTACCACCGTATACCACTAGTAATGGTCACAAAATTTACCATCAGACAGCAAAAAGACGCCTAGAAACTTTTTCTTACAGCTTGTTGCCACTGTCTTTTGCCGTTAGCCCGTTACTGCATCTGCAGAAAGTCAATTACCAACAATTTTAGATTCAATCATAACTTAAAAGACCACAAATTAGACCAACAATAAAGAAAATTTTCTATTTTCCATTTGTTTGGTCGCCGAGAGATTATCAGAATCAAAGAGGAAAAAAGGTGGAATTTTCCATTTGTTTGGTTGCCGAGAGATGACCAGAATCAAAGAGGAAAAAAGGTGGAAAGTTTTATTTTTTTTAAAATCTGACAATCATCTTTCCTAGTTGATTTACTATTAAATTGTTAAAATTAAAGCAACATACAAATTCACGATTTAAAAAAATAAAAATAAAAATAAAAATAAAAATAAAAAGGAAAAGCAAATTTACCTTGCCGTTTTCAACGAACTCTGGAACCTTGTAAGAATCCATCGTCACCTCCGTGAGCCACAATCCAGGAAACAATGACTGAAACCACAACCCAAAACCAACAAAAATAAATAAATAAGAAAACACCAAAAACAATCGGAGAAAGTAAAACAAATAAAATTAAAACTTACATCCAATTGCTTCTGAACATAACGTGGCCGTTTCTTTGGCCTCCTCGGAGGGCGGCGCCCAGCCATCAGCATGAAATCCTCCTCGATCGCTTTCTTTGATAGCGGCACCGAGAATTTCGGTAGTGGCCTTTTCTTCTCGGCCGCCGCCAACGCCGCAGATGCCAGGGACGGTCCTCCCTCTTCTTCTTTAGGTGACTTAATCACCTCATTCTTCATCGGTGAGGAATAATTGTTGTTCTTTCCTCCTAACTCAGTAGGAGCCTTACAAGCGGCACGCCTCGTCCTGAGATTCCACGGCCTCGCCTCCACCTTTACCGCAGGCGATTCTTCCCTCTCTTTCTCTTTAATTTTCTCTTTCACTTTCTGTTTAGGCTCTTCAAATTCATATTCTTCGTCGTCCACGCCATCATCATCGGACACTTCGTCCCTAAAAATCGCATCTTTGATCTCATCCGCCTCCGTTTTAAGATCCTTCACGATCTTCTCCCTAACTTCCTCGATCCACTCCGCCGCCTCTCCTTTTGATATCCCTAGTCGCCGCTCCCTTACATAATTGTTGCTCTTGTTGTCGCTCGGAGATGAGTCCGATTCCCGTCGCCGCAGTCCACCAACAATCAAACTCTCGAATTTCGACGGGGGAGATCGGCGCCTCTGAAACACATTACGACGACGATGATTTTGATCACCAGCGGCGGACGATGAGTCGGTAGCGGTGGTAGCATCATCTAGTTTCATACACCTGAGATACCTCTGATTGCCCCACTTTAAACGAGGCAGCTCGAAATTGTGAAGAGGCTTTGATCTCTCGGGTCCCGTCGCCATCTCTATCTCACCAGAATACACCATTAATCGCATCCAAACTACAGAGCGAGCTCAATCTTTAAAACCAAAAAGAAAACCCTTTCTCCGAATTACCTCTGAAAAAAACAATTTCTTTTCCTTGAAGAATTTTACTTCTCTAGTTTTCCCGTTTGGAACGGATTTCTTAATTGCTATGCCAATCGCCGGGAACGCTTTGAAAGGGTTTTTTTTTTTTTTTTTTTTAATAATATGGGAGTTGGGAATGGGGATGGCGGCTTTAACGTTCGGGTTGTGAGATTTTGGGGGTTGTTTTCGTAATTTCAATTCTTTGGATGGAGGGCTTCCTGCTAAGTGCGCCTTGCGCTTGGTGTATAAGGTCATTAGGGTAATTTTGAGGGTTTCCGGATTCCCGGGTGATGCATCGTTTGGGTTATGGTTTGAGTGATTATTAGGGGAGATGAAATAAATTCAAATGTAAATTTTTTTAGAAGGTTTTGAGTTTAAATTTAAATTTAATTTAATTTAATTAAAAAATTAAAATTTTTAATTTGAAAAATAAAAATTTAAAATGAATCGAATTTAAAAAATTTAAAATAAGAATTTGAATTTAAATTTAATATTAAAAATAAAAATAAAAATAATTAAATTATAATTAAATATTTTTTAATATTTTAATTAAATATTTAAAATTTAATTTATATTTTATATATGATGATATAATGAAATAATAATTTATCAAAAAGTAAATTATATTATGAACTTTAAAAATATTGTTAATAAGGGTTTATTATCTATTTATCATATTTTATTTAATTTAATTAGTTGAACTCATCGAATATTAGGAGTTTATATTTTTTAATAGTGAAATTTTAAGTGCTTATTTAAATATTATTCTTATAGGTATTCTTATTATTTCAAATAATGATAATTAGAGTTTGATAATAGTATATCAAAGTAATAAGATAAATTAAAAAAATATGAAAGTCATATTATATAATATTATATCAAAATGGAAAAAAAAATCACATGTTAGATTTAGATTCGTAACATGGTAGAAGAGATTATAAAAGTAACATAATAAAGCAAAAAATAAAAAAAAAACTTTAAAATCAGTATATATTATTAAGCAACATCTGTACCCAAAACCAATAACAAGTAAAAAAAAGTTAAAGTAGTGCATAAATCATTTTCAAAAATTACATTAAATAGTACTTTAATGGTAATTAGAAAATAAGTACATATGAAAACACTAACAACCAAAGAAAATTATGAATCTTGATTAATCCATAAAAATTGAATTTATTTGCTGCTTCATCCCAATATTGAAAAAATCAAACCTACAAAGTCATATCAAAACAAATATTATTATTATAAATGAAACTTTTATTAACTCTTTATAATTACAAAACTAATATTAAAGGTAAAAATATTATAAATTATAAGCATACTTACAAACTAGAAGTTCTTGATAATTCAAAAGATAATTAGATGCGGACTATCTCCTTTCCAAATGTGATTGCATTCTTCTTATCATCTAAAACAAAAGATAATGTATAATAAAAGATATATGTATATATATATACTAAATCATAAAAATATTATTTAAAAAATGTTTCGCAAAAAAAAAAAAAATCTTCCCTTCATATCCATATAACCAACTTCAAGTGGTAATTAAGAGTGCTGTATTTTCAGACCAAAGACAGCTTCTTCATTTATTGATAACTCTACCACTCATACTAAATGTTTATTCTGATGCAACCGTAGTGACCAAAATGCTTAGCACATCCTTTGCTATTCATGAAAGGAAAGGATATCAATTTTTTTTCCAATAATCATAAAATATTAATGTCCTTGTAATCCTCTCTAACTTCATCTAAATATATACCCAACTATGATCTAGTTGAATTAGATAGAGAATCAAAATAACAAAAAACCTAATTTAACAAAATAAACAAATCAAATACTGTATTGTGATATTAAACCTAAAATAAAATAAATTTAAAAAATAACTAAATATTAAATTTTTTAAGTAATAATTTAATAAAAATATAAACAAATATAACTAACTCTCATGTCTTCAGAAATTACTTTTTGACCACTTCTTTTTGCATCACTAGATAAAGCAAATTGATGCTCCCTAAATTTACTTAAATACTTTTCAAGAAGCTTCTTCATTTGTTCAAGAATATCGACACCTTATTTTTATATTGTAGACCCAATTATGAGAAGACACATTACAACAGCTGCAACTTAAACCTAGTGTCAAGTATAGCTGCAAAAGATAGCACTAAAATATGTTCTTCCTAATACTTTGTAAACTTACTTTTCATATTTATTACCATTTTCTTAATGACTAGATCTTCAAATTGAAGTTCTTTCTCAATATTTTTCTGAATTTGACATACAGTTTCAAAATATATATTATAGGTAGGGTATTCAATTCCTGAAAACAAGGTGATTATGTCATAAAAAGGCTTCATTTAAAAGAATTTTTCCAAGATGATTTTCTTTTCATTCTCCAAGCTTTGCATTTTCTTTTCAAAATTAAGATTGACTTTTTCTGAAATGTCAATTCTTAGCTTGGACTCATCAAAAATTATTTTTAAATCCTTGTTTTCATTTTCAAACTCAATTTTTTATTTTAATAATAAATTACTTTTATTTTTCAAATTTGAAATCATTTTTCTATATTATGAGTTCATTTCCTTAATCTCAATCACAAGTTCATCAAAACTTGAATCACAAGAGTTTGAGGTTACCCTAGGCTCATTAAGAGCCATGAAGCAAAGGCTAACAATTTGGTCTTCTTGGAGTCATTATCATCGAAAGAGTCACTATCACTTCAAGTTGCTACAAATGCTTTTTTTTTCTTCTTCTTTTTCAAGAATAAGCAATTGGATTTAACATGGCCCGGTTCATTGCAATTGTAGCACACTAATTTGTTAACCCTTTTTGTTTGAGATAAATTACCTTTATTCATTTTCATGAATTTTTTTGGCAAATATAATCATCTCAACATTTTCACCATCCTAATCATCATCATCCTCTTCCTCACTCATGGAAGCCTTCAACGCAACTCCAACTTTTTTTGGTTGCTCTTTTCCATGATTCATCTTTATTTTATATGTGAATAGTGATCTGATGAGTTCATCTAAAGTAAGGAGTTTGAGGTCCTTTGACTCTTTAATTGCGATCACCTTAGCTTCCCATTACTTAAGGAGGCTATTAACATTTTCTTGATCATTTCTTTGCTGGGATAAATCTTCCCAAGACCTTTCAAGCTGTTGACAATGTTTGTGAATCAATCGGACATATCTTTGATACTTTTCTCTAGTTTCATATTGAACATTTCATAGTCAAGAGTGAGCATGCTTATTTTAGACTTCTTGACTTGATTGGTCCCTTCATGTTTAATAGCCAACTTTTCTCATATCTCCCTAGCATTATCATACAAAGACACCTTATTGTACTCATTGGGCCTAATGCATAAAAAAGTTTATGCATGGCTTTGGTAGTGAGTTGAGCCATCTTAGTGTCTTTCTCATCCTATTCCTATTCTTCTTTGGGAACTTTAAGATCATCTGTCATTTTTGTTGGGATGAATGGGCCTTTCATGGTTATCTTCCAAACTTGATAATCATTTGCTTGGACAATCATCCTTGTTTTCCAGTACGCATAATCTTTACTATCGAATATAGGAGGCTTCATTATTGGATATCCCTCTTGGCCCATACTAAAATATCACCACTAGCCATTTGCTTGGTTTTTTTATAGATCCTTACTCAAAGATGTTAAGCCAATAAGAATGAGACATAAGCTCTAATACCAATTGTTAGACCTTTTAGTGGTAAATAAAATTAAGATGAGGTGAATTGATTTCTCAAAACTTTTAACAAATTAAAACTTTGATAAAATTGATAAATTTAAACAATGATCTTTGGAGTGCAAATTAGTGAATAATAAAAAGATAGCTAAATTGCTAGGGAAAGAGAAACAAACTCAAGTATTTAGAAAAGTTTGACCTCAATTGCCTACATCTTTTGCCTCGGCCTCACTTGCCTCAAATTCTCTAATTCACTAACTCGAATTGTCAACCTTTCAAGGACAAGGTATAACCTTTACACTCCCTATCTTTTTAGGATAAGATAGCAACTCTACCATCTATCTTTTATGGCTAAGATAGAACCCTTCTTTACTATTCGATAGCTAAGTAAGAACCCCCTCTTTTACAAAGATTTTGATGTAAACAGTAAAATCTCCAAAGGCTAAGTGTTTATAAGAGTTTAAGCACAAAGGATGATAATTCTAAAGATAGAATATAAAGAATACAAGAATGGATAGAAAGAATTAATCATATACACAAAGAACTACTTAGAAATATGAAAGAAATGAAAAATATGACTTTAAGCTTAATCTCTTTGTTCGTCCTTTTGTTGAAGGTGTTGGAAAGGCTTATTTCTAGTCTTGATCATGAATATGGCCATCGAGAATATTTTGTGGAGTAACATAGCCATTGGAGCCTTTATTTGAGTGATTCCAGTTTATTCCCACCAAATTGTATCAGTACATTTATGTGTGTATCAATACATTGTCTGTATCCATAAAAAATACGACCGTTGGAAAACCATGTAACGATATAATTTTGAAGATGTATCAATATAATCCTTGATGTATAGATACATTTGAGGGTTTCATAAAACTTTAGCTACTACCAAACATTGTATCAATACATGCACCAGGTGTATCGATACATGCATATGACTTTAAAGGGTTTTTCATAGCTTAAAACTAGACCTGCTTTTGGGCAGGGCCGGGCTTGAGCATGGTATTAACATTAAATATGCTTGCCCAAGTCCAGCCAGGCCCGAAATATGGGCCTTGAATTTTGCCCAAGCTGGCCTATATTTGTAAACAGATAGTCCAAGCCCGTTTAAACCCGTCCATATTATATTTTTGATAATTTATTTTTTAAAAAATTTAATCTTTATTAATTTAATAATTTTTTATTAAGTTTATAAATATAAATAATTTAACTTAATTTTTAAAGTTTACACTATAATATGATATATATGTATTGTTTATACGATAAAAATTACATAATACATAAAATATAAAAAAAATTATATATATGATGTAATAGTAAAATGGGTCAGGCTGGGCTCGGGCTTTGAAAGTTGGACCCAAGGCCCGACCCATTTTTTAATCGGGCCTAATTTTTTATCCAAGCCCATATTTTGGACCTATTATTTTTGTGTAAACCCTCCTAAGTATCGGGCGGGCTTTCGGGCTTGGGCGGGTAGCCTAGCCCTTAAGCAAGTTTACTTAAACCATTATAAAACTTATCCCAAAAATATTTTATATCAAGGTATGCATTTAGAACATATTTTTTAGTAAGTTAAAGGGCAAAAACCATTTTAGTATTTTTCAAAGTATTTTCAAAATTTTTCATGAAAAAAATACTAATTTAAAAATATTTAAACACAAGCTAATTAAACTAAAGTTTTAGTTATATTAAAACTAAGATTAATTCAAAGCTAATGTAGCTAACATATATTAATTTATAGGTTTGATTTTTTGAACATTAGGTGATACAAGCAAAGAATGAATTCAATTTTTATGAATTAATCAAGATTCATAATTTTCTTTGGCTATTTAGTACTCTTATATTGTACTTATTACCAAACTCTAATTATCAATTGTCGTAATGTACCTCGAGGTGGAGGATCTAGGGGTGCATAGGACTTAAAAAATTTTCCTGACTTGAAAATGTCTTCTTGACTGAGACTTTTCTTTAGCGATGTGATGAGAACGAGAATGTATGGATTCTCAACTTGTGGTACAGTGAAAGGAACCATAAGATGCTCATCTTATTGGTCTCAGATGACCATCACGAAATGGCTAACACTTGGAGCTGCCACTGATCATTTAGGGCTAGGCATGATCGGATGCCTATTGAAACCTATGTTTTGAGTTACGAAACTCAAATCATCGATCCCATGGTCTACGTAGTACAAAGATTCATCATTGGGTTCGGGAGTTGGTTACTTGAGATGGGTACGAACCTCTTCGCGACGCTCGAAATCGGTACCTTACTAGTTATGTCTTATCTCGGTTTCAATTCTTTTGATCTTAACTTGTCACTATTTCGATATAACCTTCTTCTAATGCATGAATCTTATAAAATTACAAATCCAGGTTTTGATGAAAAAGATATAATCTCATATACGCCTGGAGAGATGGGGAATATAGAGATTTTCGATAAAAATGACCTCTGGATTTACTTTGAAAATGGAATGTTCCACTTCGGGTACTGGAGAGATACTCACGTGGCGCATTACCTTTAGTTTTATTTGAAATGATTGGAAAACATGAATGCAAATAATCATCACAAAAAAATCATGTTAGTAAGATAATAAATGAAGTAACATAACATGGATCATTCAATGCAATGATAAAGAAAAGGAATGGACTATTGAAATTTATCTCGCAATTGGTATCGATTATTTGGGAATAATTGAATTGACAATTTTTAAGATGCATCTGGGTTCCTTGATTAAACAAAGTTTGTTTGACATATTCATGAAAGTCTGAGAAGGAGAAAATTAACTGTAGTTGAAAGACAGGGTTGGAGTATCCCTTCGGAAAGGTGGGATTGGAGTATCCCCATGGATGACAAATAATTTTTAACAAAGGAATATTTTTAAATCTTGACAATCGTGAAAAACGGGGTTGGAGTATCCCCTCGAAAGGTCAGGGTTGGAGTGTCCCCATGAATGCCAAATAATTTGACAATGGAAGATTTTTTTAAATGTTGACAAATTTGAAGAGCGGGGTTAGAGTGTCCCCTCAGAAGGCTGGGGTTGGAGTATCCCCGTGGATGACAAATAATTTAGCAACGAAAGATTTTTTTTTTGATCTTGACAAATTTGAAGAGCGGGGTTGGAGTGTCTCCTCGGAAGGCCGGGGTTGGAGTATCCTCAAAAGTGACACGTCCAACACTCTTTAAAGAAGTTGAGTTGGAAAAATTAAGTTGATAAAATCTTATGATTTAGAAGACGGGTGAGCATTTTGACGACTTTTGGTGAAAATAATTATTGTGACTAAGGATGGTAAAGATGTAAAATGTGTTTATGCCTTGATAGGAGCTTATGGGAGGTCAAAGCATATTCTCAAGTTTAATCGGGTTGACATAGAGACATTCGAATGTCCTGGGATGAAATTCGGGAAAACAACTCAATTTTGACCAAAATCGAAAACAGGGGACAGCATTGCACTATCTTGCTTCCTAAATTTATTCTAAATTGGTTCGATAGGATTTAGAAGGTGGACAAGACACCGTTAAAAAGGTAACTCGATGAGGGTCATCGTAAGAATATTCCCACTACCCCAAAAAGTCACTTTCTAGGGGAATAAATTTTCAAGTTCGGACTGATAGTGCTACTGGTAGAGCATATGAGGGACAAGGTGTGTCAAAATTTGAAAAATCACCCCGGACTTATTTAGTGTCTCAAAACTGCAAACAATACCTTTCTGAAAAGGGAATTTCATGAACCTTTTAGGAAAAATGTTTGAAAATTTTGAAAAAAATCAGTTAGTGGGCCTGAATGGCCCAACCAGAATATATGTTTGGATTTTAGAGGTTTTGGATAGTTTAAACTTAAAATATCATAACTCTCTCATCCGGAATGATCCGGGGGTGAATAAGACATCATTTTAAAGATAATTCGACATGCTTTGATAGAAAAATATCAAAAAAATCATTTAGAATTTTAAAGTGATTTTTCAATTTGCAACAATTGTGCTGCCAGCA
>JBBYHK010000016.1:2308735-2325944 GCA_038382065.1 Adansonia grandidieri | reverse complement strand
GCAAACGCTTTGAGGGTTTTATATATAAATTTGACTTCCCGTCGAGAAAAGTTTTTTTCTTAATTGCCATGCCAATCGCGGTTTTAACGTTCGTGTTAGGAGATTTTTGGTGGGCGTGCTCGTAATTTCATTCACTAATGGAGCGCCTTCCCACTAAAGTGTACCACGGTGGATAGAATTAGGGGATTTTGGATGGGTTTTCCTTCCAACTTAATGATACGTCGTTCCTGAGTTATGGGTGGCATAACTACCGTTCAATAAAAGTGCACGTTTCTATTCTCTCTCTTAATATTGCCGTAGACTTCTTTTACGGTAATAAATTTTTTATGAGATTGTAAGATGCTTGGGCTCGCGATAGTGCTGCACTCTCGTAGCTCAAAACTTCCAAAATATTTCATTCTTTATTTATTAAATTATTAAAATATTTTTAATTAATATTTATATATTTTTATAATTAAATTTAAAAAAATATTATTTTAATTATTAAATAAAAATTTAAATTAAATTAAATTAATTTAAATTTTTAAAAATATTATTTAAGATTTGATTTATACAAATCAAACGGATAACTTTGCTCATGTACATGTCTCGTCAACAAACAAACTTTCAGTATAGGGCTTCGTAGTCCTTCAAAAATTTTTTAAAATTTATTCAATCGACGTATTTATATATTAAATATAATTAAATTAATTTTTAAAAATAAATTTATATTTATTTAGTATTTTATTTTTATGCGTTAAAATTTATAAATAAATATAATTATTAGTTTTAACTCAAAAAAAATTAAAAATTTTTAATACATTATATATTTTTATTTTACTCATCTATTGAATAAATATATTATATATTTATTTTTTAATTTATTTATTAAGCTTAATATATTAATCTTAAAAAAAATTAGCTTTTTTTATCTTTTATGTTCGGTCTCTCGGAAAATTTTTAACTAGCTTTGTCCCTCGGAATGACGATATTTTTTTTCTTTATAAATATAAAATATAGTACTATATTAGTTTAAATTTATTTAAATACTTTTGCTATTAGTATATTAATTTTGATTTTAAATTTATTCAAAGATCAGAGTATTTGTTTGATTTATTAAGCTTTATTCGTACATGCAGATCATTAAATAATGTATTATAAATTTTAAAAAATATTTTTATTAAAAATTTAATTATAAAAATAAAATTTTAATATTTTTAAATAATGGACTGAACAGATTCTACCAAAAATAAATTGGAATAAAAGAATCGAAAAATCCGAATCATAATTTGACCGGATCCATTAACACGTCACGTCGACTTGTTTGATGTCGAATTTAAGTTTGGGTCGCACCGAGTCCGAATACCAGACGAAAAGTATTGCAAAAGGGTAGCCGTCACGCTCACGCAGTTGGAACCTTCATTTTTCCCCCGAAATCCGCGTTAAAGAAATTCCATATTCAAAGGTATGTTGCTAACGTTGCTTCTTCTTCTCTCCTTGTCCTAAAAATTCTTTACCTTAATTTTTGCAAAAAGTAGGGTTTTTTGATCCTTAATTCCATTTTCGTTTTATATTCTGCCGTTTCTGATTAGGTTTTTTTCTCCATCGCTTTTCTTAATTTTCTTTGAAACTTTAAAACAAATTGAATTCATCCAAATTGAATCTGTTATTTTGTCTACTTACGTTGGAATCTGAAATTAACGCTCCTACAAATTCTGTTTAGGGTTAGGGGATTCTTTTTGTATTGTTTTAAACTGGGTATGGATCCCCCAAAGCAAGAGACAGACCAGAAAAAAGCCCCTAAAACAATGGCAAAGAAGGAAACCCAAGAGTTCCAACTTGTTGTTTACAGTACCATGACTCAGCAAAAAGAGATATTCAAGCCCAAAGTCCCTGGAAAAGTCGGCATGTACGTCTGCGGTGTCACTGCGTATGATTTCAGCCACCTAGGCCATGCTCGTGCTGCAGTTGCTTTTGATGTCCTTTACAGGTTTATAATTTGTTTCCAAAAAAAATCCCTTATGCTTTGGTTTTTAATTAAATATAAATTAGTTGCTAACTAAATTGTGGATTTTTAATTATATAGGTACTTACTACACTTGGGCTATGAGGTTACTTATGTGAGGAATTTTACCGATGTCGATGATAAGGTTTAAATTCTGGTTTGATCTTCTCTTTGGTTTTGTATTGCTGTTTTAGTTGGGAGCAATGTCATTTTTGTTTTTGATGTTGAAGTTATACTTTCTCCTTTTAATTGAATGCATTAAACTTGATATTAATTCATTTGCTAATATGGGAGGTTTGAAACCCCAACTTAGTTCTTTTTTTTCCTTTTAAATTTATTGAATAATTTTCTTGCTAAATATGTCAGCAGTTTGCATGACAAGAGTTTCAGGACTTCTGTTTTACATGTTATATCAGTTTTGAACTTTTTTAAGAGCTTTCTTTCCTGCTGAGTTTATATTTTATAGAGGGAATGTGTTTCTCTTGCTGCCAGTCTTTTACCACCTTTGCTTTCTGACTAACGGTGCATCTCTCATCTCTCAACAACCCATTATGTCTTCCTCATTTTATGGTGTGAGTGCCACTGATTTGAATTCTGCAGATAATTCGTCGTGCAAATGAGACCGGAGAAGATCCATTAAGTTTGAGTGACCGATACTGTAAAGAATATAATGTAGATATGGCTGATCTGCAGTGTCTTGCTCCAACTCATGAGCCTCGCGTGTCTGATCACATTGAGCAGATCAAAGATCTGATAATTCAGGTTTTCTTCCTCTGGATGTGCTAGTTTTGTTTCTCTCTTTATCAATCTTGCGGTTCTCCCTCTCTCTCTCTCTCTCTCTCTCTGTGGAAAATGTAGTGCACATATTCATGGTCAAGCGTAGTGTTGATTGTCTGCTGCCAGTTCGGGGAAATTTTCATGGTATAAATAACTTTATGCTTATAGAAAACTCGTGATAACACTTTATGTATCTATGTATTTTTGCATGCATGTAAATATGTATGTATGTATTTAGCGTTAACAAAAGGATAATACATTTAAATGGTAATATTTGGTACTTATATTTTTCAGCTTATTTACCATATTATTTTGATAGAAAGCTGTTTTGGGCCTGTCATTGTCATCTAATGTATGCTTGTAATTTCTCTACATCCGGCCAATGATTATCAATGATGAAGCAAAAGGAAGTGCATGCTACATGTTGAGCAGTTCAGCAGTTGCATTTTGGAAGTTTTCCTTTTAATATTGACCATGAAGAGGTAGAAGAGCAGTTATCAACTTTTTGTAATACTGCCAATTCATATTGAGCTGAAATTGCCTAATTATGTTGTTGGTAGTTGTCTTTATGGAGCTGCTGGACATGAATTTGATTACATATATTCTATGGAGAATATATATATATATATATATATTTTGGGTAAGGGCTACAAACCAGCTTCCAACTTTACCTTTTAAAATATATGGAACAGTACACACAATTGATTCTTTCTCGATGTTTCCTTTCTTGTATACAATTGTCTTTTGTGTCTTAGCCAAATGTTGCTAATGTCACTTTTTTTTGCCCCATGCTATGTTTAAAGGCAATGCTTCCTATGCAATTTTTCCTCTTATAACTTTCCTTATATTTTCATCATGCAGATTATAAACAAAGGCTTCGGATATGTGGTTGATGGGGATGTGTTTTTTTCTGTTGATAAATTCCCAAATTATGGCAAGTTATCTGGGCAGAAGCTGGAAAATAATAGAGCAGGTGAACGTGTTGCTGTTGACTCAAGGAAACGTAATCCTTCTGACTTTGCATTATGGAAGGTGCGAACCTACTAACTGTTAACTTACTAGTAATTTTAGGCATTTAATCAAGCTGAGATCTAGCCTATAGGCTTGAGATTCTTGCCTTTTAAAATCGAGGCTTGAGGTTTGCTTGATCTTGGTTGAGCTTTAGTTTTCGTGCTTGAGCTTGGCTTTAGAAAAATCGAGCTACTTGAGCTCCATTCTATTAGGCTCAATTATTATTAAATTTTTCTGAGGATTAGGGATTTAAAATGCGTTCGTTCCCATTTGGTAGCATCAAATTTACCCTGATTGCAAACGTAATAGTGACCTACCATTTATAATGTTGCCTATATTTCCAAATTCTGATATTTAATAATTGTTTCAGGCTGCAAAGCCAGGCGAGCCATCTTGGGACAGCCCATGGGGACATGGACGACCTGGGTGGCACATAGAATGCAGTGCAATGAGTGCACATTATTTAAGCTTCAAATTTGACATTCATGGTGGTGGGCTTGATTTGATTTTCCCTCACCATGAAAATGAGATTGCCCAAAGTTGCGCTGCATGTGAAGAGAGTGATGTAAGTTATTGGATGCACAATGGGCATGTTACTAATAACAACGAGAAGATGTCAAAATCTTTAGGTAACTTTTTCACGATTCGCCAGGTAAAGTTGGGGCTTATTATCTGTTTGATTCCCCCCCTCCGCTGAAGGTTACAGAAGAAGTATTCTCATATGAGCTTTCTTTGTTTGTTTTAATTTATGCTTTTTCTTTTAGATTACTGAGAGATATCATCCACTGGCTTTGAGATACTTCTTGATAGGCGCACACTACCGTTCTCCTCTTAATTACTCTGTTGTTCAGTTGGACGGTGCATCAGAAGCTGTTTTTTATATATATCAGGTTTAAAGCTTATTTCCTTCTCATGCTATTTTACTTGGCAATAGGCATATGCTGGGGTCGGAGTTTGGACGTCTTGACACAGATAGTGATTCAGCCTTTTAGGCTTAAAATTTGTTCCTTTGACTTTTCTTGGGCTTGCATACAGGCGAGGTGTCATGGATGCTAGAAATGTATCTCTTTCAATTTCTTGGAGTTTCAGCTTTCTTTGATATTGGCCCCTGACCACTTAAGATTTCTTCTATAATTAATTACACTTGCACACTGGTAGATTTGCCTTGCCTTCCAGTTAAAAGTACTGAAAAGAGTTACTGTGACTTTTGGTGTGACAATCGCGACTGAATTATTTTTCTGAGTTGACCCAAAATGCCAAGTTTTTTTAATTCATTGGTATCATCAAACGTACCCGGTATTAGTTTAGATTCAATCCTTTAGAAAAGTATCCTTACCTGCTTTGTTCTGCAGACTTTGAAAGATTGTCAAGATGCTCTATCACAACTACAAGAAGAAATCCTGAAGGATGGCAAACCAGCTCGGACTATTCCAGAAGCCAAGGAATGCATTAGCAAGCTATGCAGTGAGTTCCAGGCTAAAATGTCAGATGACTTGAGCACTTCGCTTATACTGACTGGGGCCTTTCTAGAAGCACTGAAGCTAATAAATAATTTGCTGACCATGCTAAAGGTATTTGTTTATATTCTAGCATGCTAATCACTCTCTTTTTTCTATAATATATATATATATATATATGTCTATGTTCATGTCTTTGCCAAATGACAGATATTTCTTTTGTAATTTGACAGAAGAAGCAACAAAAGCAACAAAGATTATTGGTAATTCAATCCCTTACAGAAGTTGAGAAAGAAGTTAAGAAAATTTTGGATGTTCTTGGATTGGAGCCACCTTGCTATTATGCTGAGGTGATGGGTGTTTTATCTTATTACATGATGTTACTGAATCATCCCTTCTGTCAAAGTTTAATGCTTAAGATGGATTTTCTGCTGACCAGGTTCTGCTGCAATTAAAGGAGAAAGCATTGATAAGAGCCGGGTTGGTGGAAGATGATGTGGTTCGTCTAATTAATGAAAGAGCCGAAGTGAGGAGAAACAAAGACTTCTTGAAAAGTGATCAGATGAGAGCTCAGTTGCAAGCAAAGGGCATCGCACTCATGGATGTAGGCACGGAAACAATTTGGAGACCTTGCGTTCCGGTTCAACAAGAACTGGAAGTAGTGCCATCAGGAGGCCCGAAGGTCCCTGTTCAACAAGAACCAGAAGCAGTACCGTCAGGAGGCGCGAAGGTCCCTGTCAAAACTGCATAAGAAAAGAATGCTCATCTTGATTCAAGTTGGTGAACAAAGCATGCTGAATTTTGCTTGGTAAGGTGGTGATTATTACCGTCAAACTATTTGCTGGGAACAAAACCATGCATAGACAGTTTTGATTTATAATTTTTAATATGTGGGTCTCCCCCTTGTGACATTATAAAAAGCTGTAATGAAGAACCATGGGATTTTATATTTGGCTTTGTGGTCTTCTGTTGTATTTGGCCTTTCGGCTGCATATACAGTCAGTGGGACAGATTTTTTTCTTTTTTGAGAAAATACATTAATGCGATATAGGAATGAACTTGCTAACCATAATACCATATTGATTTTTATGTTCGGAAGTACTGAGAATTTTTTTTGATGTTTTTTTTTCTGAGGTTAGGTTTGATCTTTGATCATTAAGAGTATGGGAAAGAGAAGAAAAGTTGTTTCTTTTATAATGATAAAAAATGGAGAGATTCATAAATAAATTTTTCAATGAGTTGGGTTTTAAACAAGGTTTTAATAAATTTAAATTGATTTAATTTAAATTATTATTTATTAATAATATTTTTATTTAAATTTAATTATAAAAATATATAATTATTGACAATTAGAGGAATCTTCTTAATAGCTTTGATGGTTAAATCATGTCTTCAGACAAACTGATATCATTGCTCAAAGCCGATGCATTTCTCAGAAAAGGTTTAGTTGGTATCACGAGAACCTGCCTCTGTTTCTTTCCATAGCCCGAGGTGGACTCGTCCAAGGCTTATATGCTACATAAAAATTGAATCCACTCAATTTAAATTATTATTTATTTAATAAAAATTTTATTTATATTTAATTATTAAATTATATTATAAAAATAATTTAATTCCTTAATGATACAAGCTTTCCAACCAAATCCAACTTATGCAAGCAAAAGGAAAATTTCACGAAATGTTACCTAGCAAGCAATACACGTCTAATGATTCGACAGGTAATGTTCTGTATCTTTGCTAAGTAACAAGAGAGAAAACAGACAACTTGTCATTGAACCTGCTCGGCACTTAATCCAATCATTGAACCTGGAACTTAATCCAATCATTAGGTCTGAAAACTTTTTTATTATTTAAAAAAAATTAAAATTTATTTTTCTAATTAAATTTAAATGAAAAAATATTTATATATATGAACAATAATCCATGTTAGGCTAGGCTAAGCCAGTCTGCGTCGCTAAAATCTTTACCCAAACCAGACCTATAACAAGCTTACATGAGACTTTGCTTCATCAAATATAAGTATACAAAAGAAAAAAAAAAATTACAGTAATATCATCATAATGTAACATGACATCACTGAACAACCTTGGTGAAGACAGCCATTGACAGTAAAAGAATTGAATAAATAAAATACAAGGCAAAGCTGTTAGCGGGCAGCAGAGTCCTGGCAAATATTTCCAACACTCTCATGTAACCAAAAAAAAAAACTATCTAAATATACCATTTTCAACCCAGTTTTTTATCAGATACCTTCAGGTTTAAATTGAACCATTTCTTTTTGCCCGATTTATCCTTCACATCGGAGTTTCCGTCATCCGATGGACTCTCGGTCTCACCACCGGCAACTTTGCTACTACTACTTCCGTTACTTAAATTAACTCCGATACTGCTCGGCACTCTTGTTACGGTGAATGAAGCATGGATAGCATCGCGCTGTTTTAGCAGCTCATCTACCTGCGTTTATAGATGCCAAAAACCAGAGTCGAATCAACAATGTGTTTACATGACTCCGGTTACAATATTGATAATAATACACTTCAAGAATGAAGTGAATATGAATGAGCAAATTACTGTTCTTGGCAATACAAGAACCTCAGGATCATTTACTATAGCCATTTTTATGAGTACGTGTGACCGTGTACGAGCAGGTGCATGAAATATGCGTATGTATGAAAAACATATCCTTACATCCATGCAGCCACTACCTACATCAAACAGATTTGCATAAATGCAGGAAAAATATTATCACTGCAAGATGAAAGAAAAAGTTTTGGAACATACGGACTGCTTTTCTTGGCTGTACCGGTTGGTCACTTCTTGGAAGCGTGCCAATGCCTACAAAAATAACCCACCAGAATCGTAAGATACGTGTAAAATTCATACTTATAATAAGCCTCAAAATAGAAGACGGGCAGATTAATACTTTTCTATATTCAGTTTCGAATTGGCGCAACTCATTTCTCTTTCTTAAAATCTGAGCTTCGATATCCTTAAGCTTCTCAGTGGTATCCTCGTATGACTTTACACAAAGTGCCTCAATTGTGTAAGTAGCAGTCTTGAAAAAATTATCTCCTAAGAAAATTCGTCCAAACCAGTCAACCGATAACAGAAATACTCCGAAACATGTTTTTTAATGAAATTAATAGACAAAAAAAGCAGCTCAAACCATAAACGGCGAATATATGTGTGCCGGATTTTAGTTCCGAAACCTCACATGGTTGAAGACCTTCCAACCTTTTAAAGAAAGCAGATTCAGGGTCTTTAGCTATTGCTAACTGCATAATACATGAATAAATCATCATATCTCACCAAAACAAAAAGCCAAACATCCAGCAGAGATAAGGAAGTAGACCTAGCAATTTGTGTATCCGCGTCATGTTCATATATTTTGCTATGCCATAATTATGTTTAAGGAATTTCACATTTATATAAGTTTTGATATATTAATAATTCATATTATATAGATTTTGTCATTAATGTTGTGTTTTAATTATTTTTTCCATGTTATATTTGTGTAATCATGTCTAACATTGCTAGGTTTACGAGGAACATAGAGTAAGAAATGGCAACTCACCGCATTTACAGTCGAATCCATTCTGTATACTTGAAAATGTAAGAAGTACATGCCGGCAGATGTCACCTTGCCTGTCTTCTCGCTGTCTTCCTGTACACAGACGGTGAAATCATAAACAGAAAGTAATAAATGTAAGAATAAAAGCCTAGTTACTTCAGAAACACAACTGCAAGTAACAAGATATCCTAGTACTTCCAAACACAATATCAGACGAAGGAAAAACGCATAGCAATGAAGCACAAGAACTTTTGCAGCAAAACATAGAATCAGAACTATAACATCAAATAAGCACGAGCTTTCATTGAACAACAGAGCACTAGTAAAAAAATAAATGGACCATGACACAAAGCAAAGACAATCTGACAGAAAGTGTCAAAGGGAAAATTGAAAGTCTCAAGTACTCGGACTAAAATAAGGAAATATTATTGGGGTAAAATGAGGAATTTGTTTTAAAGTATTAAATGTGCACATAAACCACACGGATGTATCTATATGTTTGTCTCTTGACATTACCGTCATGTGTATGCTGTATATGACTTGTAACATAAAGCAGTCAAGAATACCAGCTGATTCAGATAAAATTTTACATCTAGAACGTGAATCATTAGAATAGAGGAAAAAAAATGGCATCCAAGTAAATACATGAGATCAGTGATATGACCAATATCAGACACCTACGATGCTTCAACTCTTTATTTTTCTTAAAGTACTTGTGTTTGACACTTGGACACTGGTACAGAGGGATATAACTCTTAAAGGACCCTCCAGATACATAAAAAAATTTTTAAAAATTGAACATAATCGTGTTGGACACATACCCGTATCTGACACAAACGCAAGTCTGAGTAACATAGTCATATACACAGATAACAGATATACACATAGACAAAATAGAAAGTGATTCTAAAGATTAAATCTGAATGCACACATTCCTATTAGAATTTGGTACTTGAATTGTACTTATTTTCAAGGGGTAGCAGATAAAGAAGTGAAGTGAAAAGAAGCAGGACTTCAGAATTATGCAATGAGTCTAAAAATTTATTTGCTCAAGATTGGGTAGTCAATAGAGCTGTTAAGCATCCAAACTTAAAACCAATTGATGATAAGCAGAGAGGCTCAACTTAAATATAAGGCCAGAGGCAATCCACTATTTAACTGATTTATCCACTTTAACAAGAGCAGCAGATTGGACCATCATGATCACCTATCCAACTGCTACTCAAGACTGTTAAACAACTACTACTTTTATAGGCAAGATGACAAATTTGACCACTGACGAAGGCTGCTAAGTTGTAGCTTCATATTTAAATGGTTCATTACAGTAGTGCACACATGATGTGAGAAAAGAGAAGCATAATGCTGAGATTAAACTTTCTAGGAAAAGTTGACGGCCACAAGGCGGGGGGGGGTGGGGGGAAAGAGGAAGAGAAGAAAAAAGTAAACTCTGGCACTGCTATTTCTAAGCTTTTTCAAATTCCAATTTGACCAAAAATAGAGAACGTTCAGATAAAAAAAATATATCATCAGAACTAACTCATGATCATGCACAAATTGCTAGCATGCCAATAGCTAGTAATTTATTTAAAAATCATTCACAAGGTTCTCACAGCCTACCCACTGAGGACAAGGAAAGTAACATGGTGACGATAGATAATTTGACTTTGTTTCTGTCATTTTACGTTCCTACTCATATTACTAGAATGATAAGGCAAAGAGCAGCACAGAACAACTAAATGAGATAATCTTGACAGCTAACACTTGAAGTCAAACATTTGCTACAAAAGTTACAGGCAAGTCAAAAAAAATTAGGAAGGACAAGAATCAAAGACAACTGCTTAGTACCTGTAGGGCCAAACCGTAGCCACCATTGACATCTTGTTCAAAATAAAGTAACTGAAAGTTTACATAAAGAAAAACTGAGTTATTATAGAATTTTGACATAGTGCCGCTTAGACGAGATGCATGGTCATGCATAAAGGAAATGCACGCTCATGCATAAAGGAAATGCACATATACAGAAACACAGCAAAAGAGCCTCAAAGAGAAGTGATGAGTTGGAGTTGCATTAAATTTTGAGAACAACCAAACATTTCATAATTTTGAAAAGAACAAAAGATCATTCACAGAAAAGTTTCACAGATAATATACCTTAAATTTGCTCTGTGCTGTTGAAGTTACCCTAACAACAATCCCAGACTCAGCTTGTTCATCACTTATTGTTACACCAAAGAAGTGGGCACATTGCTTGTCTACCTGCAGCAAAATGCATGAGAACTTGGGAAAGTATCTGAAAGAGTATGGTGCATTGGACAGAAAGACAGTAAGCACCTTTCCACTAACTGATGTTCCAATAGGAAGGGGTCTAACTGTAACAGTTCCGTTTAGAGCTTCTTCAAGAACAGTAGCTGCGATTGTAGTCTTGATAGGGACACCAAGCTTGCTAATATATATATAAAAGAAGCAGGGTAAAAGAAGAATAAGTGACTTAGAAGTCCCTAAATGCTGTAACAAAGTTCCAACATTTTGATGGATGTCTCACCTGAATAATGCTGCAAACATTGTATTAACAGTTCCAAGATTGGACAAATCAATCTCCATATCCATTGAATCTTCAAGAGCCTTATAACATTTGTTGAAAAAATAGAAAAACATTAGGTTTCGACAACTTGTCATCATAAAACGAATAGGTGGGAATTATGAACAACAGAAAGAAATACTTGAGGAAAATAAAAACAATCACAAGTTAACATCATTAAGGAAATTTATGAACAAAAATAGCTCCTCAATGATAAATGCAGATAGATTCTTTGAAGTTTAGTCAGTATGCAAGGTTGCACAAAAATATTGAATGGAATGAGAAAGAAAAGAAGCAGAGGAGCTGGCAACACTTTGGGAACCCAAATGACATGGGTGATTTAGTACTTAATGCAGATTAGTGTTGCAATTTAGGTTAATCTGAAACAAGAAGAAATGCTCCAAAAGTATGTAGAGATCACAAAGATCAGTTAAAACAGATAGTTCCCTCGTTTCAAGTGGTTAGTCTGAAGGGAAATTTTAAAAGAAAATAAAAGCCAATATCCTTAGTGATCCAAGGAGAAATTTAGAGGGGGATGGATTTCCATCAATAGATTATCTCCATGGCATTTTTCAATCAATCAATCAAAAGAAGCACATAAATAACTCTCTCTTTGCATGTATGTGAATGCATATTTGGGCGAGACACACAGAGAGAGAGAGAGAGAGAGAGAGAGAGAGAGAGAGAGAGAGAGAGATGATGATGGAATTTGCACAATCTTTAAATTGATTAAGGAGAGTTCATTCCCCATCAAGAATCCAAACAAGCCAACTCTACATATTTTGAATTAGACTCAATATCATACAACAAAATTCGGAGATCGAATCTACAATGAAAATCTTCAAGCACATACAATCTAAAACATCCTGCAGTAAATATGAAAGTAAAAATATTAAAAATTATAAATTGGAAATCTATTTACTAGCTAGGAGTCACATACACAACAAATAAATCATGGACCTAGTTCCAAAATATGCCAGAACAAAAAGAATTTTATGCAACAGGGAAAATCATCTTACAACTCAACCATGCCTAACAAACTATTTGGAGTTGGCTCTATGATGTAGTAAAGGAAGAACAGTATAGAAAATACAGAATACTATGAAAATATAAAGGGTTACACAAAAGAAATAGGTGAGGCGGAATGGGAGAAGGGAGGAATATCACCACTCAAAACTCAAATCTCAATAAACCAAAGTGGATCAAAGTTGAATAGGCTACTCCTAAGTCCTACCATAAATGCCAAATATAACCCCAAATGCCCTCATAATTCTTTAAATTCTAAAAACTACAATTGAACTGCAGAAAACTTTGTAACATCAGTAAAACAAATATCTAAATAAGTTAATCCTTCAATAAGCACAATCTTGTCCAATGCATTGAGTCAATGTTTCCAATTTGATGTTTTCCTAGGTGATTTTGATATTTAGGTTTAGTGCTCCATTGTACACCATAAGGGAAACTTAAGAGAACCTAGGAAGCAAATACATGAAAACCCCCTACATACCCATGTCATAATCGCCGGATACATAACCCAAATCCTATTTGCTATTAAGCCTCATAACAAGAACAACTTCACCAATCGCCTCATCAGTTGTCAATACTTTTGCCAATTAAATCTGATGCTAACGGCTACCAAGCTACCAGATTATCTAACAGGTCCATGATACATTATTATGGGCATCTGTAAATCAATGTCATAGCATTGGCAAAGAGTCTTTATAATTAATTTTCATGCCCTAATTCCATTTTTTACATCTAATTTAGAAGATTCAGAGGCTAAATACAATCAGTTTATGAAGCACTTCATTGAGATTTTAAAATGTCCTAGTTTAAAACTAATTCATGATTTGGAAAATATTTATGAAACCACTGTGCACTTGCTAAGCTAATTTCTTAAGAGAAATTGACGCCGACTTGAGAATTTTCACCCTTTGTACTTTATAAATACTGTGATCCCAAAAATTACTTGTTTTGTAGTAAGAAACACTTGAAAATGGAAAGTCAAATATTAGTATGACAATTTAGGGCAAATGCAGAGCTTTCTAGCTTCCTTTTCAATCTTACGATCTCAATGATGATCCTCCTAAGAAAAAATTTCAATTGTAACTGATGATTTGACTACAAAGTTAGGGGAATTAAATGACTTACAACTGACAATGAAGAAGTTAAAATTGTAACCAAATCAGTGTTCTTGAGGTCAAAGGCAACAAGTCAACAAAAATGTAAGAAACCAATTGAGTCTTGATGAATCAAATAGATGAAGCAAGAGGTGAAGGTTCACGAATAAATGCAATGAAATATGATCCATCTAAACAACTAGATTTGAGATTCCGGCATAAGATTCCAATCTTGTGGCTATCATCGTTCTTCCCCGCTCTTATATCTTCCTTCTATTTCCTTTCCCCTCCCCTTTTCGAGGGAGAGAAAGTGATCATTAACTATTAAAAACCAATAGACATATTTTTTTCTAAAATGCACTCGTCACGTACCATCCAATTTGGGTTGGCAAATTAGAAAGAGAACTGTACATAATTGAACGGCCCATATTGATCGAATAGCATGCTTTGCCTCCCCAACATAACTCTCTGTCTTCATAGGGCAGCAACTTCCATTTTCACAATCAGACCTCACAAATCACAATTCTTCTGAGACATTCCAAAGAAAGTTAAGAACCAAACAATTCTACCGTATACCTGGTCTTCATGTTGAGTGCCATTTTATTGCACATTCCTTATAATTCCTGACTCTTTAATAGGCAATTATTTCATATACCTAAAGATATAAGAAAAAAAAAAAAAAAATTCAATCAGCAGCCAGGCCACTCTAAAATGTCAGAGATAGCACCTTCCTCTATCTATTTTGCTTCCATATAAGGCTCTTCCAAGGTTCTGGCCTTAACATTCCCTACCTTAAAATGAACAGTAAAGAGAATCCAGCCATAGCATCAATAGAAGTCAATTTTATGGAGTCTAGCATTATAATAGTCAACTCAATATAATACAGGGAAAATACCATTTTTTCTTCCCTCACGTAAAAAAGTTTTGCAACTATAAACTAAAACTTATGTTCTCAATAAGTCTTGTTCTCATCATAAGCGCTTTTTCCCTTTTGAATTGAAGTGCATCATTAAAACTAAATTTACAGCAAGTGCACCAATCCCTGAGCAAGAAACTCTTAGTTTCTCAACAAGAAAGTGAGACTCAAATGAAAAACAATGCTTAAATCTGTGCTAACCATGTACACTGAAACATACAAAGACATATAAAAGACTACATTGAACATGATGAAGAAGACAAACAATGAGAACCGGAAGGAAAGGAAAGCACCTCAAACCCTGCAGTGTCATATTGTCTTCTCTTTTCTGGGTCAGATAAAATGCTATAAGAATATGCAACTTCCTTAAAAAGCTCTGAAGCCTCAGGGTTGTTGGCATTCTTGTCAGGATGATACCTGTCAAAAGAAGAAAAAAATTAAATATGAAGCTATCCAGGTTAAAAATAAACCAAATAGACAGGCATTTGATATGGCTCAATCATAATTCTCGGGGTTCAGCGCTATAGATCTATCATTTGTACAGGGAAGAAGTACGTAACATTAGAAATCTTGTCAGCAAGTTTCCATCAAATTTCAAATTTCACTCATTTATTAGTTTGTAGGCAGCTGGATGGGCGCCATTGTTACAATATCACCAGCTCACTATTAAACTGTTTGCATAGTAACTCATAAAACAACAGAAGCACTCAAGTTGCAAGAGGCAACAATATAAATCCTCACTGAAGTTAAGTACATAAGGAATTGGCACAATCAAAGAAAGAAGATTTGCCACGAGCTCAGCAACAAGCATTGTTCATTAAACAATCCAGTTCGATTCTATTTTTTTTATTGACAGCAATTCTAGCACAGGATCCCCTAGTAAAGTCACTTCCTACAAATACAAGAACTCTTCGTAGACATTTACAATTAAAATCTCAATTATTTTCACCGACAAGAAGTTGGAAAATTTACTTATTAAGCCATTAGCCTCATTGAGCTATGATTCATCTAGCAATTAAACTTAAATGCAAAAGTTATGCAATCATCAACTTCCCATTAGCTCGAAATCCAATCTAATATTAAAGCAACCAAAACATTGCCTAAAAAAAACCCAACAAAACTGAACAAAAAACACTAACTTGAGAGCTAGCTTTCTATAAGCAGTTTTGATCTCCTGATCGGATGAATCCTTTGAAACGCACAAAACTTCATAAGGGTCTCGACGAATACTCGGGGCTGAAGGTCCCTCAATCTTCTTTGAACGCATCTCCTTATTTTCTTTTTCTTCTTTTGTCTGAAAAACTCTCTTCGAATATGTCTAAATTACGGGCGCAGATCTACAAATTTAGGGAAAAAAAATAAAAAGATCAACATTTTTCAAAGACAAAACAGAATTACATGAAATTCAACGCCGAGCATTGGATCGCTCTCATTTCTGCCTCTAGGGAAAAGAGAAAGCGAAGAAACATATTAAAAAGAAAAAACAAAAAAGAAAGAAAGTAAAGATCTAAACTTACAAATGAATATATGGAGACCCGAGGGAGCTAGGGATTTGAGATTTGAAATTTACAGAACTTCAGAACTAAGAGAAGAAATTTGCCCCTCTCCCCCTTCCTTTCCCCAATTTTCTTGGCTGTTTTTTCCTTTTTGCTTTAGATACGTTACGAAGGAAAAAAGGGGAATGACGTAACAAATGATTCTCATTTTTTATTTGATTTGGCGATAAATTATCTTATCCATTCAACTTTTCAATTTTTTACAAAGGAGTAAGGGATCATTTGAGCTTCAAATTATTTAAATTAAGTACAATAAAATTAATAAATTATCAAATGTATTTTTATAATTATTTATTTTCAATTAATTTTTATTATTATATAATATATGAATTTATTATATAATAATAATAATAATAATAATAATAATAATTAAAGTATAATAAAAATGATCAAAAAGTAACAAATTCTTTAGATAAAAATCCTATTATCATAATTTAAAAATAAAATAATTATAAATATTAAATTTAAATTATAAATTTATTAAATATTAATTAATTATAAATATTAATTGAATTAAATTTTGAAAAAGATGGAAAAGCCAACATATTTTCAGTGTTCTCACCGTGCTAGCCGCCCTTTCCAAGTACTTAAAATGATGTGATCAAGCCCTTCATGTCTTCAATAGGACCCTAACAAAATGGCGTATACTGTTAGAATATATTTAAAGTAAAAGAATAATTAAAATATATATTATTTATAGTAATAATATTATATTAAATACAATAGTTAGTAATTTTATTTACAAATACTATATCATTATATATAGTACATAGAAAATTATAGAGTTTTTTAAATCTAATTATTCGTATATTAATATTATATTCGTATTATATTTATTATATGTATATCAATTTTGATATATTAATAATTCGTAATATTTAAATTTAAAAAAAAAAATCGTATCATCTCATATTTTTATGATTTTATTATATCATATTTATATAATTTTATTAAACATTGTTAGGTCTGGAGTTTTCTTAACATACTTATCAGTAAAATCTTTGAAACTTTTAATCTGGATTTAAAAAATAAAAAATAATTTGTAAAGTATTAAAAGCATACTTTTGATTTGGTTAAATTTCACCTAAATCCTCTTTATTTTATCTTTTATTACATACCATCTTAGAATTTATTTATTTATTTATTTTTAGTTGAATTGTCACTTTCAGCTGATTTCCAACTTTTCATAAACCGAAAATCATAGTACAAAAAGAGGAGGAAAGAGAAATAAATAAAAAA
>JBBYHK010000016.1:2285888-2302915 GCA_038382065.1 Adansonia grandidieri | reverse complement strand
TCAGTTGCACAAGCTTTAAGTATTTCATTTGGGATTGTACACCACCTAACACCAACCAAGTTCTTCCTCTTCAAGTGTATATTATGTGAGCAATTTTTCATTCACCTCGACTATTAATCGTGTATATTAAAATCA
The DNA here is from genome assembly GCA_038382065.1 of Adansonia grandidieri. Lineage (NCBI taxonomy): Eukaryota > Viridiplantae > Streptophyta > Magnoliopsida > Malvales > Malvaceae > Adansonia > Adansonia grandidieri. Next base: position 2,302,780 of record JBBYHK010000016.1, on the reverse strand, counting down.
CATTGTGCATCTTGATATGACATCAACGTATACCACATGACCAACTTTGTATATGTACACGTATTTCATATTTATAAACTATTAAAGTTTCATTGATATACAACATTCCTATCATAGGTTTTAAGTCAGGCAAATTTGATTCGGGAAGGGCCCAAACAAAATTAGGTGTCTACAAGTAATATAATTGTACTAGTCTTGCACATAAAATTTTGAATCAATCTAATATCAAAATCATGTCGATTTAGAATGTTGTCTTTCTATATATATTTAATAGTTAAAATTTTTTTACATAAAAAAATATAATTAGAAATTTTTAATTTGCTCAAAATTTGATTTGTACGATATACATGAGTAAAATGTCAAATACACTTATCGGATTAAACAAATATAAACCATATAAAAATTTATAAAATTATATAAAACTAAATTAATCTCATTCTAATTTATTAGATCCCACTTTAATAATATATTATCTTCTAATTATTTTCAAGCTAGCTTTTGTTCTTGTTTTTTTTTTCTTTTTGAAAATAGTCTATATCAATTCGTAATGTATTCTGGCTATTGGCTTGAATCAATTTGAAATTAAAATATATCAATATGCTTTAGTTATTATTTATTGAGAAATAACAAAAATTTTACTTTTCTAATATTTTTTTCTTTAACAAAAAGTTAAGCAAGAATTTGACCTTTTTTCTTTTTTTTTTTTTTTGGCACAAAAGGCATTTCATGTTGTAGTAACTTACGGGTTGTCTTTGTTATGTTAGTTAATAAGGGAGACGTAACCATTCTAACATGATTATGATAATTTCTTTCCCAACCTTCTTTTTTGAAAATGATCATGCAGTTTGAAGATTTATTTGTTGGGGAATGATACTTTTTTGTTATGATGTATTTTCTAATTAAATTGAAATTAAATCATTTTTCATGGTTTTGACATAAACTAGTCCATCTATCACATTAGATCAGATTGGATAGTGAAAATATTTATTTGCCTAAAAGTCTTGTTCGGCCCAAAAAAATGTTTTACTACTAATAATATATTTAAAATGTTTTAAATATAATTTTTATATTAATATTTACATTTTATGACTAAATTTTAAAAAATATTTTTATTAAGTAAATAATAATTCATATCACACCGGATTAAAAATACCCTTTTCATACTTAGCCTAATTTGGATTGAACCTATCTTATCACATAAATAGTCCAACCCCTAGATAGGTCTACTTGAATGACTTCACCAACCATCTTGCTATATCTTAACTAAACATCTTGCAATATGGAAAAAAAACCATTTTTAAAATTATTTAAAGAAACGATTTGTTCCAAATAAAACTAGAAGAGAGGATATTGTATAAAACTTGCAATATCATTTATTGTATTTAAAAATTTTAAACACTACTTTTCATATTTATTAAAACCCCCGATGCAAATAAAAGAGCACTTCATTGTCTGTTGCTTGAGTATTAAGGAATCAAATATTATTAGCTAATATTGTGCATTGACTAAAATAACAGTAATTTTTGGTGTAGAGAGTTCATAGCCAGATTATGGTTTAAAAGTTCTTTATTTCCTTGCCTAGGCTTGAGCTGTATCGAGCTTAGTCTGACCTGAAAGTTTATTTATTATTTAAAATAATATTAAAAATTATTTTAGTTTTAATATTTATAATTAAATTTAAATTAAAATTTTATTACTTGAATGGTAATTTGGGTCGAATTGGTTTAAATTAAAAAAACTTATACCTAAGCCCAACCTAATATGAACTGAGTCAAAATGGCTTATTCAGTCCATGAATAATTCTAATCAAGGTGGACTATATCTTACCAACTTATATGCTTATTATTATTATCCGCTCATTATTTAACTATTATTTTGTTATTAAAATAATAAAATATTTTTATCATATTGAGATTTAATTATTTTAAATGATTTATAAATTATAAAATAATTTAATCACATCAAATTTATATTTAAAAATTTATGCTCAAAATTAACTCAAGTTGGCTATAGATAAGTCTCATTGTTATGCAATTAATATCCATATAAAATAAGAGATTCTTAAGGATGATATATGAAAACAATAATAAAAAATATTTTCTTTATCTTGAATTTAACAATATTGAGACAAATATCATCTTCAAAACTTTTTAAAGAATTTCAAAAAATGACTTTTAGAGATGATTTTTTATATTTTAAAAATAATTATTGACCATCTTTAATTTTTTTTTATATATTACTAAAATCCTAGCATCTTAGAATAAAGTTAGGAAATATTTTAAAAAAATTGATCGGAAGCATTTAACATTCAGCACCGATATGGATTGTAGTCCATTAAGATTTAAGAATAATAAATAGTAAAAAATAGGGATTAATAACAACATAAGTTTTATAGCTAAAGCAAAGTAAAAAACCAAAAGAGAGAATAATATATGTTCAATTGGTGTGAACTAGAATTCAGTTTTAATTTGTTAAGCAATTTCAAAGGCTGCATTGAGCATCATCCGAAACGCATTCTCGATAGACGACTTCAACTTTTGCGGATCTATGAAGTCTTTCTCTGTGACTACAGCAATCTTCAGCTTTCCCATATAACTAACTATTGTTGTGCTGAGACTCTGCAAAGTGCAAAGCATATCCATTAAAACCTAATCTATATACAAATGATATGTGAGCTTAGATATGATTATATAATATAAGTTTTTTTGGGGAAAAATCTAAAAACAAACCTGAGGAGCGCCAGCCACTACAAAGTACAAGCTTTTAATTGGATGATTAGCCAATGCCACTTGTTCCACCGGTCCAATCACATTCGTGATTGCCATGCTTGTGTTTTTTAATGTTCTATGAATGTATTCGGCCGCTGCCTGTTACACAAATACTATTGAATTTACCCTTTCTTCCAGTTTGGAATCAAAACTATAAAGTAAATGGGATAACTCGGATCTAGTGAGTTAATTTGAGTCTTAAAAAATTCAGATCAATTTGGAGTTTATATCATTTTGAATCTGATTTGTCTTAAGTTTGGATAATTTTAGGTATAATTATTTTCAGGTTCAGGTTAGGCAATTAAAAGTTATTGATTTTTTATTATCAAATCAAATTAAGTCATATTCTAATTCAAATGGATTGAGTTTGACAAATATTTTGGGTTTAAATCAAAATCAACTTTAAGAGGGGAAAAACTTTGCTCAATTTAAAGCATCGATAGAATGATCGTTTGTACTCTAATTTTAATGATTTTTGCTATGTTGTTACTGGCAATGTAAGCTTCATTTTCATGGTTAGATTTTTGTTTCCTCATCTCTATTTATTGGGCTTTGTACCTTTTATGGGTTATTGTTTATTGTTGCTCGGGTGATTTCCACGTTATTAATAGTGAGTAGATGCTATTATAGTATACATATTTGTTGGAAGACAATTTGTTGTACTCTTTGAAATTCTTAGTGGAAATTTTTGTTGGACTAGACTGTTTTTACCTCTTACATCGAGTTGGTTTTTCACATTTAAAAATTGTTCGTGTTCATATGATTGTTTAGTTGTGTGCATTTTTAACTCCATTTATTGTTTGGATATTCTCGTTTGCTATATATTCACTTCTCATATGTTCTTTAAAGTGAAAAAGGTTTATTTATACTTACTGCACTATGTTGTTGCTCTTGTAGTATATTCATTCCTTTCCCAACAATTGGTAAAAATGCTAGTTATTGTCCATGTGTTTGCTTGGTTAAATAGTAAAATTATAAGTTTTAATGGCATAAATCATCACAAATGAAAAAAAAAGATGACAAATTTGCTCTAATGAAAAAGTTATATTTATCGGTATTTGATAGTCAAACACATGGAGCTAAATCGGATGGAAAATAGGCTTTTGGAGCATGAAATGATTTATGGCTTTATTCACAATTGATAGATGATAATTTTTTGAATCACATTATTAATGATTCACATGCCATAACTTTGTGTGACAAGATTGAGACCTTAAATGCCTCTCAATCTGGGAACAAAAAATTATTCTCATTAAACAAGCTATGAACTTGAAGTACAAGGAGGGTAGTTCCAATTTTAATAATTGAGTGAATTTCAGAGGTGCTTCGATCAATTGCCTGGCATGAGTGTTAAATCTAAAGATGAAATTTTGAGACTTTGGTTGCATAATTATCTACTATATTATAGGTAAAACTCTCCTGTGTCTTTGATTTTTTTTATGCTCTTGGTGGTATTGTGACCATGGACTATCTAAAAACTATAGTCATGAATGAAAAAGTTCATGAACGAAATCAGCAGGCATATTCTTCACCATCAAAATTTTGGTTACTGAAAATAGATAGAGAAACAAGGAGAGGGATCAAGACAAGGCGGCAAAGGTAAGGCAACAGTAGAAGCAAATCAAGGTCTAAATACAAACATCTTGAGTGTTACCACTATGGTAAAAAGAGCCATGTAAAAATGTTTTTATCAATTAAAAAAAGAGAACAAAGGTAAGCAACAAAAGAAAGATGATAAAAATGACGAACCTGTTGCTATTACTATTAATAAAGATCTTGCGATTCTTTGGATGAGAATCTAATTAATATTGCTAATGATAGGATGAGTTGAGTAGTTGACAGTGGTGCTTGTTTTCATGTGACATTAAGGACTGCTTTCCTCACTTTTTATCCTTATGGGGATTATAAGATTTTAAAATTAGTAATGATGATTCATCAAATGTGATTGGCAGTGGAACAATTTGTTTAGAAACTGGTAATGGAACAAGCAGATTCTAAAGAATGTTAAACATGCACTAGACATTTGTTTGCATCTAATTTCTAATAGTATTCTTGATGATGATGGCCATTTTAGTGCATCTAGTGGTGGACAATGGAAATTTAGTAAGGGTTCTCTAATCTAAACACGTAGGAAAAAGTGTTTAAGTTAGTACTAAGCAAGGCTTGGATTTCTATTGATGTTTCTAATGCAATTGAGTGTGATAAGCAATCAGAGTTATGGCACAAAAGACTTAACCACATTAATGAGAAGAGACTTAATTGTTTAGCCAAGAAAAATCTAGCTTTAGGCCTAAAAAGGGTGAATGATTGGAAAAGTATACTCATTATTTGGCTGGAAACAGAATATGGTCTCCTTTAAGAGCAATTCTTCTTTTAGAAAATCAAAGTTGCTTGAGTTGGTGCATGTAGATCTTTGTATACCAAGGGCAACAAAAATGTTTGGTGGTGCATTATACTTTGTGACTTTCATTAATGATCATTCAAGGAAACTTTTGGTTTATGCCTTGAAGACTAAAGACTAAGTACTTAGTGTCTTTACGTAGTTTCAAGTTTGTGTTAAGAGAAAAATAGGAAAAAAGCTAAAATGCATGTGCACCAAGACTCTTCCACTAAATAGCGTAGCAGAAAGGATGAACATGATATTGATGGAAAGAGTTAGAAGTTACTATTAAAAGCAAAGTTACCTAAATCCTTTTGGGATGAGGCTTTATGTATTACTGCATATGTTATTAATTTATCTCCTGTTGCTGCTTTGCAGTTATTATCAAAAGCAAACTTACCTAAATCCTTTAGGGATAAGGCTTTATGTACTACTACATATGTTATTAATTTATCCCCAGTTGTTGTTTTGTAGGTTTATATTCCTAATTAAATGGGGTTTGGAAAGGATGTTTCATTTAACTACTTATGTGTGTTTGGCTATCAATTATACATGTGCCTAAAGATGAAAGGTCTAAGTTAGATGTAAAGACAAGCAATGTATCTTCTTTAGCTATAGTAATGATGAATTTGGTTATAGGTTATACGATTTGATTAAAGAAAAACTTGTTAAAACCTGTGATATTGTCTTCATGGCGGATTAAACCATTGAAGATACTAACAAGGCGAAGAATATAGTAGAACTGATAGCTTAGTTGATCTCGATTTAGTTCTTAAGACTCGTATGCCCAATGCAATTAATTTTGGTAATCACATTCCAGGTGGTCAAGTTAAAGATAATGATGATGTTGTTGATGAGCTAGATGTTTTTACTTGTTGGATTATTAAATGAACGAGTTATTCCATTTAAAAGGACTTCTAGACAATAGATTCCCTTCAATCATTACTTATCTGATGAATATGTACCTTCATTAATGAGGGAGAACCTGAGTCTTACGAAGAGGCTAATGAAAGCAAGTAAAAAATAAATTAGGTTATAGCTATGAATAATAAGATGAAATCTTTTCTTGACCATCATACTTTTAAGATAGTTTAGTTGCCTAAAAAGAAGAAAGCTTTGGAAAATCAATAGGTTCGCAAGGTAAAGAATAAAAAGAATGCTTCCACTCCATGATACAAAAATTAGTTATCAAAAACTACTATTAAAAAAAGAGATTAACTACAAGTAGGGCCTTCTTGGTTGTGGTGGTTCGAATTCAATTCGTGAGAAGAGTCCAAGCGAGAGACGATAACAGTCAAAAGGCCTTCAGTTAACTATATCTGCTTTTATTTATTTGAAATAGTAAAAGAAAGGGGAAACCCTGATCAAGAAGAGGCTAAAGATTTAGGGGATACCTTACGAGTACATGGGCAAGAAGCAAGTTTGTTTCTAAGCAGATTCTGACAATCCAGTCTATGAGAAGTCAAGATCGGCTTACTCAATTCTTATTGCGAAGTGAGTGATGAAGCGACCCAAAACAAACGAAGAAGGAAATATTATAGAGATCTTCTTTCCTATTGTTAAAATGTTTTCCTTCTAAGTTGTACTTGGTTTGGTTGATATATTTGATTTTAGAGATGGAGCATATAGGTGTGAAAATTGTTTTCCTCCATGGTGGTTTGAAGAAGGAAATTTACATGGAACGGCAAAAGGATTTTGTGGTAAAAGATAACGAAAACTATGTTTGCAAATTGAAGAAAAGTTTTTATTGCTTGAAACAACCCCAAGGAAACGGTATAATAAGTTTGAGTTTGTTATACTCCAGCAAGGGTTCGAGAAAACTGCTTCTTACCATTGCATGTTTGTGTAAAAATTTTTTGATAATGACTTCATCATTTTATTGCTATATGTTAATGACATGTTAATTGCTGGTCATAATTCTCCTAGAAAATGAGCTTAGTAAGTCTTTTGCAATAAAAAACTTAAGATTAGTAAGGCAAATTCTTAGTACGATTACTCATGACAAAGAAACTAAGAAGTTGTGGTTATTTCAGGAGAAACACATTAAAAAAGTGCTTTAGCAGTTTCGCATAGATAATGCTAAAAGAGTAAATACACTGTTTACTTTACACTTTGGACTTAGCACTAGACAAACTCCTTCTAGGGATAACGAGAAAAAATAAATGTAGCATGTTCCTTATACAACTATAATAGGAATTTGATGTATGCAATGGTTTGCACACAACCTAATATAGCCCATGAAGTTGGTATGGTTAGTCATTTTCTCTCCAATCCTAATAAAGAACATTTCAAAACTATAAAATGGATTTTGAGATATCTCTAGGGTACTTTTAGTTTTAAACTTTGTTTTGGAAGTGGAAAACCAGTCTTTTGTGGTTACACAAATTCATATATGGCTCGAGATGTTGATTTCAAAAAGTTTATTTCAAGTTATTTAATTACCGTTGCAAAAGAAGCTGTAGCTTGGCAATCTAGGTTGCAAAAGTCTATTGCATGGTTTACCAGAATGCTGAGTTCATTGCTACTACTAAAGCTTTAAGGAATTTCTTCGAATGAAGAATTTTGTGCATGAACTTGAATTACTCAATAAAGATAATCAAAGTGTTATCCATCTTAACAAGAATCCTACTTTTTATGGTAGATCAAAGCAAAAGCAAGTAGGTTTTGGACTTTTGTTTTTTACAAGAAAAGATAATATTTTCCTCCACATAGAGAGTGGAGGCCAACTTCGAGAGAGAAAAACTTTGACTCATTTTGAGGAGTGTATCCAGTAGTTGTTTGTACTTCAACTTTGACAAGTTTTTATGTTGCTCTTGGGATTGTAAGCTTTCATCTATACGATCATATTTTAGTTTCCTCATCTCTATTTGTTAGGCTATTGTACTCCATTGTGGGATACTGGTTTTGGTTGCTCGGTGAGTATGGGTTATTATGATACCCATATTTGTTGGAAGACTCTTAATTATCTTTACTGATATTTTATAATGGAAGTTTTTACTGAACAAAGCCTTATGATTTTTGCCTCTCACATGAAGGGAGGTTTTATATGCTAAAAATTGTGTGTATTTTTGTGATTGTTTGGTTGTTTGGTTGTGGGCATTCTTAATTACATTTATTGTTTAGATATTATCGTTTATCGTATATTTGCTTCTTAGAGGTTCTTTCAAGCAAGAAAAGGTTTATTTATGCTTGTTGTACTATGTTTTTACTTCCGTTGTCTGTTCACCCCTCTTATAACCCAACTTACTTCAAACCAACGTATATATATATATATATATATATAAAATATTAATTAATAACAAAGTTCATGGATTTGTAAATGTATAATGTAGAAGAAAAACATACCTCAGGGCCTTTATATTTCCTCAAACACTCGAGAAGCAGAGCAGTAAGAAAAACAGCTCCAGAGTTTCGCTTTCTTTGGATAAGTTTATGTGCTTTCCGAACAAATTCAAGCGGATTGCAAGATTCAACACTGCTTACTTCAGGTATCGAAATATGCAAGAATGCAAACTGGTTTCCCCATAACGGTGACGCTGTGTCAGGTTTGACCATCTCCTTCACTGACTTGTACCCTTCAATCATCCTAGTATTGAGCAGCACGAGTGCAGTAGAACGTTGTTTATTCAACTGATTGCTTCCTATTCCTTGCACGTGTAATCGAATACCAAAGAAAATTGTTCCCGTAATTACATCATTTATTGTCTGTTAATGACCAAAAAAGAAAAAGAGAGAGAGAGAGAGAGAGAGTAAGTTCAAACACAAACTAAGGAAAAAAAAAGTTGTTTGAAGCTAGTGATGATGGGATAAAAAGGGTACACTGCAATGTCAGATTTTAAATCGTTGACTTGGGGAATTAAAGCATGATCCTTGCAAAACAAGTTATGAGATCTGAGTTTATAAAAGAATAGCTTTTAAGTTTTAGAATTTTAGAAAGAAAAATGTTAATGTTTATTGGTATTGGATAATATAATATTTATAAAAAATATATTTCATGTTTTTTTTTTTTTAAATTTAACAAAAGTAGTGTATTAAAAGTACAAAAAAAATTAAATAATAATTAAAGAATTTTTAGTTCTATACTGAATCCTTGTAGAAAATCTTGATGGAATATATAAAAAACCTTTCTTTTGTGGGGGCCTTCTAGAAATTTTTTGGCCATATAATTTTTTGGTTAAAATAGCACAAAAGTTATTTTATTTTTTAAAATTTATCAAATAAATTTTATCATTTTATTGAACTTAATCAAACTCTTAAAAATATTAATTTTATTTGATTGAATTTTTGCTTTACATGAAATCGCTAAAATCTATTAAATAAATAAGGATAAAAATTTGTACTTTAAGGAAGTAGTTAAATAAAAATAGTATTTTAAATGTTTTAGTAGACAAAAAATTAATATTTTAAGAATATAATTGGATGCAATAAAAAATATGTCTTTGTCAATTTTATATATTTTTAAAAAATACAAGTTTCTTTTAATAATTTTAGTCTTTTGGTTCTTGAGTTGACAAAGACAAATATGAACTGGAGAGTTAAAAATAGACGTTAAGGGTCAAAATATAATTTTTTTCAAATCTTTTAATAGTTTCGGTCTAGTTCTTATTGTTAAAAAATATTAATATTTAAAAATTAATTTTATATTAATATTTATATACTTTTCTAATAAATTTAAATAATAATATTTTTATTAATTGAATCACATTGGACGGTTTCAAATCACAAAATCTTACCATTAGAATAAATCTAGTTATAATCAAGGAAAAGAAATAAAGAAAGAAAAAAAATAATTAGAGATATACTTCAAATACCAGATTGGTTTTCCCACGAAGGAAACATGGTGCAGACTCTTAAATGCATTTCTTGTCCCTGTTATATAGTCTCTAATACAATTCAGATATACCATGAATGGCTAAATGTATAAAAAAATGTTTAGAATATAAAAATTTTTGAATCCATTATTACATTCTTTTTTAATTAAACGCATAACATTAAGGTAGATTTTTCAATATCATCAAACAATTTCTGAGTTCTTTAATGAGCACGTCATAAGCTAAAAGCCACCATGTACTAATTATCCCAAAAAATAAATAAGTAAATATATATATATATATATATATATATAAAATGCTACCGCACGCTAATAAACATACCACTCCAAGCTTGGTCTTGATTTGTTTGATGTGATCAAGAGAAAATGTGATTGTTGAAACCTCAAGTGGCTTGAATTGTACCATTGGATCCCCGGATCTTATCAAACTTCTATCATCTTCAAGATAACTGCTTTTCAAAAGGCTCCAACCGAAATCTGATACAGTGTTGAAGGCTGAGTATAAAAATTTAGGCATATCCCTGAAAAAGCCGTTACTATTCTCGGAAACATTTCTAGCCGATCTAAGTGAAGGAAATGTAATTGGGACCGAAGGATTGTCAGCTCTTTGTAGACAGGAAAGAAGAGCACCCATGAGAGAATAGCCATCACCAAGCGCATGATGAAGCTTGAATATTAGATTACCAGCTGCATTGCTGGTAGGGTACTTGATGATATGAATATTCCATAGTGGCCGGCTTTGGGGAAGTTGTTCCATTGCTATGTTCGAGAGATAGTCGCTTAGATGTTTGTCATAAGACTCTGGTGATAATCCAGGGGGGAAAACAGGGATATTTACATGATCTTCCAGCTTTACTTCAACCTTCTTCCATTGTTTTGCTCCATTTTCACCTTCAACCTGTTTCTCACGATCAGTTTAGCACCACTGGAAGAGGAATTGCATGCAAATAAAGTTATCTACAGCTTCCATGAGTGAAGGCTAAAACGCAAGATTATGGGCTTTGATGGAGCCCTAAGAGACCATTTTTATTAGTAGAAGCCACAAATACCAAGAAATATGCTCAATAAAACTTCGTCTGCTAAATCAAACAACTACTGTAAATAAAAAAAAATACCTCGAGAGCCAAAAGTAAAAAGGAAAACGCCCGTAAGAGTTGAATCTATTTAAATTTAGAAAAGTTTAAAAGCAACAACAACAATAAAATTGAATATAATAAAGAAAGTATATGTTTATATTAAAATATAGTGAAAACGATAAAATAATAATAAAAATAAATATTAAAAATATTAATCTAAGAATTAATTAGTAAATTATTTTATATACTTTTAATAATATTTATAATTGTAATATACATTATTTTACAAATATTTATTTAAATATTTTAATTAATTATATAAATCTATTTATTATGTTAAAGAAATAAATAACTTAAAAACTTTTAAATAAAAAATAAAAATAATTAACCAAAATAAAAAAATGAAAGAGCTAAAAATAATTAATTTAAACATTTTAAGAAAAATAAATAAAATTAAAATGTTTATAGGTTGAAAAAATTATTGAAAAATTAAAATGATCAAGGATTAAAAGAAATAAAAAATGTTGAAAAACGAATAAAATAGTCCTTTTAGTGCCCACTGGAGATCCAATTAGCGACTGGATCTTGGTGGAAAATATTTCTACTCCTGATGTCTTTCTTGCAAATTTTAAGCTTAAAGGATGCTACAATTCCATCTCACCGAGATGCGGTGGAATCCATAAGCACCCTTAATTTATTAAATCAAACAGCTACCACTATAGACAGGCATTTGAAAAAGATAACGGCGTCATCTAAACTTAAGTAAGTTTCAGCTCCTAGAGTTGCAGCAAGTCAAAAGTAAACTAGCTGTTCATACCATGATCTCCAACATATATACGGTAAAAATGGTGTTTGCAACGTGAAAATGGGACCTTAACCATCAAAGACACGTGTAAAAGCACTCAAATATATATACAGAGAAAGAAGGTTAAGAAAATTGAGAAAGAGAAAATAAAGTGGATATATATATATTATATACCATGAGGGAGGAAAAGCGAGGATTAATAGGAAGAAAGACATCTTTAAGCAAAGTCATGGTTGGGGAATCATCGATAGGGATTTCGAAGTCCAAAACAGCAAGAATGCAAAGTGACAACACAGAACTGTTCAAATACTGTCCAGTAGGACTAACTGGCTCTGAATACTCAGTTTCCTCAACATTCACGTCCTTCATGTTCTTACAGAGAGCTTCACTACAACAACAAATGCCTGAACCTCTTTGGCCACCTTGCGCTATTTATCTAGTATATTTCTGTTTATATTCAAGCATGTTAGCATGAAAGCTGAACCTCTTTCCAGCTTTTATTTTTCTCACTTATGGTTGGCGGATGAAGCGGTAAACCGATCTGACGTGACTGGTCATAAATGCCACGCTATATCCATGCAAGCTATTTGGTACGCCCTATATTTATAGTCGATCCCAACTTATACAGCATCTTGGGTGAGTCAATAATTTTGGGAGAATTCAACAAAAGTAAAATGGACTAATAATTATCACACAAGTGCGAAACCAAAAAAATAATTTCCAAAAAGAAATGTTATAAACAAAATTATTCGTAAGGAGGTCGTTATTACCTTTTTACCCCTTATTTCTTTTCCTTTTACTTGCTGTTTTTCTTAGTGTTGGGCGGGATATTATTATATATATTTAAAATATTATATATATTATATATAAATTATATATATTAAAAATATTATTTAAAAATAATATTTTATTTAAAATATTTTACATTAAATGCTTAATTTATAAAATAAAAATATTACATTAAATCCTAAATTATAAAATAATCTCTAATTATATTAAATCTCAAATTATTATTTTAAAAATAAAAATATTTTATATCAAATCCCAAATTACTATATAAAAAATATATGGATGAGTATAATTAAAAATACAGCTTATATGATTAAATTTACATATGACGAGAAATGAGTGTATAGGAATCTAAAATTGAATCTACGTTAAAATTAAAAAATATTTAATATTAAGTCCAAATTATTTTTAAAAAATTGAAAATAATATATATTATATATATTATAATACATGTATGATATAATATATCATACTATAAACATAATATAATAATATATTATATAATATATACTATATATAATAAAATATAATATTTTACATTAAATTCTAAATTACTATTTAAAAATCTTGAATTATGATAGAAAAATAAAAATAAAAAATATTTATATTAAATCCAAAATTATTTTTGAAAACAATAAAAGCAATATGTTATATATAAATTATATCATATGTATTATATTGATATATATTATATTAATATATATTATATCATAAAAATAAAAATAATTTATATTAAATCCTAAATTATTATATAAAAATAAAAAATTTATAATAAATCTCGAATTATTGTATAAAAAATAATTACTAAATATAAAAATTATTATAACTAAATATACGAATTACTATAACTAAATATACAGATGAATATAATTAAATATACGAATGACTATAAGTAAATGTACGACTCACCATAACTAAATGTACAATTCACCATAACTAAATGTATAAATGAATAAAATTAAATATATGACTAGCCATAGCTAAATATATGACTCACCATAACAAAATATACGAATGAGTGTAATTAAATGTACGGATGACTATAGCTAAATATACAACTCACCATAACTAAATATACGACTCACCATAACTAAATATACAAATGAGTATAACTACATGTACGAATGATTATAACTAAATATACAAATGACTATAACTAAATGTACGACTCACCATAACTAAATGTATGGATGAGTATAACTAAATATATGAATGACCATAACTAAATGTACGAATAAATATAACTAACTATACAAATGACTATAACTAAATATACGAATGATTATAACTGAATATATGACTCATCATAACTAAATGTACGACTCACTATAACTAAATATACAGATGTGTATAATTGAATGTATGAATGACTATAATTAAATGTACAACCTACCATAACTAAATGTACAACTCACTATAATTAAATATATGACTCACCATAACTAAATGTACGAATGATTATAACTAAAAGTACAATCGACTATAACTAAATAATGATATATTGTTATGGTGAGTCGTACATTTACTTATGATGAGTCGTACATTTAGTTATGGTGAGTCGTACATTTAGTTATAGTCATCTATACATTTAGTTATTATTTTTATATAGTAATTGGAGATTTAATATAAATTTTTATTTTTATTATTTTATATAATGGGATTTAATATAAATTATTTTTTTATTTTTTATTATTTTTAAATAATTTCATATATTTTATTTTTTGTTATTTTCTAAATAGTAATTCAATATTTAATTTTTAATATCTTTATTTTTTATTATATAATATATATTAATATAATATATATTATAAAATTTATATGAAATATATATTATTTTTAATTTTTTTAAAAAATAATTTGGGATTTAATATAAATATAATTTATTTTTATTTTTATTTTATATAATAATTTGATATTAAATATAAAATATTTTTTATTTTTGTTATATATAATATATTATTATATTATGTTTTTAATATAATATCTTATATTATATATGTATTATGTAATATATATCATATATAATATATATAATACATTTTATTTTTAATTTTTTAAAAATAATTTAGATTTAATATTAAATATTTTTTAATATTAACATGGATTTTGGTTTAAGTTCTTGTACACTTATTTCTTATCATCTGTATATTTAATTATAATAAGTTGTATATTTAGTTATACTTATCTGTAAATTTTTAAATAGTAATTTGAGATTTAATATAAAATACTTTATTTTCAAAATAATAATTTAAGATTTAATATAATTCAAAATTATTTTATAATTTGAGATTTAATATAATATTTTTAATTTTATAAATTTAAAATTTAATGTAAAATATTTTTAATCTTTTATTATTTTTAAATAATATTTTTAATATATATAATTTATATATAATATAATAATATATATAAAAAAAAGGAACCACTGTCCTGAAAAATAGTAGGTAGAAGGAAAAAAATAAAGGGTAAAAAGGTAATTATGATTTTTATTAATAATTTTAATATTATTATTTCCATATTTAAAATTACTTTTGTTAATTTCACTACTTGTAATAATTTTTAATTCATTCGCTGTTTTGGAATTTTCCCTTCATAAATCGCTTTAAGAGTTACCGTTGGGAGATGGAGCTGCGAACCGATCTGAATTGACTGATCATCATAGTTGTGGTTGTTAGATGAAGCGCTTAGCCGGCTGTCTTGACTGGTCATCAATGCTATTTTTCAATGGTACATGCGGGCAAAATTTAACAAAATTCTAGAATCAGCTCGTTAAAATAAATTTTTTATCAAGTTATTAGATTTGAATTATTATATTTAAGTCGTTAGTTAAAAAAAAAAACTTTGGATGAAAAGAAAATTTAAAAAAAAAAGTAAAATATAATAATAATTATTAGGAGTATAAAATCAAAAAATAATTTAAAAAAATAATTATTAAAATTATTTAAAAAAATTATAATTACTATTTTACTCTTATTTTTTATTTTATCTTTTGGCCGTAACTATCATTTTAACCTCATTTTTTATCTTATCTTTTGGTTGCCTTTGTCATTGGCAACAATTTAGTGGGGTCGGTTTATACATTTAGTTATTGTCATTTCGTATATATAATTATAATGAGTCGTATATTTAGTTATAATCATTCGTACATCTAATTATGATGAGTCATACTTTAATTATAGTATTTCGTACATTCAATTATAGTAATTCGTACATTTAATTACTATTTTTTATATAGTAATTTGAAATTTAAAATAAATTTTTTATTTTATTATTTTTATATAATAATTCAAGATTTTATATATATAATTTTGAATTCTAAAATAAACTTGAATTATATTAAATACTGGACTAATATAAAAATAATAAAAATTTAAAAATATTTAATATTAAATCAAATTACTTTTCTCAAATTAAAAATAATATATATTATACATATTATACATAATATACATATATAATATAATGTAATTTTGTAGATATAATATAATAATATAATATATTATATATTATATATTATACATAAAAAATATAAAAAAAATATGCTAAAGCACAGATACAAAGTATTTGTGTTCATGTATGATCGATATCACCTTGAGCACGGCTTCATATATGTTAAAGCTTATTATTCTTATATAGTGAGAGAATGACGTTTGAACGAAAAAAAAAACTTGTAACCTAAAAATAAAAAATACAGTTGATTATTTTTGTATAGTGAGATAATCACAACTCATTATCTTTGAAGATCTTTATTTGAGTAAAAAAATTTTTAATTTTTAATATTGAAAACAAAAAAAATAAACAGTAAATAATGCATATTATAATTTAATATATATAATTTATAATCTCCATTAAATTACTATCAGGGAGAAAGCAACCAAAAGATAAGATAAAAAAATATTAATAAAATAATAATTATAGTTTCCGTATTAATATTTTTAATAATTATTATTTCTATTTTTAAAATTATTTTTTCATACTTATATTTTTTAATAATAATTATTGTCTTGCATTTTTTTGTAATTCTCCTTAAATTTTTTTCCATCCTTTTCACTTGCACGCACCTCAGCGCATTAGCATTTAATATCAAATATTTTTTATTATTTTTAAATAATTTAATATAAAATATTTTTTTATTATTTTTAAATATTAATTATTTAATAAAATTTTTTTTATTTTTATTATATGATATATATTAATATAATATATATTATATAGTTTATATATAATATATATTATTTTTAAT
>JBBYHK010000016.1:2234924-2274422 GCA_038382065.1 Adansonia grandidieri | reverse complement strand
ATCATATTTATATTATTTTTACATGTCGTAATCATGTTTAAGGTACTATATATTTTATATAAATTTTAATATGTTAATAATTCCTATTATATAGATTTTGATATATTCTTCTATTCATATTATTTTTTATATCATGTCGTATTCTAGTTATTTTATATTCTTCACCAAAGTGGATGACAGGTTCCTTTAATAGAAAATCTTTGTTGACTATTACTATTTCATGTGCTGATCCTGTTTTTGTTGCTAATATTTGATCCCAATTTAAAACCAGTTCTATGAAATTGGTTTTCAGTTCCATGATTTCCATTTC
The DNA here is from genome assembly GCA_038382065.1 of Adansonia grandidieri. Taxonomy (NCBI): domain Eukaryota; kingdom Viridiplantae; phylum Streptophyta; class Magnoliopsida; order Malvales; family Malvaceae; genus Adansonia; species Adansonia grandidieri. The sequence goes on along the minus strand of JBBYHK010000016.1, from coordinate 2,274,112 downwards.
TATCAGTTATAATCATTTAGAGGTTGATGAATTCCATTTCTTATTTGTCTTTGATCATTTAGAAGTCGATGAATTCCAATTTCTTGTTCCAAATGAAAGTTATTTGCATTTTAATATAAGATGAATAATATTTTCCAGTGGTTTAGTCATGCATTGTAACCTCAAGAGTCATCCGTTGGACGTAAAACCCCATAACAAGAGTAAAGTTTGATTGGAAGCGATTACCCCCTTAATACCCTTTGAGTGAGGCATAGAATACAAGATCAACCTTGTGTAAAATTCAAAACAACATTAAATGATGCGTAGGTGAGCATTGATGATCAGTAAGTTAAAATTGCAACCCTTTTAGGGGAGCCAAGTTGTTCATGTAACATCTCTATAAACACTTTAAACTTAGTCTATGCATGCAACCCTAACCTCAAGAGTCATCCGTTGGACGTAAAACCCCATAACAAGAGTAAAGTTTGATTGGAAGCGATTACCCCCTTAATACCCTTTGAGTGAGGCATAGAATACAAGATCAACCTTGTGTAAAATTCAAAACAACATTAAATGATGCGTAGGTGAGCATTGATGATCAGTAAGTTAAAATTGCAACCCTTTTAGGGGAGCCAAGTTGTTCATGTAACATCTCTATAAACTCTTTAAACTTAGTTTATGCATGCAACCCTTTTAGGGCAGCCAAGTTGTTCATGTAACATCTCTATAAACACTTTAAACTTATGCATGAATTGTTAGTGAAGTACGCAATACTACATTAATAAACACCATATATTTTTTTAAAAATAAATGTATAGGTAATTTACTTGTTAATTGGAATAAACAAAGAAGCATTTGTTGGCGTATGGTCATTGAAGTTGACTTATTATTATTATTATTTAGTCTAATGGCTTACTCATGAGTCATGTGTCTTGATGAGGCATAGGTCAAAACAAGTTCATATAATTCCATATCCAACAATATCAACCGTTGTATGATTAATTCCAATGTTAGTTAAGTCAGTTGCAAATTTTAATGTCCATAAGTCTTGTTTGGATGCAGAATATTCATGTTTTGATGTAACCAAAGCCACCAGCTTCCACCACATTTCTTCTGTATGGTTCAACCACCAAAATTTTCAATTTAACATTAAATCTTATAACACTATAAACACAAAACATGCTATAACTTTCCTCAATTCTTTAATTCTTGCCTTCAAATTAAACCTCCTCCCCATGCCAAGCACCAAAATCATTCCAACCATGATCCGGAGTTGGTCCGATGTGCATCATCATCATAATTATTCTCTCAAACTTACCGATAAATGGGAAGACGACTACGGAAGTGGCAATCGCCATGGCCGTGATTACTGGCACGCTAGACGTGCGTTTTTGAACAGTTACCATTTTAGGGAACAAAATGGATTGAAAGATAGGCTGAAGAGATGTATGAAGGAGTTCAATGAGGCAGCTCTAGGCGCCATCGCCAAAAATTTCCAAGAATTGTCAAGGAGAAGGCTCGGAATTAGGGTTTTCAAGGTGAAGCTGGGTTTGCCATCTCTTGCTCTGGTAAGTATGAGGTGTTTTACTCCTTGGTTGAACGAAAAAGAGTTGATGTACTGAATAGTCATCACCATCAGCAAAATCCAGTCAGCTCATCGACAGAAACATGGAGTTTGAAGGGCACAATATATATTCATCTATGTCAAAAATTTATGGAGCAATAGATTTATGCACTCACACTTAGAATACTCCAAGGTTTGAATCCTAGATTTATAACTCTTTTTATCTTTGTCTTCTATCTTGGTCTTCGTTGTACCATAATATATGTCTAAACTTATATTTTGTCCACTTTTTAAATTTAATTGTCCTTTGTTTTCTGTCTTGGATATTATCATGTGAAATTGGTATAAACACTGATTGTATACTATAATTAAGATAGTGCTACAAAATATTAATCTACAATCATCTTAGTCTTGGCATACTTTGCACCAATTAATTCTTCGTAGTTCCTCCATGGCTATGTACAATTAAACAAAAAAAAAAAAAAAATTAAACGATCGATGTCTTTTAATCTGTTTATAAATTGAATAGGATTAAATCAGATTTACTATATTTTATTTCAGGTCGGGTTCAATATTAGTAAAGTCCGTCAAGCTGAACGGGTTCAAATTCTTCAATTGATTTATCACATGTTTTCTTCTGCAAGACTAACAATTGCATTGAATCTTAATAGTTCAGTAACAGAAGTTCAGTAGTTGATATATGTGATCATTAAAAATCTCAACGTGTCTTATTATTATTTTATTGAATACATATCAAACAATTATGAGATGAATAAAGTGGGGTTTAACTTCTAGCCCAACTAGATTTCGTCCAGGATATATTACGAAAATATACCATGAATATAATATATTTAATAAACAAAAAAAATATAATAAATACAATAACATCATTAATATGATATTTTTAACATACATATTATAGTCATATTTAGGATTTAGACATTTTTTAGCTTTTTTTAGATTTATATTTATATAATAACTAATAAAAAAATAAGACATAACACGCGTACCTAAATTACAGGTCTACCGTCAACTCTTATAAAAATCAAAGGGATTTGTCCTCTTAATTAAAAAAAAATTTGATATCGTAAATAATACCGTTGATCATAATCTAAGCTTCAGGGTCATTAAATCCTAATCTACGCTCCAGGGTCATTAAATCCTACCCATCAATTTGAGCATTGTAACATTAAAGAAAGCCCACAGAATCAAACTCCCAAAAAAAATCGAAAACCAATATATGCCTAATCACACAATCATTGGAAGCATGGACTGACCCAAAAACTTTGGACAACATTTGGTTTTACGAAATAAATATAATATAAAAGTTAATTAAATATAAAATAAAATGAAATGAAATAATTAATGAATATAACATAAATATAAAAATATATTAAATTTTAAATAATATAAATTATTTATCCATTAAATTTTATATAAATATAATATATTAAAAACAACTATAATATATAAAAAATATATAGTATGAATATACAAATCATCAATCAAAACCTAAGGCCTAAGAAAAACCAACCGACTAACCAACCCTATGAATTCCATTGTAGTAAGCACTAAATCTCTTGATTTTGTTAGACAAAAATCATAAGGCCCAATCAATCCCCAACTCTTACTCTCTTTTTATTGGATTCGTCACCGATCACCTCTCAGTTGCCGTGTTTTCCACAGATTCCGGCTTAGCTTGCTCGTGTTTATGACATCACTTTCCTTTATTAGTCTATAATTTCCCAAAATTGTTTCCCTTTTCCATCTTTTCTTAAAAAAAAAGGAAAAAAAAAAGAAAAAAAGACAACACCTACTCAAGTTTCCTCTTTGAATCTCAAGGGGGAAAAAAATCTTCTTTAAGATGCCCAAATATTGTTGATAGTCTTGGCTTCACTTTTTCATTATTTTCATAACGTTTAAAACTATGGGGTATCCCAACGAGTCAAATCAAATCAATTTTGACCTGCATCTAAATATTATATTGACATTATTCATATTTATTCAAACTTAACCCTAATCAAAATATAAATCTTAAATTTTATCCAAACCTACTAATACTTATAATAAATATATAGTTTAAAACCATATAAACTTACTAATATTATATTTTTTATTTTTTTTAAAAATATAGTTTTTAATAATTTAATAAATTTTTATTAATTTTCAAATATAATTAATTTAACATACTTTTAATATATACGCTATAATATTATATTTATTTATTTTTTATATAATATATATTTATTTTTTATATGATAAAAATTACATAATAAATATAAAACTAATTAAAAACTAGCCGAGCAAGGTTCAAGCTTTGAATTTGGAGCCCAGGCCAATCCTATGTTTAAATAGACCTCTTTTTAAGCCGATTCTTCAAACTTAATATATTCATCCTTCCATACATTAGACAAGCTTTCGGACTTGAATAAATAACCCGACCTATGAACGTCTTTACTCTTAGAATCTGCGTGGATCTGTGTGGGAAATGAATATCGGTTAAGATGCAGCAGCAGTTAAAAATAGTGAGAGCGACGAGTAGAATAAAAGTATATAGTCTCCGCAGTCTCCCAGGGTGGGTGAATATATTAATAGAGATGAAAAATCTAGTGTGACGTTTGTGCAAAATAATAAGAATACTGAAATGAATGGATTGGAGCCTCCCGGCAAGACTCGAGAAAAACTATTGATCACTTCGTCAGCACATAAATTTGGTTTTTATGAATATGGTAATCAAAAAAATTAACCACAGAAGAAATTGTGTTAAGGTAAAATTCCCTAAAAGCAAATGACTTAGAGTTGATATAAACATACAAGAATTCTTACCTGCTACAATTTCAGAAAAGCCAATCAACACTAACGTTGCCAAGCCATATGAACAGCGGAAATTGAGCCAGCGCAATAAACAGCAGAAGGTAGTGGTTCTTGCTCGAATCATAACTTCTAACCTCTGCAAATAGGACTCTCTTCATTGTCTTCACCAAGAACATTCCCATGCATAAGCATGTCGACGGCATCAAAAAGTAATACGAGTATCTCCATATGATCCTTCCAAGGACACCCATACATATTCCTGTGAAAGCATACCCAGCATACGCCATAATGTCAAGTAAAGGTGCCTCACCACTAACCAACGATAATAATGTTACTTTCAGCAGCATGACTTGCAGAAACCAGCCAAATAATCCTTTAACAAACAGCCAGTTAAGTGCTTCAGGGCTAAACCTGGCGGAAAAGATGAGAATACAAAGCATTAGATGATAAAAACAAAATGCGATATATGTTCTTTTCTAATTAATAATATGTAGAAAACTAAAAGTGATTAAATCAAGTTCGCCATATTATGAATCAGAATACAGCATTTAGAGTGACCACCACCAGAGAGAAGACCCGACTACTAGAAGCCAGATCTTATGGTCAAGAGCATTAACATTGAAGCTTAAGTTTTTCAGAAGACACCGTCCCAAGTTCCAAAAACGAGCAAAACTACAGACAAATGTTAAGTAATCAATGAAAAGTTATAAGAATAACAATAGCTATTTCTTTTTCCTTCATAAATTGGACACCATCTAGAGAAAGATTCACTCTGGCTACGGTGCCTGAGTGCAAAACTCCTTGACTTGCCCTAATTTCACAGGGATAATTTTAGAATACGATATGTTAGATGCCGCACACGTTGCTTTATAGCTTTCAGCTTGCCACACGCATTGGTTTAGCTATTGCCATTTCACAAGGATAATTTTAGAATAAGATACGTTAGATGCCGCACACATTGATTTACAGCTATCAGCTTGCCGCACACATTGGTAGCTATTGCCCAAGAGAAGACAAAGGGAAAGCTTCTCTAGGCAGCAAATGTGGCACAGAGGAAAAAAACAAAATTTAAACCCCTCCAATTGCCAAGTTATAGTTAGTGAGAAGTGTTTGGGAGTCAACTAATTAAAAATTACAACAAAGCAGGAAAAACCTCTGTCCAGAAGAAGGTTTCAAACCACTTAGGAATAGAATTAGTAGTTAGATTGAAGGAAAAAATCACTTACTTTCCTTGAAGGCCCAGTGACAATCCAGCAAGAACAACATAGGTACCAAATGCCATAAATGGGATGTATAAGTCTGGTGCATTTATGTCATAAATTGGAGGTTTATAGGAAAGCCTGCCACCTACTGGCTCTGTTATTCTAGTCCAATGGCCCTGAAGGAAAAAGGATAATATGAGAAGGTGAATTAAGAAAAAAATGTAAATGTCAGAAAGGGGAGGATATGCTTACCCTGTGCAGAAATGGCAGTAAAACAACCTTCAATTTGTTTCTCACATATTGATCATTCACTTGAAAGTAGTACTGGGGATCAGAGAAGTATCTACTTATCTGCTCATTTCAAGATGGAAAAAAAAAATTATAAAGCAAGAACAAAATTAATAAATTTGGAGCATTTCAGATATGATGAACAGATACAAATCAAATATATCCCTAAGAACAGTCACAGGGCTTCCAGAAGCAGACTGTTCAAACAATGTTAAACGATTAGTAAAATCTCTGAGGAAAATGATTTGCGATCCCAAAATCTGATTTAAAATCCACAACTTTGACAGTATCCTGGAATAGCAATATTCAAATGCATGATACTATGATGCAACAAGGAGTGAAAGAATGCAGTAGTTAAGCCTATGATAACAGCAACAAAATAAAACTCTTAGATAGCTGCAGCAGCATGCTTCTTACATTGCTTTGCACATACTCAGAACTTGATCCCAAAATTTTCTCTCCGTATGCACCCAGACCACCTCGGATAAGACCAGAACCAGCCCCATAAAATGAATTACCAAATGGATTTGGCTGAGGATTTGTTGGCAGCCTTGGTACCCCAGGCTGGGCTCCCAAGTTATTATACATTTCTGGAATCAAACAAAGGTGAGAAAATGTAGTGAGAAAATTTTTATTTGAAGAGATAATTCCATCATGGAGCAAGAAAGAAATCACAAACTTCTAATTTAAAAGAGAAACACCTACCAGGTATAAACAGAAGTCAAAGTTGAATATTTCTGAATAATAATAATAATAATAATAATAATATTATTATTATTATTATTATTATTATTATCATCATCATCATCATCATTATTTAAACTATATACGAATACATAGATAAATATGAATCTTTTCAGAATTAGCAAAGCGTCTTGACCACTGTTTTTATGAATACGAAAAAAACACTCACCAAAATGATAAAAGCTAAGAGACTAGCATGAAACAAAGCTAATTGCATTCCTACTTTATTCCATTCCCACAAAGTAGTTATTCTATTACAGCTCTATTCCATTCCAGTGAACCAAACATAACATAAAGAAAATGTTAAGACCCACCTTCGAGGTGTTATTGGCCATGAAAATTGTTTTAATAAGAAAAGGAGAATAACTCTCATTGTTTTTAGTTTTTTCATGAGTTTTGAGAGCATTCCTTGTACGTTGATTGTATTCAAGCACAAAAGATTCCATAGCATTACACTACATGACTTGTTCTGCAGATTCTAAGGAACTTTCACACATTGAAGTACGTTCAAACTAAAAGAAACATTAAATTTCTAAAATCAAGAAGGTTCCTCCTATTTCAGCAGCAGACAAAACTTTTGAAATCAGTCCAAAATAAGTTGAAAACATTAAGATCTGAAGCAAAAGGTTGAGATCTATATCTATCTTTAATTTTCCCAATAAACTGGAAGTACCATCAATAGAAACAGCTAACTAGCAATTTAGATACCCCCCGCCCTCTCTCTATCCTTCGTAATCATTAGAGTTTAAACTGCAGCTTTATCAATCAAACCCTTGAATAAACCAAGAGTTAATAAAATTTATCAGTTTACAATCATTCATCTTTTTCATGTTTATCCAAGCAGCCCTGAATTAGATGCTCAGAGACCAATGGTTAAAGAACTCACTTTCTTTCCTTCCAATCGACAGATACAGAAGGCTATAAAATTTCTCAGTCCTCTCCAACCTCAGCAAACATCATTTAAAAAGCAACTAAAGAAAAAAAAAGGGCTTCCAGTTCAAATACCCTTTCTTTGATAGCTTATGAATTTTACCTGATTATAATTTGAAAATCTAATCATGCCCTACTCAGGCCGCACAGACCCTTTGTCTCAATCATTTAAAACCCTTTTTTATTTACATCAAATTAGCCCTAAGCTCCAAAGTAACAGCAACATGAAAGCAACCAAGACCAAATATCACAAAAACAACAATAATAATATCTAATCTTTATATCCAGATTCAACAAAGAACCGAAAAACAACTCTTGTAGGCGTTCACTTATTTATCTACTTTCGAAATGCAAAAGTCATCGAGAATTAAACAATTTAACCGAGAACAATTCTCAATCAAAGATAAATCAATCTAAACTACAACGAAAATAAATAATAGTAAATAATAATAACGAATAAGAAGAAAATTTAGCTAGTAATTCATTTTAATTTACAAGCAAAACCTAAATTAGATCACGCAAAAAACACACACACGCACAAAATTTTTCATTATATTCATAAACAGAGAGATTTGGATCAGAAAAGAAAGGAACTTACGACTAAAACGAAAGCGGTAAAAAGTTTCCGGCGAAGGAGATCGGAGTTCACACGAGATTCCGTCGAGGGGTCCTTCGTGGCAGGGAAGGAAAGCTCCGCAGTGGGAAACTCAGAGAAGTAACCCGAAAGATCAAGAGAATATATGCGGAAAAGTGGGAAATCGTGTAAGAAACGTGATTTTTTTTATTTTTTAAATATATGAGAAATGTTACTTAAATATTATTTTTTTTACTGTAATATAAAATAACATTTTTTATATATTCGGCAATTTTACTTAAATATTAATTTTTTTATTTTTTCAAATACTTAAGTTAGAATGTTATTATATATATATATAAACTAATATTTTTAATTCATGCGATGCATGATTAATTTTTTATATTAATATATAGTAAGTTTGATTGTTGTTCTCCGTATGGGAGGATCTTGCTAAGAAATATTATTTCAAATATTAATATTTTTATAAAAAGAGGATGATTTTTTTAAACCATAAAAATTTGATGAAATACAAAGAGAAAGAGAAAAAAATTTGAGAGAAAAAAAGGAAAAAAATACAAAAAATAGAAAAATAAAAAGACAAATAATAAAAGAGATTGTAGAATAAAGTTGTTAATTAGGAATGATCAGTAAACATATTTTTAAAGAAAATAAGATAACAACATATTTATATAAAAAACCGTGCTTAACCATTCAAATTCTATTAAAAAAAGTTAGAATAAAATTCAAGATAAAATTAATTGATAAAATTAATATATAATATTAAATTTAATGCATTTATATAATATTTGAAATTTAATTTTCAATGCATCAAAACTCAAAAATAATAAATAAATTATTAATTTTTATATTTAATTTAATATTATTAATCTAAATAATATATTAATTAAGTTCAAAAAATACATTAAAGATTACCAAAACTCTTCATTCAATTAGAAAGCCTTTGAAAATGAGTCAAAGGAAACAAAGTTTAAACCAACTTTCACGTACCTGTTTCTTGACCTTTCACAATATTTTGACTATTATTATTAAGACTTGTCGAAAGATTGAGTTTTAGAACTTTTTTTTATTTGAATTATCTATTTCAACTGAAATTATTGTTTAATAATGAAATTATTTTTATTTAAATTTAATTTATAAAAATATATAAATATTGTTATAAATATAATATTAAACACAATGAATAAGATAAAATTAACTGGTAAGGTTAATCTATAAAATTTAAATCAATAAATGAGATAACATTAATATTATATTCAATTCAATGAATGACAAATTATTAATTTATATTATATTTTAAGTAATTTAACCATTCAAATTATATGTAGTAAATGAGAATGAGATAAAATATTAAACGCAATGAATGAGATAAAATTTATTGGTAAAATTAATATATTATACTAAAATTAAATTCAATGAAAGAGAAAATATTAATTGGTAATAATTTTTATTAGATTTTTTAGTAATTTAACTATTCAAATTCTATTAAAAAAGTTAAAAAAATCAAAAAACAATGAATAAAATTAATCTATTATATTAGACACAATGAATGAAATAAAATTAATTGGTAAAATTAATCTATTATATTAAATTCAATGAATTTATCTATCTATTAATTAATATTATAAAAAAAATGTTGAGAAATCTAATCTAATCTAATACATAAAAATAAAAAATAAAATTGTTAATTAATATTATGGAAAAAATCCCTAAGAAAAAACCCATAATAAATATTAGCATTTATGTCAAAAACTATATTCTATATATATTATATAGATATAGATATTATACACAATGAATTAGATACATTAACTTGTAAAATTAATCAATTATATTAAATTCAATGAATTTATGTAACTATTAATTAATATTACTAAAAAATCCTTGAGATATCTAATGCATAAAAAATAATAAACAAATTATTAATTAATATTATAAAAAAATCCTTAAGAAACAAAATTTAAAAAATAATGAATAAAATTAATATATTATATTAATTCAATGAATGAGAATGAGATAAAATTAATATATTATATTAAATACAATGAATACGATAAAATTTATTAGTAAAATTAATATATTATATTAAGAATAAATTCAATGAAAGAGAAAATATTAATTGGTAGTAATTTTTATTAGAGTTTTAGTAATTTAGCTATTCAAATTCTATTAAAAAGAGTTAAAAAAAATTCAAAAAACAATGAATAAAATTAATCTATTATATTAAACATAATGAATGAAATAAAGTTAATTGGTAAAATTAATCTATTTTATTAAATTCAATGAATCTATCTATCTATCTATTAATTAATATTACGAAAAAGTCATTGAGAAATCTAATCTAATGCATAAAAATAATAAATAAAATTATTAGTTAATGTAATGAAAAAATCCCTAAAAAAAACCCATAATAAATATTAACATTTATGTAAAAAACTGTATTTTATATATATTATATACATTCAAAAATTTTAGTTAAATATTAATTTTTTTTAATTTTCTTAAATACGTAAGTTGTAAATTATTTCTCAACCTATGTATTTTTTGTAGTAATTTTCTTATTTTACGATAGGAAAGAGGTAGATCTAATAATTTATGTATTCGTGTTATATTCGTATATTTTATTGTATTATAATCATATTTAAATTTATTTATATTTATAACAATTTTGATGCATTTATAATTTGTATTAAATAAATTTTAAGAGTATATTCGTGTCATGTTATATATGTTTTTTAATTTTATATATAATATTTGTATAGTTATGTCAAATATTATCAAATCTAAAAAAAAGACAATTCTCATTAATCAGATAAACTAATAATAAGAAAAACCAATTACAACACCCATGCCCACATTTTCTAGCCTAAGAGGCAGAAATTTGTTAAGTGGGAGAGCCAACCCGTGACGTGAACCTTTTCCTTTTGTCAGATGGAGAAGTTCTTTATAAACACCTCCCCCTCTCTTCATCATAGAAGAGAAGTTAAAATTTATTTGCTTTAACTATCTTTTAAGTTTTTAGTTTGAAAGGATTATATGAGTTTAATTTTTTAAAAATATTATTTATTTTTGTTTGTAGAAATTTAAATTTGTTTTTGGATATGATTGTTCGAGTTTAGTTTTTTTAAGGTAAGGTTCATTTTTATTTGTAAGATTAGTTTGATTTTTGAGATATTTTACTTAATATGATGTAATTTAGTTTGATTGCATTAGTATTTTTTTGTTAAAATATTAGGTAACTATTATTTTAAATGAAAATATAAATTATTTAGTAACGATCAAATTTATTTTTGTAGTAATTAAGTTTATTTTTTGTTGAAAGCATGATTACGAGGAAAAGAGTTGAATTTCAGTTTCAAGGGATTAAACCACCTCAATTTTTTCAAGGTATAATTTATTTCTCTTTGTGGAAGTTTAAATTTGTTTAAAAGATTAAAATATAATTAATTTTGTAAATTATGATATTATTATTATTATTTTATTATTATTATTATTATTATTATTGTTATTATACTAGTGATTTAGTTTGATTTTTGTGATATTTTATTTATATATTATGTAACTTAGTTTGATTTCATTAGTTTTTTTTGGTTGAAATATTAGGTCACTATTATTTTAATGAAAATATAAAATATTTAGTAATGATCAAATTTATTTTTATAGTAATTAATTTTATTTTTTTGTTGAAATCATGACTATGAGGAAAGGAATTGAATTTCAGTTTCAAGGGATTAAACCAACTCAATTTTTTCAAGGTATGATTTATTTCTCTTTGTGGAAGTTTAAATTTGTCTAAAAGATTAAAATATAATTAATTTTGTAAATTATGACATTATTATTATTATTATTATTATTATTATTATTATTATTATTATACTTGTGATTTAGTTTGATTTTTGTGATATTTTATTCATATATTATGTAACTTAGTTTGATTTCATTAGTTTATTTTTTGTTAAAAATTTATTTTTGTTGTAATTAAGTTTATTTTTTGTTGAAATCATGACGACGAGGAAAAAAGTTGAATTTTAGTTTGAATAGGATTAAACCATTTGAATTTTTTAATGTATGATTTATTTTTATTTGTGAAAGTTTATATTTGTTTGAAAGATTAAAATATAATTAGTTTTGTAGTTTATGATATTGTTATTATTATCATGTAATTTACTTTGTAATTCAATTTGATTTTTGGGGTATTTCATTTAAATATCATGTAATTGAGTTTGATTTCATTAGTTTATTTTTTGTTGATATATTAGATAAATTTTATTTTAAATGAAAATATAAATTATTTAGTAATGATTAAATTTGTTTAGTTATAATTAAGTTTTTCTATTGAATGTGTTTAGTAATTTATATAAATTTGTTATAATTCTGTTTGATAAATTTAGTTTAATTGTTTTTTAAAGATTAGGCAATGATAAATTTAAATGAAAATTCTTATTATAGGAAAAATTTTCAATTAATGATTATCATCATTGTGAGATTGGAAGAGAATCATATATTATCAAAGGTAATATCCTAAGTACTAAAATTTCTTAATCATATATTTAAAACATTATTAATGACTTTTTTATAGGATACTCGTTATGAGTGACGGTTGTGGAAAATTTCATTTGGAGAATTGTATCCCTTTATCGTAAACTATTTAAAGACATATGGATTTTACTATACAGCTGTAGACACTCTATTTTGTTCCAACCCCTTTCGAACAACCTATGTCCAATCAAAGACATTTAGATTAAATACATTCATTGCTCTTATCGGGCTAATTTTCGATATTCTGAGGCTTAATTGAAAGGTAATAAAATAAAATAATAAAAATAAAAAGAGGGACGACTGGTAAGTGCTGTGTTGCTAGGCATTATGGGCAATACAGCGCCAGGCAAAAACATTTTTTAGGAAGGTTTGAAATGCTTAGGGACCCTATTGAAAAATGTGAAAAAAAAAAGGCCAACATTCAAGGCATCAGAGGTCATCATTTAAGGCACCATCATGGTCATTTAGATGAACATTGATCAGTTCCCATCATTCTTAGCTTAGGTAAGAGGTTTAAAGAGTCAAAGGTGCGTAAATTTCACATTTTTGAATGTATATATCAATAAATAGCCTTTATGTATCGATACAAGGCCTCCATGTCATCAAAATTCAAAATTCCATAGGCTGTATCAATAAAATAGGGCTTATATTGATATGTTTGTTTCATATATCGATACATTGGTCAAATATATTGAATAAGGCTTGGTAATAGCTAAAATTTGATTTTTGGACAAAATGTATCGATACATAAGTGATATCAATACATTTTGGAATTGATACATCCAAGCAAAATTGCTTAGTTCGTGACATTTTTTAGCTCTTGCATCATCAGGTCACAATTTTGATTTAGCCATGTGTTTGGCACCAAAATCATCTAAATTTATACCAAGCCTCAGCATTGGACTTGTGATTGGATCACTTACATTTTTTAAGGTCCAAATAGCCATAATAAGGGACATTTTCATGACCTAATGCAATTTGTTAGGGGGCATTTTAGTGTCTTCTCATGGCTCAGCTACATTAAGTGGCCCTGATCCACTATTTAAGCTGAGCAAGCCAATGAATTTGGATAGTAGCTGAGCATGGTTGCTTGTCCATACATGAGATACATGCACCAAAGCCCTAAAATGCCCCCTTTTTTTTTTCATTTTGTCTTTATTATTCACATGGTCATATAAGGCCAACATTCTCAGTTGATAAAGGGATTCAGCACACATTCTTCTCAGCTCACATTCTCTTTATAACCTTTAAAAATCTCAAACCTTTCCATTTTCATAGCTCTTCACACTAGATCAAAAAAATACCTCCAACACACTCCCTTAAGCCCTTTTTGTATATTTTTCTTCTTCCTAACTCATAGCAAGTATGAAAAAGCTTTAAAGGCAACATTTTTACTTGGAAAAAAAAAACTTATCATTTTTAAGGAAAAGCTATTAGAACTCTTGTTGGTATATCTTCTTAACTTGTTGGTTCATTTTGTTGCTATTTTCTTGTTTTTCATGATGTTAGTAACTTTTTTTATGCAAAAATGACCATTCATAGTTTCCATGCATTTTTTGTTGCATTGTTCATGAGTTGGTGATTTTTTCATACATTCATGCATAAAAATCACATTTTTATATTGTTATAAAATTTCCAGCCCTTATTCATGTCATGAAAATACACTTTTTATGCCTATATCATGTTCCATGCTTCCATGAATATATTATAATATGTTCATGCATTTTCGTTGTCCAAAAATCATGTCTTTAATATTGTAAAAGATTTCCATCATTTGTTTCATGCCATGAAAACATTTCCCACATGTTCATATCATCTTTTTTCATAAGTATCCTTTTACATATTCATGCATATTTCATGCTTTACTTGCATTTTTAGTGCGTTTTAAGTGATACAAAAGTTGTCTTGTTGCAGCTCCAGCATATGTTTGTCATAGATGCCTTGTCTACATGCTTCATATGATTAAAAATGCCTTTTTAATGCCTTATTTGGTGTTTGTTTATTGCAAAAACATGTTTTTAAGAAATCCCCAAGTTAAGTCTATGTTAGCTTTAATAAACAGAGATTAACATAGATTTAATATTTTCTTCAATTGATCTTTCAATCTTGGGAAAAAATCAAGCTTTCCATGTTTGGATTCCTGATTAAATGACATTAGAGATTCTGATTTTCAAAATAAAATCTTTTTTTACTTGTTTTAAAATGTTTGTACCTTGATTGTGAAGTTTAATACCTCTTGCTCGTGACTTTGGTTAATGGCCTATTCCATTGTCCCAAACTACTTCGAGATTGTGCGAATGAGCTTTTAAAGCATATGTCATGGACCTTCTTTGTTATGGCCATTCGGATGTCTGTAACCCGATCCTAGTCCTAGAAAAGCTGTTTGGGAAAAATCAAGCTTTCCATGTATGGATTTTTTATTAAATGACGTTAGAGATTCTGATTTTCAAAATAAAATCTTCCTTTTACTTGTTTTAAAATGTTTGTACCTTGATTGTGAAGTTTAATACCTCTTGCTTGTGACTTTGGTTGGTGGCCTATTCCATTGTCCCAAACTACTTTGAGATTATGCGAATGAGGTCATAAAGCCTATGTCATGGACCTTCTTTGTTATGGTCAATCGAATGTTTATAACCCAATCGTAGTCCTAGAAAATCGAAAAACCTTAAAAATCCCCCGTTTTGCCTTAGTAGCATTGTAGTCATAAATTGAAAAATTATTTTTGAGCTTTAAAATATTTTTCTGGAATTTCCTGATATCATTCCCTTAAAGGGCATCAAATTTTGTTCACAAGGATGTTTTGTTTGCCTTTGGATCATTTCGAATTAAGGAGTCATGATTTTTCAAACCATTGTTATTTGGAACCTTTGAAATTAGTGATTTACATTCTGTTTTGGGCATTTCGGCCTATTAGATGATTTTTCTAGATTTTAAAAATATATTTCTTAAAAATTTCATGAAATTCTCTTTCTGAAAATGTATCGTTTGCAATTTATTCCAAATGAATCTAGGGTAATTTTTCAAAGTTTGTTACACCCTTTCCTTAGCACATGCTACAAGTGCTAAAGCAAACTTAACTTCAAAAATTAATTCTATTCCACATATAAAGTGATTTTGTAGGATTTTTGGATATTTTTATGTTAATCCTTGTCGAGTTACCTTTCCAATGACACTTTATTTACCCCCTGAAGTCTTTACATGAACCTGGAATAAATTCAGGAAGGGCAATAGTGTGATGCTATCCTCTATTTTTAGACTTAAAAAAATTAGACCAATTTTCCTGAGTCACTTTTTAAGGCATTCAAATGCTTCAAAATGCAACCAATTAATCCTTATGGAGTTAAGTGCCATAAAATAGGTTTATAGGCTCGGATCAAGGCCAAACAAAAAATTTTAACTTTATCTTTTATTCAAATTATCAGTTTTAATTTTAAAACACCTATCGTTATTAAAAATAACTCTTTTTTTAGAAAATTTTTCTCTATCCCTTCTTCCAAAGAGATACTCCAACCTTGCTTTTATCAACTTCATTCAAATTTCAAAAATCACTAAAATATTCATTATTGAAGATATTCCAACTCTATCTTCTAAAGGGATAATCTAACTTTGCTCTTCAAACTTCACTCAAAATCTATATTTTCTCTCTCCCGAATTTCCCTAAGTCTTTTAATCAAGACTTTTTCCCACACCTCAGACGACCATCGAGTCCAAACACGTCTTAAAATTATTATCTCGGTTATTCCTTAATAACCAAAGATAATTATGAGATACATTCCGATTGTCCCTCTTTTCTATGTTTTTATGTGTTTTTCATGCAATATTATTAGATTCTTTTTTGTCTAACAAGTTTTCCTTTGTGATACCATTCTACATTCATATTTCTAAATTATTTTTGAAAATTATAAGGTAATGTTTCATGTTGGTATCTCTTCAGTGCTTGACATGGGATATCTAATTTTCAAAATTAAATATGGAAATCATTTTCATAAAAAATCCCTATGGTCCTCACATCGTCAAGGCACATACGAGATTTAAAATTTTCTTTAAAACTTGGATTTATAATTTTTTTTACAAAATTCATGCATTAAAACGGGATTATATCAAAATAATGACAAGTCACAACTGAAGCAATCAGAACCAATGTAAGACATGGCTCATGGGTATCGATTTTATGTATCATGAGGGTGCTAATCCTTCTCCACGTGTATCCAACTCCCAAATTGAACCGACAAATCTTTGGACCTCGTAGATGTTGAAATTGGGGTTTTAAGTTTCATAACTTAGACTATCATTTTCACTAGGCATCTGATCATGCCTAGCCAAAATGATTGGTGGTGACTCCAAGTCCTCAGCCACTCATGTTGGCCATCCAAGATTAGTTGGATGAGCAATTCGTCTGAT
Source organism: Adansonia grandidieri (assembly GCA_038382065.1). NCBI lineage: Eukaryota > Viridiplantae > Streptophyta > Magnoliopsida > Malvales > Malvaceae > Adansonia > Adansonia grandidieri. The sequence continues at coordinate 2,257,056 of JBBYHK010000016.1, read as the reverse complement.
GGTTATTCCCCCTAGTACCATCTCATCATGCCTAGTCTAAATCCTGCTCAACGGATAACCCAAGTTAATTCTTTTTAAGTCGTGCATGTCACCATCTAAGCGATTCAAGTTGTGTTAAGAGCACATCATGATAGTAGCTTTAGTTCAATGATGTCAATACAAGCTTGGACTAATAAGTGTGTTGATTAAATAATGGATATCTGAGACGTACTTGTTTTATTTTCCATGAAATGAATATGCAATCATCTTGGAGGATATTGCACTTCAATTGGGACTACTAGTTGATAGCAAGGAAGTAACAAGGGGAACCTATTCGAATAGCATGAAGTGTGTCAAGATTTTTTAGGTTTGATCCTTCCAAATAACTTTGAAGGGCTTAACAGTCAAATTGGCTTGGTTGCAAACAACATTAAGTATTTTCCATGCATATACAACTATATGGCAAATAGAATATGCTGCTAAAACATATATTTACGCCTAATTGGAGGAATGTTAATTCTCAATAAATCTAGCAATTAGGTCCATTTAATGTATCCTCCACTTTATGAGATTTAAGTTAGGTTAGAAGTTATAGTTAGGCTTCGATCTATTTAGGGTTCTTGTATAGGGAATTCCGTCATGCAACAATTCGAGAGACCCATAACATAGGTGACTGCTTAACATTGCTACAGTCCTGAGCTTTGTATCGGCTACCATCTCTTGAACGACAGATACTGTATACCATCTTGCACTAAAGTAATAAACTTAAATATTTAATTTATATTGCAATAGCTTGTACTTGCTTATGAGTTAAGATTATATATATATAAACAGATGGTGCAGTCAAAAGGATTTCACCCATATTACTACTGGCATAGAAAATTATTAGAGGATAACTAGCTTGCACGATTATAATTAGGTAAATATTTCAATAGTTAGATTCAAGTACACGAGTATTTAACCCAATGGATGCCATATTGTTTAGTAATAATTTCTATTTTTTGCAGTTTCTGTGGATGTCATATCGATCTAATGAAAATGGCATGCCTTACAATGAAAGCTTACAAATATAGCCATATCTAGAGTGCAAATACAATATTAATATGCTTTGCAATTATAGAGTGGCATCGGATGAATAGGATCTTATGCTTGTTTGGGATGCAACAACCAATCCCCCAAACATTATTGAACCTTGATGATGTTCACAGAAGTGACATGCACCATTAAAATGTAGAACACTAGCCTTTTAAGTATAAAAATTGAACCCAATTTTAGGAAAATTGTTTTGAACAAATTCCTCATGATTCTAATATTTTGAACAACAATTTCATACCATCAAATGGTTGGCACTTCAGGATATCAGTTGTAAGTAATATCTTCAACAAACTTCAAATCTAAACCTTTCTATAGAAGAAATAAAGCTTTATAGACATAGCTGATGGTATAGAGTTAGTTAGAGGATGACTCAACCTACTTTGGCACATGTTGACAATGTTAGTGCACTTATAATGTTATTTAGTCATCCCAAACTAGAATGTGATCCTAGATTATCATCTAGTCATTGATATTCCTTCAATCATGCTTGGGATTATAATAATGATATATGTTACTGATTGAAGCCACCGACATGTAAGTTAGATGCCAACCTCCTAAACTTAACTTCAGCTTTAACATATCTATCTACTATGTATCAATTTCATACCCCAGCTTCAGCCTTTGCTAATACCAGTATTTATCCTATTTTTTGTGTAGTAGGTGCTGGCTCTTCCAACAGTGGTTTACCATTTTTTTTGATATGGTAGATATGAGTATGTTTATGAATGAATTTTCATTTTCAAATATTGTAAATGAAGCCACTCAAGAAGAAGCACCAGCGGTGATAGTAAAAGGTCAAAGACATTAAACTCAGAGTGCATTTGGCAATGAAACTACGAATGTTAAACAATAAGTATTGTCACAATGTAATAAAAGAGCTCCTCATTGTTTTTCAACACCATGCAATAGGGCACCGTTAGTAGATATGCCTGTGTATTAAATCTCATATATTAATGTTACAGATGTATTACCTTTTAATAAGTATGTTATAAGGTTATGCTGAGGAATATAATATTCTATAATAATATATTATTTCTATCATTTATATTATGTTGTTTCTGTTCATTATAAGAATTTGAATAAATGAATGTTGCTTCACTAACATTATCATAAATAACTTACATTTCATTAAAAAATTGACATTAGCATCATCAATAAAAACTAATAAGTTTTATTGTTACGTAAATATTTTCTAGTTTTATCGTTGATGTGAAATTTCCCCTAATATGCTAGATTCATAAGGACATTTCTTTCAGGTATGGCCTTCATTCCTACATAATCTATAATGCATTGGTTATTCTCTCATCCTAAAATCTACTTAGTTAAGAATACTAGTTGATTTTGGTCAACCCTTTGTTTTTTTTTCTACATTTCTAGATTACGACATAGTTAGACCATGACACTCTAGCCAATAACCTTCACTTTCGATAGGTTTGAACTCATGTAAACTTTGGATATAGTCCTTGGTCTGTAAACATTGTCCACATATTGCATGCAATCTAGATGGACAAAATATAAGCAGTAACAACATATAAACATGAAAATCTTTGTGTTTTAAACTTTTATACAGTCATAGTATGTGTTAGTAAGATTTACATTGTAATTAAAAGTGAGAACTCCCTCTTGTGGTCTTCTAACTCTTTAATAAGAAAAGATTGAGCTGCTTGTGTAAACCTATAAAAAATAGAAGAGTTAGCTTTCTTTATATTTTCTCGCGGTATTTGTGACAGTTTTATAGAAGTATGGCTTGCTGCCATCATTGCCAACTAATTGTTCTCCATCTTAACAATAAGTTTTGCCAAACTAATTATATTACTTGCACCAAAATAGTTATGGGAAGATGACACGTCCTTTTCAACACTGAATTAATGCATTCAGCTAGGTTGGTTGTCATATAGCTATAATATCTTTCCTTATCATACTATTGAGCCATTTATTTTTTAGGATTGCATTAATCCACTCATTCATATATTTGGTATATTACATTTGCATATTGCAATTAACTTCATGAAGAGGTTTAATAATAACGACTTGTGTTGATAGGTTAACATGGGTATGTAATTGCATGTTATGGCTTTTTTATCTCTTTATTTTTATTTTATTTTATGTAACATCATAACCTTATTTTTATTTTAATACCATATGAGTTGAGATGACCCTATTTTCATTGGTACTATTAAAATCATTGTGCGGAGAACACCATAATGGCTAAGTGGATTAATACTCTAAAGCATGGAATCCTAGAGCAAGGGCATATACTAACACTAATTTAGCTACATTTATGCCTTCTACTTTGTTATCCATGCTGTTTTTATAAGTGTTAGTATATGCCCTAGAGGCAGTTGGGCTAGATGAGGCATATATTATTTAGTAAGGCAAACTATCACTTAGTCTAGTGATATAAGTTTTCTTTCATGTTATTAGTGCGAGTGACAATCATGAACTACTAATTGGATAAAGCCCATGGAACACATTTGGCCTTGCAAAGGACTTGTAATGAGTTATAATTATGAGATTTTTATACATCAAAGTTATGTCATTAAAATTATTCCTAGTTATTATATTGCCAAGACATGGCATTAGTATTGCTCAAAGACTAGCATGTGCTACACCTTTTTCCATATGAACTCAGCAACGGATCCCATGGATTAAAGTGTATTGGATACTTGGGATGGCATGTAGGTGTTTGTTCTGTAGAAACAAGTTCAGTAAATATGGCCCGTGTGAGAACTCCATTTGGTATTGTCACTTAGGTGTCTACAGAAATGTTCTTATGTGCTAGTCGTATAACTAGTTTTTTGACTCGGGATACCAAGTCATCTTGTATAAGGAGTGTCATACTTGTAGATCATCACCAATGGGTCTACAATAGATAGATGCCAAAGGTAAGATGGTTTTAGATATGAAATGAAGCATACAAAGATGGATGATTGATCTAGAGAAGATTCGCCACTCCAAGTGACATTAGAGATATATCTTATATGTTCTTGGTTTTGGTTAACTTAATAAAGCTGTTGGCCAATGCGTAATAACTTTAGGAGAAATTTTTTTTCTAAATTCATAAAGTTAACCATATGCTCCAAGAAATGAAATAGGTTGATACATAAATAGACATTACACCATGCTCATGTTCTTTTAGGATATTTAGTGAAAGAACAAAATTACATTGTAAGGCTAGTTATTGAAAGGTTTATCTAATGTCATACTGACTCTTCAACATTTGGGTAGTCATGATGGGTTGCTAGATCCTTCTCTTAATCTATGAATATAATTAATGAGATTGATTATATTAATTGCCAACATGTTGAAAACCTAATGGGTCATACACTATAAGATAATCTATTGGATGGTAAAATAAGAAGGACTTAATTGAATTAAGTATTATGAAAGACATGAATTATATTATTTCTTAATGTGGCAATAAAGATAAGAATGTCTTATCGAGATCATGTCTAATAATGAGCATGTAAATAGAGATATCTTGTTTTTGGGCTAGATAATTATTTCTAGCAAATTAAACAATTATTTAATAATATTAACATGAAGTAAAATTGTTTTATCTAGGTGAGAAAGTTTAATTGAGAATTAAATGTTCTTGCATATAAATAAGGGTTCACTTAAAAGCCCTAAATATTAAGTCAAATGGGCCTTGTTTTGAAAATCTTATTTAGACTTGATATAAGTTAGACAACACTAGTAGGCCTCATTGGTGTTAGATAAGGTCAAGATATTAAATAGTTAATACTTGGGCCCAATCCTAAATGGATTAGGTAAAAGAGTTTCACTCGGATCCTTATAAAAACACCACTTATGTTGCCACCCATTGGGTTTGGTACTATTTTGCTTGGTTGACTTATTAGTTAAGCCTAACCTAATTTTAGATGTATAAATATACATCTACAAGAGTTTTTTGGTGATTGTTACATTTTTTGGCTATTAAAAACCCTAGGAATCACATTCTTAAATCCTTAAGCCATGATTAGCATAGTCTTGCTGTCCCTACACCTATGGTGTACCCTTTGATAGTCAAAAATCATTCTTGATCCCAAGAAAAGTTAAAAAAAACTCATATCTAGAACTTATGAGTATGGGCAATGGTAATAAAAGGAAAAAAACCAAAATTGCCTCATCTTTATGACCTCCTTGCAATGTTATCTCACATATTTACAACTTTTTAGAACTATTCTTGGTTGTGTGTGAGAAAGGGTAATTGCTTCCTACCTTTTGGTTAAGGCTTCTTAACCCTTCTAGCGAGTACCAAAGAACCATTAGATCTTATGAAAACTCTAACAAACATTTGTATGGATTACCGTTAAAGGCAGGACGCTTATGCTATTTGTGGCCTCAAAAAAAGATCAAAGTAACTAAGCTATGGCAACAATTATGCAAGGATCGGCAGACTAAAAGTTACAAGTCTTTGAGTAGGCAAGATCTCTATTAGATTTGTGTTTTAAACTACCAAAACCAACCACATGCACATCTCAACCTAAGATCCTAAGGAAATCTAGGTATATCTTCATTTACTTTCCACTGTGTATGTTTAATATGATTAAAGATTTTATGCCTATTTACAATATGCATGAGCCTAGACTTTCCTTCAATAAGAGGTCATGGATCCATACTTGTTTCATATCTTTGCAGCCAAAACTGAATTGGTAATTGCTAGATTTGCTTAAACTAATGACAAAATGCTTAAACAAATCACTTTAGATTCTAATTTCAAATGATCTTGTGAAATTCTTTCAAATGTATAAGTATGAGGCCCGTAATATTTTCTGATCTCCCACACTTGTTCTTTTTTCAATAATTTTACCCTAATGCTTTAGTTACACCCTTGCTCATAAAATATACACTTACCACGATATTGCTTCAGCGTAGATTCTATTATTTTACAATCTATGGAGTTTTTGATGTTATAGTACTTTATAGCTGAAAGCATGGCTTCTTTCATTGTGAATTGCATCCTAATATAGAGATCACCATTAAATGGATTTCAACTTGTTAGCATACCTTATGTTTGAGCATATTATGAAAATTTTGCATATGGCTTTTGTCTAAATCGAAGGTGCATGTATGATATGCAAGCTTATACTAATGAAGAAGACCGCTAGCTCCGCCATTAGTTAGCAAATGAGAAATATTGATATCAGCAATAACATATGGGTCAAAGTCATTGTATTTATCATTGTCATCAAATTCAACATACTCTTCAAGCTTACAAGTCACCAACATATTCACCTTGGGCTACAGATGACAAATCAGGATCAACATTTATTGAATTGGGCCTTCCACCTTCCATTTTAACATGTCTAATTAGAAAGTCTATTATCATGGAGTTGTATGGCTTATCATCTTCGATGCTAGGAACTATTGGTAACATAGATGATTAATGAGATCATTCATAGTAATTAATCAATAACTATGTATCTGGTAGACGTTGACATTCAGAATTATCAAATGGCCATAACATTTGGTGAGTACGTTACATGCAACAATGGTATTTGAAAGCCTACCATTATTATGAACATCTTTAGGTAAGCATATAACTCAATTATATTGACATTCAATAATAGCTGATAAGCATGAAACATACATCTCACATCATTATCATCTTCAAGTAGAAAAGTTTTATATCGGACATATCTTTCTCAAATAAAAACAAGAAGCCTATACTTGATCTTTGATACTTTTTTTCTATTCCTAACTTTGATTTTTGTATGAAATTTGATGCTTCAATGCCTTTACTGTGACATCATCATGAACATTAATTCTTTTAGGACGGTTACTTTGAAAGGTGACATCTTCTTCATTGTAAAAATTTCTCCATTAAAATAGATAAGTGTGATAAATCTATTGATTATGTTGTGTACTTAACCTACAAACAAATATTGTTTGCATCTAATATCATTTAAATTATCACACATAAATATCGAATATAAATATCTAAAGAACATTTTAACATATTAAAGTAGAAATAAATACTTTTAACTAGCTTTTAAGATGTAAATTTTGATCAAATAAAATACTAACACCAGTAAACAATAAAGACAAGAATAAAGAAGTACTATCATTAAACTCAAAAAACAAAGAGCAAGAATAAGAACAAAAATGACAATAAAAATGATAATGATGAACTATCATATTTATAATATAGCATGAGAGTTAATTTTTTTTCTTTCCATTCAAAATCTCTACATTTATCCGATTCTTACAATGTAATATTATAATTAATCAACTTTCTTGTTTTCTACCAAAAGGAATATGATTCTAAAAAATGATCCAAACACTAGTCTTATCCTTGCAATATAACATTTACAATCAGTCAGCTTTTCTTCTTTCATATCATAAAAGATCTTTCTCATCAAGAATCCACGCATTAATCACATCTATTCCAAAAAAGAATCCATGCATTAGTTATATCTTTTGGATTCCAATAAAAAATCCATGCATTAAACATATACTCCGGATTCTAATAAAGAATCATGTATTAGTTACATCATTTAAATTCTAATAAACCTGAAGTCTATACTCTAAAACTCTTTATGGCATAGAAAATGAAGCTGCTCTATGATTGGAAACTTCCCTTCTAAGATTTTTTTTTTTTTTTTTACTTTAGTATTGGAAATCCCCCTATCAATGGGCGATTTCCTAATATTTTTAAAATATGTATGTGAGAAATTGCCTTATAATGGAAAATTTTATATTCTTTTGTCCCGATAATTGAATGGCAGGGTCACACTATACAAAAAATTTGCGCTAAATATTATAACTTATTCTTATGAAAAAAATTAAAATTAAAGCAATAAACATGATGATCAAATACAGTAATCAAACTTTTAATAAAGTTTAAAATCTAAAATGGTAAAAAATCTCATAATCACAGTTGGAAACATAACATATTTATTAATAAGACATAACACTATAATAGTGATGTCTTCTATTTATCTATAATATTCAAACATAAGAAACAATAAAAAATGATTAAAATTAAATAACAAGTTCAAGAACTAAATTTAAAAAAAAATTAAAATAGAAGCTGAAGTTCTAGTTCATGGTTTTATCTTTTGGTTGCTTAGGTGTCATATGAGTCTTTGCCACGTGGTTCTAGAAAGTTTTGGTGGAAAATCATCAATTTAAAAAGCTTTCTATTTAGTACATGTGAAAATCTAGAGTATTAGGAGATTTCATGGTTGTATAAAACTTTCATTTTTATAGGTCATTAGACTTTACTTCTACAATAATTTTGTTCTTTGATAAACATCTTTGAACCTATATTATGTCATGTAAAATTGTGAACAAAGCTAAACTAAGTTAAGGGGATTGTCGAGGCTTTCTATGTGCTTATAGATTAATGGCAAGTTTAGAGGCATTGATGTTGATTTTCTATATATTCCTAAAATGGAAACAAAAAATCAATCACAAAAAAATCATCATAAAATATGATAAAAAATTAAAACATAACATTCTTTAAAGCCATGATCAATAGTTTGATAGCTTGCTGATGTATTCAAAAATTCTCTTAAATCATTAGGCTATTTCTTTCCTTTTACCAACTTTTGTATGGTAGCTATCAATCAAATAGACCACACCCATTAGTTATTTACCCTTTTAGAGTTTTTTGTTGGAGAAAAAAATTATGGATATTTGATGGGTGTAAAAATGGAAAGTTGAAACCTGAAAATATCCAGTTTCAAGGCGTGTTGTAGATGACACTTTCCTTCAAGCATATTTCACCCCATAATATATGGTAGCAGTTTGTCAAATTGTCATTTACTACAATGAAGGCTATATTTGAAATCGATTTGCACTAATGGAATAAAACCGCTAAACACTTCTTAATGTGTAGCCAAATCTTTTTTTTATACTTAAGCTTGAGAGAATTATTTCAAAAGAAAATGATAAGGAAAAAACAATAATCCAAGGTTTTGGTCTTTATTCATATGTCTCTCTTCACCTGTTAGAAAATTCTAGTCTCTATTTATAGAAATGTAATCAAAAGTTATAACTATTTAGTTATGTTGTTTAACCCAACCAACTTGTCCTATCATTAGTTTCCACTTTTTGGCACTCAATAAGTGCCATTGGTAACCTTTCACTAGTGAAAAAGCAAGTTCTAAAAAGGTATGGATGAATTTGAAATAAAACTAGATGTTTTAGATGAATCTGTCAAAGTTTGAACTAAAGGATTTGAATCCTTAAATCAAGGGATTTAGATCCATCTTTGCAAATTCCAACAAAACACATTCCAAAGCATGCTATTTAAATCCTTTTACATGGGTATATGAATCCCTTTATGCACTTTATAATTGAAGCTTGTCTTCTTTTCAAAACTTCTAATATATGAATCCATAAATGGCATTTAAATCCCATCATATGTAATGCTTCTCTAATTGATCTCTAAATCAATTTTCTTGGTTTTGAACTGAACAAAAGCTATTAGTGAACTTCTTATGTGTCTAGTTTCCTATTAATTTCTTATTCAATCAATTAATTTCTTATTTCTTTTCACTTATTTAAAAATATTTCAAACAATTCCCCACCATTTTAAAATAAAGTAAGTCTGACAATTTTAGAAATCTTATGCATAGGTAACTATATCTTGCTAATTTAAAGCCTCCATTGTAGTGAAAAAGCATTGTTGAGCTAATCAAAATCGTATGGTAGGTTTTTGGTCTTTAATCCAATGATTCTATATGATCATGGACTAATTCTTACATAATATTTTAGACTCATTAAGAAGTTGTTTTGCTATGTTTGATACTATAACTAGCCATGTGTGTTATACCCCTTCATGAATGCCTATAAGCCAAGCCTTTTGCTCTTACAAGTGGCACCACTTCCATTCACATAATTGAACTCCATAAAAAGATGCTACCATATAAAATATTTTCAACATTTTAATTTGCATATTATGGGTTCATTAAGAGAATTATCTTAAACTCCCCTTTTAATTATAATATTCCAAGCACTAGACAACCTTAGGATGAATAATTATGTATTAAGGCTGGCGACCATATTCAAATGATAAATAACTTCACTATCATAATAAAACTTAAATTCTTAAGTCCTTACTTACCACATCCAATGCTTATGAATTCCACAAATATAGATAATTTTTTAATGTATGTTTTTTTTTCTTTGGATTCCAAGAAACATTACCCCCACTAGGCTATTCAAAAAACCTATCACCACCTCGAACTCAAAAAAAGTAAGAAGTTTCTTGGAAAGATTGAACTATATAGCCCGATTCATATCTTAGTTGATCGATAAATGCAATCCAATCTTTAAGTTGCTAAAAAAACAAAATCCTGGAGAATGCAACCAAGAATGCCAAGAAGCTTTTGATAAGGTAAAAACATTACCTTTCAAAGCCTCTAGTACTTGTGCCACCAGTGCTTGAATGACCACTAATCTTGTATCTATCAATCCTAGACAAGTCAATGGGCTGTGTATTAGGATAACATGATGAATCGGGAAAGAAAGAGCATGCTATCTATTACTTGAGCAAGAAATTTACAAAATATGAAAATAATTATTCATTCATAGAGAAGCTATGTTGCACTTTAGCTTAGACAGCTTGAAGGTTAAGGCAATAAATGTTGTACTACACTATATGGTTAATCACAAAGCTTAATCCCATCAAGTATTTGTGCGAAGCCCTCACCTTGTCTAAGAGATTAGCTAGATGGCAAGTTATGCTTTTTGAGTATGAGATTGTGCATGTAAACCAGAAAGCCATTAAAGGCAGTGTAATAGTAGACTTTTTGGCAAGCAAGCCACAGATGATTATTAGCCTTTAAACTTTGAGTTCTCTAATGAAGACTTGATGTGCATATCTAAGGTGGAGAACATGGTCAAGTTTTGGTCATTATGGAAAATGTACTTTGATGGAGCTTCAAATATACTGTGGCATGGAATTAGGGCAATTCTAATCTCATTCGAGGGGAACCATTACCCTTTCATAGCCAAATTAAACTTTGACTACACCAACAACATAGTTGAGTATAAGGCCAGCATCATGGGACTCCAAGCACATTGAAAGGGGCATTCAAGTATTACAAGTGTTTGGAGATTCAGCTTTCATCATTTACCAACTCAAGGGAGAATGGTAGACACGTGATGCTAAACTAATCCATTATGGGAATCTAATATTAGAGTTTAGGAAAGAGTTCGATGATATTAGCTTTCAACATCTACCTCGAGAAGAAAACCAAATTGCTGATGCCTTGGCCACTTTATCTTTAATGTTTAAAGTCAATTGGGAATCGTACATTGCTCATATCCAAATGAGTATCTACTCAACCCTATGGCATTGCTAGAATATTGAAGAAAAGAAGCATGGTTTGCCATGGTATCATGATACCCTTTAGTATATCAAGGATCAACGATACCCAGAAGGCACCATTGAAGCTGATAAGAGAACCATCAGATGATTAGCTAAGAACTTCATCATAGATAGTGAGATTTTGTATAAGAAAGGCTAGGATCAAGTGTTACTTGGATGCATGGATGCCTCCAAAGCCAACAGGATACTTGAAGAAGTTCATTAAGGAATTTGTGGTATGCATGCTAATAGACACCGAATGGCAAGACAAGTCATGTGATTAGGTTATTACTGGTTGACTCTCAAAAAGGATTGCATTGATTATGCTTGAAAGTGTCACAAATGCCAAATCTATGTTGACAAGATCCATGTCCCATTAAGACCTTTACATGTTATGGAAGCTCCATGGCCCTTTTCTATGTGGGGCATGGCATGATTTGATCAATTACCCCTAAGGCTTTTAATGGGCATCGCTTCATTTTGGTTACGATTGATTATTTCACTAAATGGGTAAAGGCAACTTGTTATGCCAATGTTACCAGATCTGTTGTGTGCAAATTTTTGAAAGGGACATCATCTGTAAATATGGTCTTCCCGAATAGATCATCACAGATAATGCGTGTAATCTAAAAAAATAAGATAATGCAAGCAGTCTACTCTTAATTCAAGATTCAACATCGAAACTTCATCCCATATCTTCCAAAGATGAATGGAATAGTTGAAGCAGCCAACAAGAACATTAAGAAGATAGTTGAAAAAATGGTTGAGATGTACAAGGATTGGCATGAAAAGTTGCCTTTTACCCTACATGCTTATCGTACAACAATACTAACTTCCACGAATGTCACCCCATTCTCTTTGGTCAAAAAAATGGTTGAGATGTACAAGGATTGGCATGAAAAGTTGCCTTTTACCCTACATGCCTATCGCACAACAATACGAACTTCCACGGATGCCACCCCATTCTCTTTGGTCTATGGCATGGAGGTTATCTTGCTAATTGAAGTTGAAATCCCTTCACTTAGAGTCTTGATGGAATCCTAACTTGAAGAAGATGAATGGGTTAAGAGCTGATATGAGCAGCTCAATCTCATTAAAGAGAAAAGAATCAATGCTATCTGCTATAGGCAGATGTATCAAAAGTGCATGATGAGAGCCCATGACAGAAACGTCGACCATCGTCAATTCTGAGAAGGTGACTTAGTACTCAAATAAATTCTCCCAATGCATAAAGATGCTCAAGGAAAATGAACCCTAAATTGGGAAAGACCATATGTGGTGAAACATGTATTTTCTAGAAGAGCCCTAATCTTAACCGAGACGGATGGCAACAACCTACCCAATCTTGTGAACTTTGATTCTATTAAGAAATACTATGCCAAAAATACTTTAAGACTAAAACCCCAAAGGGGTTCCGTTAGTCCTTTGTCTACCACCCACCAAAAAATCAAAAAAGAGAAAAGAAAAAGAAAAAGCATAAAACAAAGCAATAAAAACAAAAAGAGAAAACTACCTCAAGTTTAAAACTCGAAAGGGCAGCTTAAGTGATCAAACCTCTTCACTAAAACCAAGCTAAGCCCAAACCATCATTAGCCCAAAACCGATCTTCCTTATATTCAAGACCCTAAGTTATAACCTAACCCATCTATGCTATGTTGACCAACCCTACCAGAACCTTATCCACACCTACACTCGAGAAATGGGAACCGCCTAACTTTGAGGCCCCATTTGACCACAGGGCAATCGAAGGAATCTTTTCATGAGTTGGCCAATATAAAAAAGATTCATTGTTTGAGAGAAATCTTTGAAGGCAGTCGCTGAAGAATTGATGTCATCAACATCAAAGCCAATTGACCGAGAAGACTTTTTTTTATCTCTTTTGTATTGCAAAATTTGTCACAATCTTATAAGTTTATCCTAGCTTGTACTTCTTTCCTTGAATGAAAGTATAACTACTTGATTTCTTGCAAAACTTTTTTGTAACCCTGCATTTCATGTTGCATCATGCTTATCATTTAATTAATAATGCTTGATAAACAAACAAAATTGATAAGTGGATTTCCTAGCATTACTTGGAAAGATAAACTTTGTAGGAATTTTTGTTTCATGTTTAAATACCATGAATGAACTCTTAGGGCCACAATCGATCTTGCCCTGGGACCCTATATCTGGAGAATATGCTCAAAACGTTCTTAGCAAGTGGTCATGGACCTCTTGTACTTTTGAAAAAAGGACAACCTTAACATTTAAAGCCTCTGAAAATCTAGAGCAAGATTTAAAAACTCAGGGTAAAAAGCCATCTCACCAATACCAAAGGAAGCCCAAAACCAACCATTGGATTAGGCCTTTAAAGTTATTACCCTCGTATCATTTAGGCAGGCATTTGCATCTCTATGCATTATGCAGCATTTAACATCCTATAGGTATCATCTCTCAAACAGAAGCCAAATTTATAGGGAACCTAAGGTATAATTTTTTGATTTTGAAAAATATCAAAAGGGCCTCAAGTAAGTATCTTTGACCTTATGAGCTTATTGAAAATCATCCAAGAGAAGTATCCCAAACTCATTTTCTTTCAGTCTTCAAAGAGCATGACGCTTATCTAAGCCCACACAAGCTGGTGGCAACTACCTAACTCAGTCCTCAAAGAGCAGGACACTTCCTTACCTCAAAGCCCATACAAATTAGTGGCAACTACCTACCTCAGTCCTCAAAGAGTAGGACTCTTCCCCACCTTAAAGCCTACACAAGCTGGTGGTAACTACCTACCTCAGTCCTCAAAAAGTAAGACGTTTCCCTACCTTAAAACCTACACAATCTGGTGGTAACTATATACCTTAATCTTTAAAGAGCAGGACGCTTCCTTACCTCAAAGCCCATACAGGCTGCTGACAACTACCTACCTCAGTCCTAAAATAGTAGGACTTTTACTTACCTTAAAGCACACATAAGCTGGTGGCACTTATTTATTTTAATCTACTAAGAGCTGGACATCTTTCTTTACCTACCTCAAAGCCCATACAAGCTGATGGCACCTGTTTGAAAGAAAAGAAACCCAAAAACAACCTAGTATGGAGGTTAAAGCCTATAAAACTAATTAAAATCTTCTTTTCTATAAGTTGTTTAACCCACCTTGACATGATAATAAATCAATGCTCCACTTTTTAGTAGGCACACAAATCCATCATCTTATCCGAACAAAATGGTGTCTGTTTATCTTTACCCTATTCCTAAAACTTAGCACTAGCAAAAAAGGGGCAGTTGTAGACACTTCATTTTGTCCGACTAATTTTTGGCATCCTAGGAGTTTGGTGAAAGATGATAAAATCAAAAAATAGAAATAAAAACTGGGGGATGACTGCCAGGTGCCATGTCACTAGGCACTATTAAGTGACACAGCACCAAGCAAAAAAATTTTTTTACGAAAGATCTGAAATGCCTATGGGCCGTATTAAAGAAAAATATAAAGACGAAGCATCAAAGGCCACTTTTCATGGTGTCACCAAGGTTATTCAAATGAATACACAAATCAATTTCCCATTGTTTGTGACCAAATTGAGGTAACTCGAGAAGCCACAGGTATGTACAAGTTATATTGGGGTGCAAGTATTGATACACGACTTTTATGGTGCAAAAAACTTGACTTTTCACATGTAATATCGATTTAAAAGGGTTTGGTATCAATATGCAAGGTGTGGTATCAATACCTGGTATGTTTGTATCGGTACAGACCTTGGCAACAGCTAAAGTTATGATTTTTGGCAAAATGTATCAAAACATAAGCATGAGTATCAATACAAATCAATGGAGTATCGATACAGGCCTCTAAGTCTCGAGACTAGAAACATTTTTTGCTCTTAGTATCGATACACAACTCATTGTATCGATACTCAAGGGTAAAAAGTACCTTGTGCATCAATACAACATGTTTTGTATCGATACACCAAGGCATTTTCACCTAGTTCAAGCCACTTTTTAGCCTTCAAAACCTAATTTAAATATGTTTTGCAACAAGGAACTATCATAAAACATTGCAAACCTCAAATATAGGTTTATTAACAGATTCAAACAAATTTTTCGAGCCCAAACAATCAATGACAAAGGTCACTATTACAAGATATATGGGTGTAAGAGGGTGTGGCAGGCATATCTCCAATTACAAGCTGTTATAGCCTTTCTGCCTCCTTGCTTAGCATGGCAGAACCAATAAGAAGAAAGTCAACTAAGCATGGTAGTGGGGATATTCCCTGGTCTAGGAAAGAAAAATAAAAAATGCCCTTGCCTTATCTCCTAAAGGCATTGGCTAAGCATTAGATTATAGGAGGGACTTTTCAACTATGAAGAAAACACTACCAGCTATCTTAAAAAAAAACTTTCAGCTATAAAGAAAAAGCTCTCCAGCAATCCCAAAAAATTCTTTATCCATCCCATAAATCCTTCATCAACTATAGCTCTAACAACTTACCAAAACACTATTCTATTACCTTTCACCCTTAATGAACCTTTATTCCTGTGACTCCCTAAAACCACCACTAGAACACCTTAAAAAACTCAACCTTTCACACAATTTCATCTTTAAAACACCCTATTAGCAACCATACTACCAGAAAGCTTCTTCCTTACACCCTTTTCTTGCTAAACAATAGCAAAAAGAGGGAAAGAATTAGGCTTAGAGTTACTGCGTTAAAAAATGAAGAAACTTCAAGCTTTTGCTAGTATTTTTTTACCTTGCTCTATATATTTTCTATTTTAATCATCCATTTCATTTTAGTGAACCCTTCATGTTGCCATGACTATCGTAATACTCTCATGCATCTTTGTTGCCTTGGTTGTGGTAGTCCTAGGATCTTGATGACCCTTTTGACATTTTGATGTTGTTAGATATGTATAAACTCACCATGTTTCATTTCCATCATTATACAGTCTCTTTTCATACATCTTTTGCCATGTTACTTCCATATTCACATGCCCATTCCATGTTTAAATGGTCACCTTAATGTGTCTTAGTATGTTCAAAAATTTTTCTTGTGTTTTAGGGAGACTCATGAAATAAAGATGCTATCTTGACAACTCCAACATCCACTCCTTTGTATAAACATGTTTATATCATCTTCATGCACCCTATTTGTCATATTCTTGCATCTATGTCACCCATTTCCATGTCAAAATGTCATCTTTTCTTGTTTGCATGTTTAATCCATGTTTATCTTTGTATGTGTTGTATTTTATTCAAGATATCTTCATTAAAATGCTTGTCTCTTACAAACTGATTTTTAGAAACATCCCCACGTTAAGTTCATGTTACCTTTAATAGATAAAGAGTAGCATTGACTTAATGTTGTCATCAAATTAGTCTCCTAATCTTGGGGTCAAATCAACATTTTAAATCTGGATTCACGATGAAATAAGTTCATTTTTCAAAGAAAAAAAATCCTTTTTAGTATTAACTCTTCATTTTGATCCTTGTATTTCTTTTGGTGACATGGTCAACCAATTGTTCCATTATCTTAAACTACTTTGAGATTATGGAATGAACTTGTGAAACCCGTATTACTTTCTGTCACAGACATTCAGAGGTCCTAGACCCGAGTCAATCTTTAGAAAAATCAAAATATCAAATAATCCCTCCTGTTTTTGCTCTGGTAGTATTGTAGTTTGAACTTGAAAAATTATTTTCAAACCATAAAATATTTTCTTTGATTTTTCTAATATATTTCCTTTAAAGGGCATCAAATACATTTCTAACAGTGTCTTATTTGCCCTAGGATCGTCCTAGACGAGGGAGTTATGATTTTTCAAACTATTGCTATCTGAAACCTCTAGAACTAGAGTGCAACATTTTATTTGGGCCATTTCGACCCATCAAATGATTTTTACAAAATTTTCAGATATTTTTCCTAAAAGGTTCACAAAATTTTTTTTTCCAAAATGGTATTATCTACAATCTAACGATCTCGGATAAGCTTAAAATGATTTTGAAATCAATCATGCCCTTTTAATTGTACATGCTGCCAAAACTGAGACAAACCTAACTTTAAAAATTAATTCCACCTAGAAAATGATTTTCTAAAATTTTTAAAATATTTTTATGATAAACCTTGTTGAGTTACCTTTCTAGCAATACCTTATTTACCCCTGAAGTCTTCGAATACACCAAAAAAAAAACTTAAAAATAGAGATGACACGATGCTGTCCCCTGTTTTTAACCTAATTTTTGAATCTCCTTTTATCGAGATGTTTGGATGTCTCAAAATGCACCCGTTAGTCTCCCTCACAACATTAACCCCTTTTGACTCGGATCAAGATTAAAATACATAAATAGGATTTCATATTAAAATTTTTGCGAGTGAAGATACTCTAATTCCACTACTCAAAGGGGATACTTGAACCCTTTTTTTAATTGAAGTTAAGTTTTTTCCTTGTTCCCAAATGTTTTCCTAACATAGTGGATGCTCCAACACCATTACTCCAAGGGGATACTCCAACCTCATTTTTTGAAAAGATACAATTTTTTTTTATTTCTAAATATTTTCACAGCTTTATTTTAAAGGGCACTCCAACCCCACCTCTCTGAAGGGATACTCCAATTCCACTTTTACCTCAAAAATTTAAAATTTTCTCTCTTCTAGATGCCTCAAAACTTTTTTGATAAAAGTTATATTTCTTCTTCGTATTACCACCGAATCTAGACCAGTCTCTAAAATTATCATCTCAATTATTATCCAATAATCAAAGGCAATTATAAGATATATTTCGGTTGCCTTTCCCTTTTTATGTTTTTTAGTTTGTGATTGATTGTTTATGATATTATTACATTTCTTATTTTTTGCCTTACTAACTTGTTTTATTTTACAGTGTTATTATGCATTCATATTTAAAATTTGTTTTCTAATAAAATTTATAAGGTGATGTTTCGTGTTGCTATCTTTCCAATACCTAATATGAAACATCTAATTTTTAAAATCCAATTCGAACATCATTTTCATAAAAAATCCCTAGGTTTCTCACATCTCTGAGGTGCATAGTTGATCTAATTTTCCTTAATAAAAAACCCCAGATTTACATTTTCTAAAACTTCATATATTAAAGAGGATTATATCTAAATAGAGACCAAATGGAATCGATTTAACTGAGACCAAAGTGAGACATAGTAGGTATCGATTTTAGACGTTATAGAGATGCTAGTCTTTCCCTATGCGTAACCAACTCTCGAGCCTAACCAATGAATCTCTAAACTTTGCAGACCTTGGAATCAGTGTTTTGAGTTTTGTAACTCATAAAATTATTTTTAATAGGCATTCGATCTTGCCTAGCCTAAAATTATTGATGGAGACTCCAAGTTTATGGCCACTCCATGGTGGCCATCTGAGACAGTTGGATGAGCGATTTGCCCAATGGTCTCTTCTCTCTCCCCTCCATTATTATGCCTAATCCAAGTCCCGATCATGAGATAACTCAAAGGCTCGATCATAACAAACCATCACTATTTTTAAGCCAAGTGCGCTATGCCTTTTGGATTGTCCAAAGTTTTAAAGGCCAAGCATGTGGAGACAAATATGGCCTTTTCATGTGATCTCGTGGAGGGCAGATGAAGAAGGCTAACCTCTTCACACAATCCTATGTAAGGTAGGTGGAGATGGTTTTAAGATAAAGGTCTTTTCATACGATCCTATGTTAGATAAGAAAGAAAGGATGGCCTCTTCATGCAATCCTACGAAACGTAGATGAAGAAGACCTTATGAAATGGCCTTTTCACGTGATCCCATGCAGGGTAGATGAAAAAGGCTAACCTCTTCACATGATCCTATGTAAGATAGGTGGAGAAGGTTTTAAGAAAATGCCTTCCTCATATGATCCTACTAGATAGGTGAAAAAGGCTTGTCTCTTCACACGATCCTCTGTAAGGCAAGTAAAGATGGCTTTGAGAAGATGTTGTCTTCATGCAATCCTATCGTAAGGTAAATGAAGTAGGATTTAAGGCAACTTCATTCTGTTCTGTACAAAGATCGATGGAGTTTTCTTAGGTTTTCTCCAATGTCATTGGTATATATATATATATACACGTAAAAAAAACTTTTTCCTTTTGTAAAAAGGATTACATGTTCCAAACAAAATCATGTATATTTTAGTCTTTGTCAATTCCTAATTCTCAGCAATGGCCAAAGAGGGGCAGCTGTTAACACCTAATTTTGTTCAGGTACTTTCCCTAATAATCCAAAATATCTGGGATAAAAAACTTAACGGTTGCCTAGTGAGGGCTGACTTTTCAAGGTGGATTAGACATTTTTAAGATTGATTTGATCATATCTAAATGGCCACATATGCATGTGACAAAAAATGCCATTTCAAAGGCCAATCTTGAACAAAAAGACGAATATCAAGGTAAAAAAATTAGCTTTTGACTTTATATTTTTGAAATTTTGAAATATTTTTGCGGATGTTATTATGGTCAAATTTTTCATTTTTAAGAATTTTTTGAGATCTTTTTGTAAAATTTTGAAAATTAACTATTATACACTTTTACCTATCCCTATGTAGTATTTCTACCAATACTCACCCCAAAAAATATAATAGTCAAGGGAAAATTCATATTGACATTTTATACCATAAGGTGCGAAGTGTTAAATTTATTTATTATATTTGAATTTTTCATACTATCACGAATGTCATGCTTATGAAATTTTTCCTAGTAGAAATTATTCTGGACATTAGATTTTCATTTTTATTATTTTTATAAATTAATATTTTAATTAATGTGTTGGATAAAATTCATTTTTATAAAATTTAAACATATTTTTGGAATTTTCCTATTTTCAAGATATAGAGTTTTCGTACTCCATAAATTTTTCAATAGGATTTTTTTGAGTTAATTTTTAAAATTCTTCAAATATTTTCAATAGATTCATATTAATTCAGTTTTTGAAAAATCAATTTATTTTATAAGTTTTCCAGTTTTTAATAACAATTTTCTTCCATAAAAGTTTTTCTTGTGAAATTTTACGAGTTTGTAATTTTTAATTTCTTTTTTCCTGCACATAAAATTTTTTAAAAATTTCTTTTTGAATTTTTACATAGAAATTTTAATTTTAATGGGCCAAAATTTATTTTTTCTATTTCATGGGCCTTAAAACTTGTTAATTTTTTTAATAGGCCTTATAAGCCCATTAAATTTTCGACAAGCCCAATAAGCCCATTTTGTTTTCTAACAAGCTCAAAAAGCTTATTTTGATTAAATTTTTAATTAAATTATTTATGTGAAAGTTTATTCTTTGAATACATAATTTTTAATTTGTTACGATTTAGTTCTTATAATTTATTTTTATTCAAATTAAATTTTTTCTCTCTTATATTTTTAGATGATGATGTGACGTCATCATGCAAAATGACAAAAATAATTATGTAAAATCTTATCAAATTAAAAAAATCTAAAAAGTAATAAATTAATTTAAAAAAGAATTGCTAGAATTTCCTAGAAGCTTTTGGCCAAGAGGAATTTCAGCCCCTTTCAGCCTACTTTGTTCCTTTATATAAAAGGGAAAGATGATTCTAGAAAAGCATGTGCCTTCCCAACAAAAAAATAGCAAAAATACTTAGCAAAAATCAAGAAAAATTAAAATTTTCTACACTTTTAAGGTAAAATGCTTAGATTTTTTCTTTTAGTTTTTGTTATTTTCATTTATTTTTCTTCTTTTTAGTGAGCCAAAATCATGCTTTTGCTCATGGATTTTAATCCATGCTGAAAGGCCAAGTATGATGGCTATGATCAAAGTTTCTAATTTTGTTGTTTTATTAATATCTTCATGTTGATTTATTCATTATTTATACCATGCTGGCAACAAATGATTAAGGCCTTTGATAATTTGTTATGCTTAATTTTATGGTATTTAGATTTGTAAATGCTTAGAAATAATTTTCTCAAATTTTTGACGACCTTAGAAAAGTGATTCCAAGCTTAGCTGAATCTAGTGTTGATGATTTTATGATGTTTAGATTTTTTTGGTTATTTTATAATTATGGAAAACATAGAGACTAAACTGCAAAAATTGTAAAAAATTTTCCATGGCCATCCAAGCATGGCCAAATCTATGTTGAGATGTTTTAGAGTGCTTTTCATGTATTTTTGACATGTTTAAGTGTGTTTTATACATTTAAAGGCCTTTTTGCAAT
Organism: Adansonia grandidieri; assembly: GCA_038382065.1. Taxonomy (NCBI): domain Eukaryota; kingdom Viridiplantae; phylum Streptophyta; class Magnoliopsida; order Malvales; family Malvaceae; genus Adansonia; species Adansonia grandidieri. The sequence goes on along the minus strand of JBBYHK010000016.1, from coordinate 2,235,491 downwards.
TTTGTAAAGTTTAGGGACTTGTTTGCAAAAAGGTAAAAATATTTTTTAAGGCCATAGGTGCTTGGCCAAATACGTTATATGACTTTTGATGTGTTTTTCATGTTGATTTTATTGTGTTTTACCTTGTTTTATCATTAATATATCATAGAGGGACAAAATTGTAAAAATAAAAAAAATTGTTTTAAGGCCTCTCATGCTTGGCTGAACAACTTGTAGATCTTCATGGTCATTTTTCATGCGATTTTAACATGTTTGAATATGTGTTATATATTTTTAATCATTTTAGGGTGTTTTTGCAAGTTTGGAAAGTATAAGGACTAATTTGCAAAACTTAAAAAAATTGCATCAAGGCAGTAGGTAGTTGGCTGAGTGCTTCTCATGATGGTTGACATGATTTCCATGATTTTTTGTGATGTATCTTGTGTCTAATTATGAGTTTATTTTATGTAGGCACTAAATTGCAATGTTTGCAAAGTTTAGATTTCATTAAGAAAACCTTATGTTTAAGGTCAAATTTATCTTTTCCCATATAAAATTTCAAATTTATGAATATTTTTAGCATTTCTC
>JBBYHK010000016.1:2188203-2201258 GCA_038382065.1 Adansonia grandidieri | reverse complement strand
TTTTTTTATTATACTCAAATAAATTATTATCTTTTAATTTGTAACTAAATAAATCCTTATTTGAAACAAAAATTAATGAATGCTAAAAGTTTATCTAAATATAAATTGAAGATTAAAGGCTTATTTAATATAAATTAAAAGTCAAAAGTTTATTGAGTGTGAATAAAAATTCAACGATATATATTTTTTGTTATTTTAGTCATTAAATTAATTTTTTTATTGGTATTATGTTACCCTTAATCATATAAATAATAATATGTCGATAACATTAATAAATCGATTAATCATATTCCCTTATATTAAAACAATTCTATACGAAATCAACAATTCATCCAAACCATTGGGACCCATAGAGATTTTAACTAAGGAACACGTAGATCCCAAAAATGCATAGTTTCTCCTCCAAAAATGACTTTTCCGATCAGAGAACGCGTTAGATAAACTATGGGATAACTGAACATTTCCCACATAATTAAATCATTTAGTCAATTTTAGATCTTTTAAAGCCTTCAATTAAAAAAGACAAAAAAGGAAATAATGACAACAATATTTATATTTATTTAGTAAATGATAACGAAAACCATAATATTATATTTTTCCCAATTCTGACTTTCTTGGCAATTAAATAGGTATATATTGTCCAAAAATGTTCTAAGAATATGTTTAAAGTAAAAGTAAGGGTTTGTAGTTTTCTTTTTAGGAATAAAGAGATTATTTCCTTTTTAAGATATTTATATAAAAACTTAGAAAGACATAAATATTTTTATTTATTTTAAAAAATATAATTATGTTTGATTTTATTGTATTTTCTTAGGAAAGATTAATTTTATTTTAAGTTATGATATCGAACTTAATTAAACACATTATAAAATGTTATAAATTTTAAACATATTTGCAGATTAAAGCAAATCTGTTAAACATAATCCAAAGGTGTGAAAACTGGATTATGGATATAAATATATAAATAATACTAGTTGACAAACAAATTAAATGTATTTCCTTAAAAAAACATAAAAAATATAATGCATTGTTCTTAAAAATTAAATTATAGAGTCATCAATTTCATTATTACAAGTAATTAGGTCAGTTGTGAGAAACAAAAAAAAAAAAAAAAAACTAATTAGTTTATTATTCTTTTGGCTGTTTCCTAAGAACATTTAATAATAATTTCAATAATTTTTATAATATAATTAGTTTATTTTCGAATTTCCAAAATTGTATTCTCATGAAATACTCTCTAAAAAGACTAAATCATTTTATTTATTTTAAAAAATATTTTTTTTATTGATCCGTCATAATTATTTACATTCTTTTAAAATTTTATTTTCGAAATACTCTTCACTAAAATCAAACCCTAATCGATTTGGAAAAAAAATATTTCTTCTTAAAAATTGAAGTAACTTTTACCTCTAAAAAAAATATTTTTGTGGGTATAATTATATATTTCAATCAAATTATGAGACTATAAATATTATGTTTGACTAACCATTCTACTAATTAAATTAATCATTAAAATTGGCCAATGATAGGTGTTTTTTTTTTTTTTTTTGATAATGAAATAATAGGAGTTTTGGTCAATGAAGAGTTGCATTTTGAACTCTTTCATGGGGGTTACAATAAATCCGTACCTAGACTAAGACATAAGATACAAATAAATAAATAGTTTTAGGTAAAATACAAAACAACAATCTTTTTTTTTAGATTATTCACCTCAAAATAATGAGCTGTTTTTCTTAAAAAAATAAAAATATGAAAAATCACGCTTGCTGATGTAAGACGGGAATGGTAATGGATATGAAAACGCGTAAAATGAATTCGTCATATTATAAGTATGATACGATATGAAAAATTTTTTAAATAAGGTATAAATATTATAGGATTTGATAATAAAAATTTTTTATATAATAATATATAAAAAAATAAAATTGATATTTTTTAATTAAATATGAACATATAAATAACTTTAAAATAATTTTTTGAATTTAAAAACTCGAATGTTAAAAAATTCAACAAAATATAATTGCTTATTGTTGATTTCATATTTGAGAAAAAATGCAAAAAAAAAAAAAAAACTAGAAACTTTATTGTGTTTCCATGTCCTTAACATATTTTGATCATTACGAATTTTATTTATTCATTTATTATTTTAATGTGTTCTTACATGGATAGAAGTGAGATTCACACCTAAATAATAGTAATGGGAGGAGATACCTATATATTATAGAAGGGTGAAAGAAAAGATATATAAATGATATTACAGTTTAGAAATTAAAAAAAAATGGATTGCTGATATTAAAATTTTTATCTCAAATTTATTGAATGTTATTTTTTAAAAAGCTATCGGAAAACATCTTCCAAAAAAATACTAATAAGATAGCTAGCTTATCAACATCATGAAGTTTAATTATGATATTGATTTTGTAATTTCTCTCTTGTTTCCATGGAGAAAATTAGTGGTACTTGATGGACAAAAATTTTCCAACATTACATTTCTTGACAATTGCTTGAGGCATGCATTTTATATTATGCTCTTATAGTTTACACTTCAAACCTAACCTCTGGACTTAATGCTATTGTCTTTGAACTATTTTTTCTTTGCATTTGGTTCAACTAGTTTTAATTTCTTTGCACTTTTCAATTAAATAATAATATATATATATATTTTAAATTTTTTTAATTTAAAAACTTGAAGCTTACAAAAGGCATAAAACCTAAGTACTTATTTTTTTATTTCATATTTCAGAAAAATTAAAAAAATATTTATCATATATATGTACGTATCTAGTTGTATTTTTACCATGTTTTCACTGTTTAATTTTTTTTATGCGTCCTTGCATGGACAAAAGTGTTTGTACTTCATACAAATGGATCTATGATGTACATCTAGATAATAGCAATGGAGACATACCTAAATACCATAGTGGGGAGAAAGAACTTTTATACGTACTAGAATTGAGCACATTCACTATGTCAGTAAAAAGACAATATTTTTCTAAAAGAAAAAAGAGATTAATAAATAAATATAAAAAATATGAGTAGTAAGTGAATTAAGTGGGTAGGTTTTAAATTGGAGTAATTTTTAAGAAGCAAAGGTTTTTCTAAAAAGAAGTGGGTATTTTTTTTTAAAAAAAAGTATTTTTTAAAATATAAAAGTATGTAAATATCTTTATCACTATTAATTTAATTTATTTTTTTTTTATTTCATTAAATGAGTTAATTTCGGATTAACTTGTAACAGCAATTCAATCGTTCTTTTTACAATAATACATATATATATATATATGAGATAGGAAAAGGAAATTCTTCATATTAAAAATTCCTATCACAAATTTCCTCAATATTATCTTCAAGAAAAAAGAATCTTATCAACATCATGAAATTTAACTATGACTGATTTTGTAATTTCTCTCTTGGTTCCATTGGGAAAAAGTAGTACTTGATAGACAAAAATATTCCAACATTTACATTTCTTGGCAATTGCTTGAGGCATGCATTTAAGATTTTTATGCTCTTATAGTTTAAACTTCAAACCTATCCTTTTGGCTTAATGCTATTGTCTTTGCACTATTTTTCCTTTGCATTTGGTTCAACTAGCTTTCACTAGTCTATACCTACATATGTACATACATAAAATCCGTAACTTATTCTTCTATTTATCTATATATTTTTTCTTAATGTATTTAATTATATGCCGGTACACTGACGTAAGGATAATTTAATAATAAATAACCTAACAATAGTAAATACAATTAAACAAATATAACATGAATTAAGTGATTAAAACATATAGGATATGGCATGAAATGAATATCTGTTTTAAATTTATATAATACAAATTATTATCATATCAAAATTTATATAAATATAAAATACAAATTATGACATTATAAAATACATGAACGCAACACAATACTGAATGCATAAATTGCTTGTGTAGACAATAATCCTTAAAAAAAAAAAAAACACAAATCAGTCTTAAAATATCCAGTTGTCCATTTTTCTACAAACGTTATTTAAGATTGTTGCGTGTTGTGTTGGTTTCCATGGTGATGTAAGATCAAACATATTGTATTTGGTGAAATGAAGAATTCAGCAATGGTTGTTGATGTTAAAACATTGACTTCTAAGGTAAAAAAATGAGGAAAAATCAAAATGGAATATGCTATCTGTTTGAGTATGATTCTGGGATGACTTTTGAGGGATTAGATGTACTTAAATACCTTGACTACTAATCACTCTTTCCTCACTACGAGTCACCTTACAAAATAACTCAGGTTTCATTTTTTGCCTGAGCCAAGGAATAGGTTGATCGTTGACTTCCAGAGAAAAAAGGTCAGGCAGTTGTTTCTGATTTCTGAATCTTTAAGGATGTAATAAAGATGAATTACATGAACTGATGCTGCTTGTGAAAAATGACGTTTAGTTATCATTTCAAGTTTCCATAATTTTTTGTGAATAGCTGAAAGGTATTTGGTTCTTGATTTTTTTTTTTTTTCTTATTGTCCGAGATTTTTCACTTAATTCCCACTCTATGTCTTGGCTTTTATTTTATTTTTATTATTTGTTTAAACTGAGCAAGCATGTTTTCTTCCTAGATTTCCTTTGCCCTTAATAGTTCAAGGCAGATTATACTTGTTGTGGTGATTGATCAGGTGATAATTTTCTAGGATTTTAGATTAGCTGAGGAATCTAAAATGTCCAAGTTTCATTCATTCTTAGTTTTGCAGTCTGTAATATTTGCATACAGGAATAGTATAGTCGAGAGCTTAATTGGACTATTTATTTTTCTTAGAGTACTTATATTCAATATATATTTACATATTGATACGGGATACGATCCTCCAAATAAATGTATAAAAAAATTTAAAAAAAACTGAGCATGCTATACTGAATGCATCTTATATCTAATACTCATCTAAGTCCGAATAACATAAATAAAGAGCAAAACGATCATTTAAATTTATGTTTTATTAATTTTTTTTTCATCTTGTTCAGGTAAAAAATAGCTATTTTGAGGGAGAGTAATTAGTCACAGATTAAGTCGAGCAATAGCCATGGCTAGGAACCAGCTTGGAGTTCTTAATGCCCTCGATGCAGCAAAAACCCAATGGTACCATTTCACTGCAATTATAATTGCAGGAATGGGCTTTTTCACGGATGCTTACGACTTGTTTAGCATCTCTCTGATCACCAAATTGCTTGGTCGAATCTACTACCATGTTGAAGGGGCTCAAAAGCCTGGAACATTGCCACCTGGTGTAGCGGCTGCCGTTAATGGCACAGCCTTTGTTGGCACCTTAGCTGGTCAGCTTTTCTTTGGCTGGCTTGGTGACAAATTAGGCCGAAAAAAGGTTTATGGACTGACACTGATGCTTATGGTGGTCTGTTCCCTTGCCTCGGGACTTTCCTTTGGAAGTACCGCAAAAGGTGTTATGGCAACACTTTGTTTCTTCAGGTTTTGGCTCGGTTTCGGCATAGGTGGCGATTACCCCTTATCAGCCACGATCATGTCGGAATATGCCAACAAGAAGACTCGTGGAGCGTTTATCTCGGCTGTTTTCGCAATGCAAGGGTTTGGGAATTTAACAGGTGGGATCGTTGCTCTTATCGTGTCGGCTGCATTCGATCATGCGTATAAGGCCCCTCCATATTCAGTTGATCCAAAAGGGTCAACTGCGCCTGAAGCTGACTATATTTGGCGGATCATTCTGATGTTCGGAGCAGTTCCGGCTCTTCTAACTTACTACTGGCGAATGAAGATGCCTGAAACTGCCCGTTACACCGCCCTTATTGCTCGAAATGCAAAACAGGCTGCTTCTGACATGTCCAAGGTCCTTAATGTCGAGCTTGAAGTTGAAGAAGAGAAGGTGGAGAAGCTTCGAACCTCCAACCAATTTGGTCTATTCAGTAAGGAATTCTTACGTCGCCATGGACTACACTTACTCGGAACAACCACCACTTGGTTCTTGTTGGACATTGCCTTTTACAGTTCCAACCTGTTTCAAAAAGACATCTTCACTGCAATCGGCTGGCTTCCGAAAGCTGAAACCATGAGTGCAATCCACGAGGTTTATCGGGTTGCAAGGGCGCAAACGCTCATCGCACTTTGCGGCACCGTCCCTGGATACTGGTTTACGGTGGCTTTCATTGATTATCTGGGCAGGTTCACGATTCAATTGATGGGGTTCTTCTTCATGAGCGTTTTCATGTTCGCTCTCGCCTTCCCTTACCATCACTGGAGATCTCACCACGCTGGCTTCCTCATAATGTACGGATTGACCTTTTTCTTTGCGAACTTCGGACCCAACGCCACCACATTCGTCGTCCCGGCTGAAATCTTCCCGGCGAGGCTGAGATCAACCTGCCATGGGATATCGGCGGCGGCCGGAAAAGCCGGTGCCATTGTTGGTGCATTTGGGTTCTTGTATGCTGCACAAAGCACCGATCCATCAAAGACCGACGCCGGTTACCCACCCGGTATCGGCGTCAAAAACTCATTGATCGTGCTCGGTGCCATCAACTGTCTCGGGATGGTTTTCACTCTTTTAGTGCCTGAATCCAAGGGGAAATCATTAGAAGAGCTAACGGGCGAAAATGAAGATGACGGTGATGAGATCCAGCAGGCATCTTCGGCTCGCACCGTCCCAGTCTGAGTTAGCAAAGGTTTAAGCATTATAATTATAATTATAATTATATATACATATATACATATATACATATATATATATATATATATATATTCATATCAAAAAGTTATGTAAAAGTTCAAAGCTTGAAAGGATATTATTGGAGTTGAAAAAGCACTACCGCAGCGTCATCCATTACTTTTAATCAGAAAGTAATGTTCTTGTCTAACAATATTGAATCCCCTTTCCCCCAAAAATCAAAATAATGATATATTCAAACTTAGCATTTTAATTAGTAAAGTTGTGTATGATTTGAGTTATTTGTTTAAAATTTAATTTGATTTATCTTTAAAATTTTATTTTATTATTTAATATTTTTATATTAATATTTATGTATTTTATAATTAAATTATATAAAATATTTTTATTAATTAAATAAAATTAATTTTGTATCAAATTCAACTTAATTTAAATTAATTTAATATTCTTATGTAATATTACATTCTTGTTATATTAAAATAAACATCTATCACTTGATTTGTATCAAATAATTTCTTATTCAATATTATTAAATACAAATTAAAATTAAAATTTTATTTAAATAAAAATTTAAAGTAAAAATATAAAAATTTACTTAAATAAATTGATAATTTTATTAATATTTTAGTTTAATAAAACCCCAATTTGATAGGGGCGGTTTAAACTCTAAATTGAAGAATCCATTATTCCAAGTAAAATCCAGAAATCATCAATCGGAAAGAAAAATATAAAGTTAAGGAAGAAGAAGAAGAAGAAACGCATTGCCAAAGTTCAAAAGGATGGAGGATGCTTACGAGAGAGTGAAAGGAGGCAGATTAACCTTACAAAGGAGGAAGCTTCGCCACTCGCAAATCCATCAATAAAGGCAAGAAGAAGCACAAGAAGAAAAAGAATGCCGACGATGAATATCATCCTTCCCTCGACGACGACGCCGCCGCCTCTGCCCGTTGAAGGCCTCGAATCTGGAGGAGATGTGTACACGATCGACGCGGCTAAGAAGAAGAAGTACGAGGAGCTGTTCCCCGTGGAGGGAAAGAAGTTCGGCTACGATCCCAAAAACCCTCAAGCCAAATCGGTCGAACAAGCCCTCAATGATCGTGTTAAGAAGAAAGCTGGTCGTTATTGTAAATGAGCTTCAATTGCTGTTAAACAAATTAGAAGTTTTGTATTTTCATATAATGCTTTAGAATTTAATTCAACGATTATGGTAGCGGTTTCAGTCAATTCTTATGCTTAAGTAATTTCTTTTCTCTTGCATAATCTTTTTTAATTACGATTTCTTACACTTTTGTTCCTGAATTTCCGTTCTGGTGATAAGGGTTTCTGGCTCTCTGGTGAAATTACAAAATTATTTGTGGCGGTTATTTGGGAGCTTGAAGAAGTACACGAGGACGCCATTGTTGGAATCAGTTGTAAAGTCTTGTTCTTTCAGATGGAAGTGTTTTTTTTTTTTTTTTTTTTGAGTTCTTTGCTAATGCCGTATTAGGCTTGTAGGGGGAGTAATTAAATTGATATTGACCAAACTTCTGAGCATCAAAGAACTGGATTCTTGTCGGCTGAAATTGATTTAACTGTCATTGTTTGTACGTTGCTTTGATAAATCCCTTTCTTTGCAGCCATTGATTCATCTGCTGAACATAGGCATTGTTCTGTGTCTCGCTGTGGTTGGTACAGTTTCTATAATCTATGTTATTCCGACTCTTCATTTTTGTTTTTAGAATACTTTTGTTCGACACTCATATCCGACATATATTCAGATATGTTTACGGGAGTATTATCCTCTAAATATATGAAAAATTTTAAAAATATTGAGTATACCTGCATTTGGCACTCACCCTCCAACTCAAGTAACATAGGCTATCATGCATCGATTTGTTAAGACTTGTTGATTCTGTTATCTAAACAAAGTTAATGGAGTTTGGTTCAATTGCTTTCATCCGAGACTTTAGAAACAGATAATTAAACTCTTGGTTTTCTATGTGCACTTGATATTGATGATGACCATGAACAAGCTCTTGCTTGTCCCATTTATAGATTCATCTGTTCAACATATGCTCTGTTCCTGTGTCTTGCAGTGATTGGTGCAGTTTTTCCAGTACTTTAGATTTGTTAGACTCTTGATTCTATCAGCTAAACAAAGTTATTGGATTGCTTCAATCTATGTTATTCTGACTTGTCATTTTTTTTTATGTATTCGTATCTGATATTTGTGTCTAATACATATTCGGACATGAGCATTGAGTATAACCCTCCTTATACATGGTAAAACTTTGAAAAAAATTAAACATACGTATATCAGATGCATACCTGTATCTAAGGGTAACATAAGATTCAATTGCTTTCATCCTAGATTTCAGAAGCTAATAGTTAAGACTCTTGGTTCTTTGTACTTGATGTTCATGATGACTATGACCAGGCAATTTGCTTGTACCATTATAGATTCTTCTGTTGAATATGTGCTTATGAATGTGTTACTCTTTGATTCATTAGGTAAACGTACTCTTCTCGGATTCGGGTGTGCGTCGGATATTTTTGGATTACGTTCTACATCAATTAAGACTCTAAACAGAGTTTCTTTGGTTTAGCATATGCATTTTTTAACCCTTGTTTTTAGGTTGGGGAGAGATTAACTAATGTAAGGTTTTTCTTCCTTTCCAATAGTCTGTCCCCAACAAAAAACTTCAAACGAAGCAATGTTCTGTTTCAGAAAGTTATGTCCCCTTTGGAAAAGCGTGCAAGAAAATCTTTCAAAAAAGAGTGGATAGCATCATTTGCAGATTTAAAAAAAATAAAAATTTGTCGTCGAGTGCCTTGACGTCACATTTCTTCTACTACTTTGACTTGTTCAAATTAGAGGGTAAACAACACGTGTCCACAAATTAATCAAGTTTACTTTAAAAAAATTAGATTTGGTTATTATTGAGTTTGGACAAATTTAAAGAAATTAAATTTGAGTATTTTAATTTTTTTTAAGTATTTTTATTTTTAATATATATATTTATATTGAATTAGTATTGAAAAATTTTAAATTTGAATATAAATAATTAAATTTAAAGTGAAACATAAGAATCAAACTTCTTTTATTAGGTAAACTAGCTTAATCAAGAGAGCTCGAGTAGATTAATTTTTATTTTGACTTGAATGAATTTTAAAAATAAAATTTGAGCAAATTTAAACTAAACAGTCTCGAATCTCAGGTCGAATGAGCTTTTATAATTTGGTGCTCGACGCAATTCTACTTGATTACAACCCTAGTTTAGAAAAACTTGTTGAGCGCCAGGTTTTCAGAAGGAAAATTGAAGAAAATTAATGGATTCTGCGGCCATGGAAAGAAACAAGTCCAATTCTCTTCATGAACAGCAGTCAAAATGTAAAGCACTTTGGGATAATAATAATAATATAGATAGTGTATTATTGATATGGAAAATAAGTGTCATTTTCTTGTAATGTTTTCCGACCATAGCCGGGAAAACATTCTAGTAGTAGTACAGATACAGATAAAATTAAAACCTAACAATAGAACGAAAGAAATTTATTTAGCAAGGGTGACGACAGACGCAAGTATCGTCAGGAGAGTTGATAGTGTAGCAAAATCCGTGAGCGGCTTGCCCATATTTGGTCCTGCAACCGTTGAAGCATTCGTTCATTTTGCAACCTCCTCCATGCCCAAGTACATCGCAGTTTCCAATTGCGTTCGCCATCTTCGACTCTTTCCCTTTGCATGCATGCCATAAATTCCAAATTAATTACATATAATCATAATCATGTAAACTCGAAATCTATATTAATTCATTTTTACGATTATTCTTAATATATAACATTTAACAAAACTTAAGCTTGAATCTAAGTGTCTATAGTCATTTTCTCAATTCTCAAGCAGAATCTTTTGTACAAATAAAAAATTCATAATCATGTTTTCATGTGTGATATAATTATTGCATACAAAAGTGTCCGTACAATGAGTTGAGTCAAGTCAATGAAGTCAAATTTAAATAATAAAAGAGTTTATTTGACTTGACTCCAGTTTAATTATTTGAAATATATTAAATAAATATTTTATATTAATATTTTTATATTTTTATATTTAAATTTTAATGAATATAATTTTTATTAATTAAATAGCAATGCCGATCAAACCAAATCAAATTATAAAATCCTATCCTAAATCTAGCTCAACTTAAATCAAATTTGTCAAAAAATAGATAATTCGAACTTGAGACAGATACAATATAAAAAGAAAAAAATACAAACATGAAGACAAACCTTGTCTTAAAAAGATTATATACAAATATTGTTTAAATCTTCTTAAAACTATGAAGGGAAGATATTATTGGAAAAAAAAAAAAAAAAACATAAGTAGAAAATCAAGTAAAGGAAATTAGGGTCTTGCTTCAAGTTTAAGCCTCTTTCTCTAAGTATCCTACTTCAATGTACATAGAAAATAATAAAAAAATTGAACAAGTAATCTTTAGAAAAAAAAAATTACCAGCAGCAAGGAAGAGAACAAGAAGGAAAATGGCAGAAAGTGGAAGACTTTTCATGGCTTCTGTTTACTCAAGCACTAGGACTATTAGAGAGAATGTTTGAGGGATGAAGATGGTGTGGTTAAAGTGGGATTATTTATAGGCACATGTCAAAGGAATTTTCGAATTTCTTTGGAATAGTGTATGAAAGTCTGAATTTTTTATCCCCTACATTTAATTCATCTGAAGTTTCCAAAAGGGATGGAAATTGAGAAAGGAATTTCCTTTAGATTTTGTGACGTAAATGTAAATCTAAAGTTTAATTCAATTAGTTTATGCAAATATTTTTAAAACGTGTCATTTAAAAGATCTGAAATACAATATTTATTACTATTTTCTTATTCCCGAACTATGACCTCGATTATATATAAAAAAATGTGAAAATACAGATAAATTGGAAACAATATATAATAATAGTCAAACATTAATTTAAAACTCCTTTGTTTGGATCAAAATTAAACAGACTGAATTTATATAATCATTTTTAAAAAATAATATTCAAAAAATTTAAAATTTATAACTTTTTTATTTTTAAATTACGATATTTTTGTGTAATTTTTATTTTTTATTTTATTTAAAGAAAATTCTTTTGGCATTTGCCTTTAAGTTTTCCCCATTTTTTAAATGGTACTTTAGCCTTCCAGTTAAAGTCAATGGTCTACAGTAACAAGAAGAAAAAAAGCATAGTGTGAAAACAAATATAAGTTGGTAGTAAGCTGAGGGTTATTTTTTAGAAAAAAAAAAAAAGTTATTTTGTAATTTTATAAGATAAAGTAACAATTTTTAAAATTTTTTTTATTAATTTATTTTGTTAAAAATTAATAAAAGATAATAATATCTCTAAAGTTTTATTTATTAATATAAATTTTATTTAATAATTTAATAAAATAATAATTTTATTAATTAAATTGATGCTCCTTAACTCGTAATACCAACTTAATTAATTACTTTATATTAGTAATTATTTTATTCCAAAGGACTTTCTTCGTAATTTTTTTATAATTTTAAGAAAAACCTTTAGGCATTTGCCTTGGTGTTTTCCCCACTTCAAAATATATAGATTTTTTTATTTTTTTGACCATTCAGTCAGTCAATGGTCAATTATTGTAAATTATAAGTCGAACTCAGAATTGTCTAGAATCGCAAAGGAAACTTCTCCAACAAGTTCTGTGAATTTTATTTAAAAGTGGTATAAGCTTAATATATATATATAAAATATTAATATTAACCACAAAACTTAAAAAAAAAAATAAAAAATGCTGCTCGTCCATATAAAAGACAAGAAAAACAAAATTGTTCAATGTCATCAACTCAAACAAAAATAGAAGGGATTGAAGTGATATTTATCCAATTAAATTGCACTCGAAGTGAAACGTGCTTAATAAAATTGAAGTGATGTTTATGGATTTTTCACTTTTTTTTTTATTTCTACATTATTCGGCAATTTAATCATGAACGCGCAGATTTTTTTTTTTTATATCGTGTAAATAAATATAAATAAAATAAAAATTATTAAATAAATAAAAAATTGTAAACATAAATACAATACATTATATTAATTATTAAATGATATTTAAATCTATAATATTATTTTATTATAATATTTTTTTATTTATCAAATATGACATGTTCATATTGTTGTGTCTATAAGTACTATGTTCAAATCTACCAACAAAATATACATATCTAATTAAACATTTGGTGCTATAAAATTCCCAATTTACATCTGTTTTACGTACTTGAATGACTATAATTTAGGTTGATATATCATTTAATCTTATACTATAATTCGATTCACAATTTAATACCTAAAAAAATTAAAATTTAATATCTAAACTTTACTTCTGTTAGATGAGTTAATTCAAGA
>JBBYHK010000016.1:2151759-2176400 GCA_038382065.1 Adansonia grandidieri | reverse complement strand
ACCCTCAAAATACAAACTCTGGTAGGTGACCAATCTCACCTAGCCCAAATAGATTGGTGGTGACTCCAAATAAATAGTCATTTCGTAATGACTATCTAAGGTTAAGTCGAGTGAGCGATTCATCTCGACCTCCCGATCCCCAAAAGTGAAAAGATATCAATAATGATATGGCCTATACAAATAAGAAAATATAAAATAATAACAAATTTAATAAATATAGGAGTGAAGGCAATTTAAGTCGAGCTTGGTTAGGATTCGTATCTAGACCACGTTGCGACACCATGCCTTGGCTAAAATCCTCTAAATAATTGGGCTAAAAGAATCAACCTAATTAACTTGGACTACAACGTGGTTTGGTGCAATAGAGGGTTTTAGGCTAAACTTGTGTTTTTCATGAATTTAATTCAATTTTTTTATTTATCTAAATGAATAAACAATTTTTATTTAATAAATATAATTATCAAATAATTATATTTATTAAATAAATAATTTGGAAACACAAATTACCTAGTGTATATACATCCCAATGGATTTTATCACTCTAAAGTCTTTAATTTAGTTAAAACTATTTTTGACTTAATTTTAATATTATTTAATATTAATTATTAAATAATTAATATTATAATATTAGAAGGGATAATAAATAAATTAATGAGATATAAAATTTGATTCTCAATTAAATCCTGAGTTTAGGTGAAATCATATTTCAACTATAACTAATATGTATCCACCTTTACAATTTATGTCTTAATTTAAACATTGTTTTAATAAGACAATCTTATTGTTAATGTCTTAATTAGATAACAAAATCTAGATTTCACAAATTTTGTCTCGAATAATTGAACTCATTCAATTAAGTTTTTCATTCAAATTATCTTTTATTTAATTAAGTTATACTTAATTAAATCCTAGATTTAATCCAACAGATCTACCTTGTTGTGTGACCCATAAGGTTCCCAACATATTGGCAATGAACATAAATAATCTTATTAATCATGTCTATAGATCAAAAGCAAGATCTAGCAACCCATCACGACCACCTAAATGTTGAAAAATCAGTGTGAGCTTATAGAAATCTTTCAATGTAGTATGGCCCTTTCACTAGATATCCCAAATTGAGAATGAGCATGGTGTAGTGCTTACCCAAACCTCTATCCATATTAGTTCTTACAACTCATGGTGAATGTTCATGAATGTATAAGGAATAATTCCTTATAATTCATTATGCTATGGCTAGAGACTTTAATCTAATTAACCTTAGTTAAAAACACTCGAGATACGTCACCAATGTCACTCTGAGTGGTGGATCCTCACTGGATCACTCATTCATCTACCACAAAATTTGTGCTATACCCAAAACCACCCTACCATAAGCATCCATCTATTTAAACTCATTCATGATGAAATTAAAGCATCACACTCCTCATACGAGATTACCTACTATCATAAGTCTAAGGACTATTAAACATGACTGGCATAGGAGAACATAACTATAGACACTTGAGTGGCTTATACCAAATGGAGTTCTTATTCAGGCCATATTTAGTGAACTTGTTTCCACAAAACAAGCACCTATATGCTATCCTTAAGTATCTTGTATACTTTAACTTCTATGAGATCAAGGAGTTGCATGTATCCTTTGCAGGAGGCTAAACATATACTAGTTTTTGTGCATTGTCAATGCCTAGTCTTGACAATACAATGACTAGGAACACTTTTTAGAAACACAGCTTTGATGCATAAGGATCTCATCGTCATAACTAGTTTACTAACTTTGCAAGGCCATTGTGTTTCAAGGGCTTAATCTAATTAATGTTTGCATGAGTGTTAATCACACCACTAACATGAAAGAAATGCTACTACAAGCTTGGTAACATGTATGATGTTATCTGACTATGTATCCTATGACCCAATCTGATTGGTTCAAGGGCATACACTAACAGAACAGTATCCATAAACGTTGAAAACATAAGAAAAACTGAAATACACTAAAAATAATTACTCCTAATATTTCTAACAGAAATTAAAGATAAGAATTAGACAAGAATTATAAACTAGTTAATAGCTTAAAGAATTTGACAAAGAATCATGCTTGAATTTTATGGTTTAAGTTAAGCCAACATTAATAAGACATATCTCAATCAAAATAATGCACATTCAAACTTAATCTCAACTTTTCACATGTGATGCTCTTACGATTTCACTCTATATAGTAGTGATAAAGTGTTTATACTCAATCAATCTCATGAAAGCAATCCTACCATATGCTTACTTGTCCACCCATTTCACATTATTAAGAACATACAACTTATAAATCAAGAGGTCATTATTTAATGTTGTAATGAGGCCATGGGTATAGGTAGAAAGAAAAAAATGATAAGGAAATCACAAATAATCCTAAAGAACTAGTAGAACAAAATATAAAACATCTTGTTGGCATTTCATTCTCAACATATAGTATTCCACTAAGACTTCATCTTTCGAAATTTAATGCACTATGCACATCCTTTCTTTTCTTTCTTTTTTTATTTTTTATTTTTTTTTGAAAGATGAGTTGCATGATACATCAATATGTTTATGCTTGAGATAACCTTTTTATAATCCACCAAACAACAATATATAAACAGTAAGAATTCTACAAAACTGATTCTTTTAATCATTAAACTCAACACATATGAGTTTCAACAATAGACAAGATCCATAACATGCTCTACTAATCTCTTAAAATTAGCGTATATTTATATTTCTGGGTTGAAAGTTTAAGTAGATGAGTTTCATGAATAAAAAGGCCTATTTAGGCTCAAAGGGCTATCTAATGGATAACAACATTAAGGTAGGCAATTTGGCTTTGTATAAATATAGTCTCAAACAGTATCATATCCATGTCATCACATGTATAAATATAGTCTCAAATAGTTTAAAACAAGTTCTAGATAAACATGTAATCATGAAAAGCACCCAAGAAAAGAAACTAAATTGATATGTATAATGTATCAATAATTAAGGCTTAAAACTCACAAGGATATTTATATAAGTCGATCTTAAGTCTAAACATGTTTTTTTTCTTAATTAATACATCATATTAACACTGGCTTATGAAGAATTATGTTTCAGGCTTAATTCTCATGAAACTTCCTTTAATTAATAACTTTGTTTTAGACTTACTCAGTTCATGTCTCATCATTGCTTTGGAAAGAATTAAAACACATAAACAAACAAAATATAATCTAAAGATTCAAACTAAAACAAACTAATGTAGCCTAAAATGACCTAAACCCTAAACAGATAATTAACAAAAAAGTAATAACAATAATGAAAGGAAAAGGAAGAGAAATCAAATCTGATTATGGCATGTTGGTGAAGTTTTGATCTAATAAGTTGCTAGCCATTAGCGCTTGATTTATTGTTTTAGCTTAACCTGTGCCCCTTCTTGGTACTTGAAAATCTTCTAGTTAAGGTTCTTGTTCAATGCATTATTGCCCATTTCTTTAAAAGTTTTGAAGCATATAATCTAGCCATTAAACTCTATAGTTAGGATACCATTATAAACACTTATCTTAGTGCGAGCAGTTTTCTTCAATAGTCTCACTAGGAGTAATGATGTTAGCATAAATGATGAGTCTTCCATCTCAAGAATGTGGAAATCAATGGAGAAAACTAACTTATTCACCTGTACTAAAACATCTTCCAAAAAACCCTTTGCATAAGCATTAGATCAATCAGCAAGTACATTTCCTTAAGTGGACCAAAATTTAAGAAGCATAAATAGAATAAGGCATAATATTAATAGATGCTCCTAAATCTAACATGGCTTTTTCAAACTTGGTTTTCTAATTGTGCATGGTATGGTGAAACCTTTCAAATTTTTACATTTTGGGGGAAGCTTTTTGCAAAACAGCAAATGCGTTCTCCCTTACACTTATTAACTTATTACCTTTTAATAAAAACTTGGTGATGCATAGCTTTTTGAAGAATTTTGTATAACGTGATACTTGTTTAATGGCATCCAACAAAGGTATGTTTATTTGTACCTTGCAAAAGGTTTCCAAAATCTCTTTTTCATGTTCCTCTTTTTTGGACTTTGTAAATCTGTTAGGAAAGCTGGAGTAGAAATAGTAGTAGAAATAGGAACCTTATAAGTTACCTTCGGTCTAGAGTACTCTCAATAGGACTTATGGCTTCATTATCCTCAAAAATCGAATCCATCTTTTGATTTATCTCATCTATAGGTTTTCTTAATCTTTATGGTGCTTCCCTAACTTGTTTCCCACTCCTTAAGGTCACAACATCCTTAAGGTCAAAACATTAGCATTCTCTTCTGGATTAATGATAGTATAGGAAGAAAGTTCTAATTTAGCCACGTTACTAGCCAATTGACTCATTTGCATTTCTAAATTCTTAATGGTTGATGTTTCCTGTTAAAATTGCAAAAAGTTAATAGCTAAATATTAAGTATATCCTTAAGAAATGTACCTTGTTGTGAGTCACATGCTATGGCTAAAATTGATTTTGTTTTTAAGGCTTTGGTTTTTTGAAGCGGGGTGGACAATTGTAGTTTGCATTAAAAGCGACTTGCTGATAATTTCTTGTGTAATTAAGATTAGGTTGGTCCCTCTATCCAACATTGTAAATGTTTAAGAAAGGATCATACCTGTGTCTTTACACCTCTTGCTGCCCTTGAAATCGTCTTAGAGCATTGGCTTGTTCTAAATTATCCGCTTGTAAAGATTGGCATATATTAGTTGGATGATCCACCATAAAGCGTACTCTACACTTCTTTGACTACTGAAATCACCCATGGCCATTTGTTAAACTAGGGAGGTGAGATTAGATAGTTATTTTTCAATGATTGATGTAACACTAACCTTATTTACCTTCCTTGGTAACAAATTTGATCAACTGCTAAACTATTGTGAATTGGCCACCATATTAGCTATGAAGGTGTTTACTTTTAATAGTGTCTTGTCCAGAAAGCTCTTTCACTTACTGCATCTATCATGCTCCTATCCATTACGATAAGTCCTTCATAAAAATAATGGATTAGGAGTAGATCATTGGTTTAGCGATGAAAACAAACTGCACATAGCTTCTTGAATTATTCCCAATGCCCATACAAAGATTTTCCATTACCAAAAGCCATAGACCTTTTTACGAATACTAGCAGCCTTAGATGCACGAAAATATTTCTCCAAGAATAATATTATCATCTCATTCCACGGAGTGATAGTCTTGGAAGGTAAATAACATAGCCATTGCTTTACAAAATCCACTAGAAAGAGTAGAAAGGCTCTCACCTTGATTTGCTCTTTAGAGATACTGATTGGCTTCATGCTTGAGCATACTACATGAAACTCCTCAAGGTGTTTATTTGGATCTTCATCAGCAAAACCATGGAAAGTTGGGTGATGATGGATCATACCAGATTTAAGCTCAAATGCCATATCAAGAGTAGGATATTCAATGCACAATGGCTATTGATCCAGATCTAGAGTTGCCAACTCTTTAGGTGTCTAGTTGTGTCATGCCATCTCACCTTACTTAGATTAAATTATATGTTCTAACACCTTGTTTGGTTTATGGTAGGGTGATGTGAATTTCAATATCCTTTTAAGCTTGTTTTGATCTATCTCTACTTTGGAGGCTCGAACATTCAACACAAAATACCTAAAAGAAAGAAAACAAACCAATTAGAGCTAAAGCTAAAATAGAAAATAGAGCCAAGTATCAAATAAATTGAAGAAAACAGCCTAGCAACAATGCTAAAATTGATACACTAAATAATATATTTCTTAAATCCTTGCACTAAGTTATGGTTGTTATTGTGTATAGCAGTAAGCAAAAGTCATATCTATAGAGATTGTCCTCAATTTATCAGTTATTGATCTAAAACTCTAACAACAAATTAAAAAGACTCACAAAAGAAATAAACTAAACTATGATGGGAGGTTGATTGTATTGAGATGCAAATAAAATAAGAAACATAAAATAAAACTAAGGTTTAAGAAAACAAAATTTTATATCTAAAAAGTAACAATAATGATAAAAAGTATGGTTAAGGAATCATTCACCACCTTTAAACATAAATTATGAATAATGCTAGAATTATCTCCAATTATCTCTTGAAACTACCAACCGTAGATAACTACAAGCTCTGCTACCTTAATCTAGCCTTTGTCATTAAATAAAACAAGTTCTCTATTTACTCCCTAACTACTAAATAACCCAGAATAAACTCTCTAAATTTAATTTAACAGAAGCTTTAATGTAAGAAAGATAGGTTGATGTAAGTAATAAACAAAAACTCAGATTATTTAACCTAGATTATGTTCCACATTGCAAACCATAACCCCACTAATAAATTGGAAAACAAGATAATTACAGAACAAGATTTCCAATCTAGCAATAGATAATTATTAAGGTCTATTTATTGACTCCTAATTTTGTTAGGCCCCCTTTCTCAGCAATTCAAAAATATCTGAGATCAAGGATTTAGTAGTTACCGGATAAGGATAAGCTTTCTTCAGGTCAAACGAACATTTTCGAGACCTATTAAGTTGTGTTTAAATGACAGCAAGTGCACATAACAAAATTAGTGTTATTTCATGGGTCGTGAAGAGTAAATCTTAAACAAAAAAAAAAAGAAAAATATCAAGGTAAAATAATTAACTTTTAACTTTATACTTGTTAAATTTCAAAATTTATTTCTATGGATGTTATCACGGTCAAAATTTTTATTTTTAAGAATTTTTTGAGATATTTTATCAATATTTGTATAGTATTTATGCTGATATACACTCCAAAAAAAAGCATAAGCATTCAAGAAAAATTTTATACTGGCATTTCATACCACAAGGTGTCAAGTTGTCTAAAACAAACTTAAATTTGAATTTTTCACAATATGGAGTGTATCATACTTGTGAAACTTTTTCAGTAAAAATCAATCCAGATTTTCAGTTTTCAGCTTTATTATTTTTACAAATTAATATTTTGATTAATATGTTGGATAGAATTCATTTTCATAAAATTTGAAATATTTTTGAAATTTTTCTCATTTTCAAAATACGAAGTTTACTACTCTATAAAATTTTCAGGAAGATTTTTCTGAGTTAATAATTTTCAAAATTCTTCAAATATTATTGTTTAATATGAATTAAATTAGTTTTTCAAATTTTAATTTATTTTATGAGTTCTGCATTTTTTTTAGAATTTTTCCTGTTTCAGACTACAATGTTTTCTACTTCGTAAATTTTTTCGGTAGGATTTTTCTAAATTTCTAATTTTCAAAATCTTCAAATATTATTGTTTAATCATATTAAATTAGTTTCAAAAAAAAATTATTTTATTTTTGAGTTTTGCATTTTCTTTCATAATTTTTTTTTTATTTTCGAAATACAGAGTTTTCTACTCTGTAAATTTTCTTCCGAAGGATTTTCTAAGTTTATAATTTTTAAAATTCTTTAAATATCATTGTTGAATTCATATTAATTTAGTTTGTAAAAACTTAATTTATTTTATGAGTTTCGTATTTTTTTACATATAATAATTTTTTCCAGTAAGGGTTTTTCTCATAAAATTTTATGAATTTGCTATTTTTAATGTTTCTTTATGGTGCATAAAAATTGTTTTTATTATTAGATTAAATTAAATTGATCATATGAAATTTTATTTCAAATACATAATTTTTAATTTTTACAATTTAATCTTTCTAACTAATTATTACGATATAATTTTACATATTATATAAATATTTTCCAAAATTCATCACCAAAAGGCAAATAAAATTAATTTAGATCAAATCTAAATTATTAAAAATAAATAAATCTAAAATAAATAAATAAATAAATAATAAGTTATAGAAATTAGTGGAACCTCCACCGTCTTGCCATCTTTCATCCCCTATAAATAGTGGTTGGATTTCTTCATTTTAAGCTTTTGGATGAAAATTAGAAAAAAAATCAAAAAATAAAAAAAAAATCATTAGATTTTCGAGTTTTTAAGGTAAACTCATATACTAAAATTTTTGTTTTGTTATTTTCATTAATTTTTGGTATAAATATTATTATTTTCATGTATGTATTTTTTTTATTATTTTGCTTTATGATGTTCTGTTGATTTATTCACTATTTACGTAATTTTATGCATATTTTAGTTTAGCAAAAACTATGATATGTATATATGTTGATTTTGATGCAAATATGTGAATGAAAAATATTGGTTTTGGTTGAAAATTTGTGCTGGCAGAACCATTTATGGCTTTAGATTTAATTTAGTTTTTGAGTTTTCTTGATATTTAGGACTATTTTGTAATGTTTAAAAGTTTTAAGAGCTAGAAAATAATTTTGCAAATTTTTGAATGCTTTGGAAGGTTGATTGTAAGCTTGGTTTAATCTGATCGTGATAATTTTGTGATTTTTTATTTTATTTAGCTTATTTTATAATTTTAGAAAATATAAGGACTAAATTGCAACAATTGCGCATTTTTTCTTGGCTATTTAAGCTTGGTCGAGACTTGTAGATAGCCTTACAAGTGTTTTTATGCTTAGTTTAACATATTTTAAGTGTTTTATTCATTTTCTATGATTTTGGATCATTTTGTAATTAAAGAAAATATAGCGACTAAATTGAAAATTGTAAAAAATGCTTTGTGGCCATAGGTGTTTGGCTGAATTTTTTTGTGATTATTGGTGTGGTTTTTGTGATTTTTCATGATGTGTTTTGTGTTAGTTTATGACTTTTTATTATGTAAAAACTAAATCGTAAAAATGGAAATTTTGTTTTGAGGCCATTCATGCTTGGTCGATTGTTTGTGTATAAATGTAAAAGTGTTTTCATGTTTATTCTGATATGTACGAATAAGTTTTATGCATTTTCCATCATTTTGTGGCTATTTGTTAATTTTAGAAAGTCCATGGGCTTATTTGCAAAATTGCGAAGTTTTGTTCTAAGGCCATAGCTACTTGGCCAAATTTATTATATGATCTTTGGCATGATTTCTATAATTTTTCGTTATGAATTTCGTGTTACTAAATTGCAAAGTTTAGAAAGTTTAGGGACCATTTAGAAAAATTTTGCATTTTAGACTTAATATGGTTTTTTTTGACATTTTAAAAATATTTCTAACATTTTGATGGTTTTTCATAGGGATTTAAAAATTATTAAAACTTTTCATATTCTTTCGATTTTTTGTCAAGGTATGAAATGCAATTTTAAAAAATTTAGGGACCTATTAAAAATTTTTGCATTTAGGTCTATCTTGATGTTTAAGTTACCAATGGAGGGTATAATAGTCATTTCATATCATTTCGAGTCCTTTAGCTTATCGGGATACTTATAGGTTGAAGGTACACCTTAGGGGTATTTTAATAATTTTCTTAGAAGTAAGTCTTATGTGATCACTAGGATACTTATACGTCGAAGGTGTAAAGCAGAAGTACGTTTGTTTGTTTGTGATGTCACCAAACCCTTTAGGTTACTAAGATACTCTTATGTCGAAGGTAAACCTTAGGGTAATATAATAATTTTTTCCTAGAATCAAACCCTTTATGATCACTGAGATACTTTTATGTTGAAGGTGCATAATAGGGATGTGTTCATCTTCTATAAAGTCATCCAATCTTTTACGTTACTGGGATACTTAGATGTCGAACGTAGGCCTTAGGGATATTTTAATAATTTATGTTAGAAACAAGTCCTATGTGATCACCAGGATATTTCTACGTCGAAGGTGTACATTAGGAATTGGTTCATTTATTTATAAAGCTTTAGAATATTTAGAGTACCGGGATACTTATATGTCAAAAGTACTTCATAGTAACAATTCATTAATTCATTTTAGAACCAAATCCTTTAAAGTCATCATGATACTTTTTGGTCGAAGGTGCACTTTAGAAGACATGTTGGTCATATGGACCACATTCAAGTCCTTAGAGTTGTGTTTAGTACATTTTGTCTAAATCGAGTCTTAGGATAATTCTTAATATTTATAAATAAACTAGAATTTTTGTAAATTAAAACAATGTCTCCGATGTTAAAATAGTACACAGAGTTTCTCTCAGCACAAGAAAAGGATTCTATGGATTGTTTTAATAATGAGCTATCCTTTTAAAATTATGAAAATAAGGACTTTTTTTTTTAATTTCAGAAAACCAAAACCTTTTGTATTCCTTTTGCCCTTTAGCTGGGTATAAAAGATATTTTGATTTTTAAAACTTTTCATATTCCACCGGCTTTCTAGTGGGGTATGATAGAGAATGATAAAAAGCTTTTGTGTTCTTTTGATTCTCCATAAGGGTGCGAAAGATATTTTATTTTTCAACAATATTAAAATCTCAATTTTCTCATATAAATAATAAATTTGTTTCATAAATTTTATTTTTTAAATATGAAAATTATAATTAAATATCGAATATTGAAATTGAATAAAAAGTCCAAATTTAAGTTAACACAAGATTTATTAGGTACCAATTGTCGAGGCAACACGAGATGTTTGTTCTTTACTTGTAATTGTAATCGACTCCGGACCTTTTCATGCGATTTTTAGTATGATCGGAGACTTCGGAGTTTGTTTTTATGGGTTTTGTAACCCTCCAAATGCAAGCTCCAACAGGTGACTAATCTCACCTGGCCAAAATAAGATTGGTGGCTAGTCTAGAAAAATGGTCATTTCATAAGG
Source organism: Adansonia grandidieri (assembly GCA_038382065.1). Classification (NCBI taxonomy): domain Eukaryota; kingdom Viridiplantae; phylum Streptophyta; class Magnoliopsida; order Malvales; family Malvaceae; genus Adansonia; species Adansonia grandidieri. The sequence goes on along the minus strand of JBBYHK010000016.1, from coordinate 2,165,728 downwards.
CCCATTTAGAGAAGTCGAATGAGTGATTTATTTCAACAACTTAGTCCCTAGACACGAAAAAGATGATAAGAAAAATAATAATGATATGGCCCCTAAATATAAAATAATAATGAATATATATATATAAGAATAAAGGGTACATTGGCCATTTTAAGTCAGGCTGGTCAGGATTCGTATCCAAGCCATGTTGCGATATTATTTAATTGTGCACATAAACAAATCAAGACAAGAATCATGAAACTTTTTATGTAAGAACATAAGCAATTTTAATAGATAATTGTTGAATAATTCTACAAATCAACTGCAAAGTCATGTTTAGGGCTTTGAAATCACACTTAATCAAAGAAAAAATTTGTTACACATGTTTGGCATGTTCAATAACAGATTCATGAAAATTCCAGCAAGAATGAAAGAAAAAGAAAAGACAGAGAGAAAAAGGAAACTCAATTATGATGGATGGTTGTAATCTCTTCTTCTTCCTCTTAGTCTTCTCCTTGTTCTCTTTTTCCCTTCTAGTTCTCCTTGTTGTGCTTTCAGTCTCTTTTTTATTCTAATTTTTCATCTCTTTGAATACAAACGTAAGGTGTCTATTCTTAGTGGCTAAAAAAGAACCCTAGGTAAAGTTGAAAAATCTTATTCAAAATAGAAAATTTAAATGTCACTTCCAAAGCAGATTTGGTTAACCAATTCTGATGCTTTTTACTTATGTCTCTATTCTTAGTGGCTAAAAAGGAACCCTAGGTAAAGTTAGAAAATCCTATTCAAAATAGAAAATTTAAATGTCACTTCCAAAGCAAATTTAGTTGACCAATTTTGATGCTTTTTAGGCAAGTATCTGCTTATTACTTGGAATGCAAGAATCAAACTTTTACCAAAGAATATGACTCCAATAACTTCATTCATATTTGTGATTTTGATATTATAGGCTCATTAATATGTTTTTGCTTCATTCTGTAAACTAAATCTGAAATAGAAAAACAAACGCAAGTAACTAAGATAAAGTAGAGGTGTTCATGGGTCAGGTCAGGCTTAAGCACAGTATTAATATTAAACATGTTTGCCCAAGCTTAGCCTAGCCCAAATATAGGTCTTGAGTTTTGCCTAAACCGACTCATATTTGTAAATGAATAGTCCAAGTCCATTTAGACCCGTCTATATTATATTTTTTACAATTTATTGTTAATAATACATATTTTTTAAAATTTAATCTTTATTAATTTAATATTTTTCTTTTATTAACTTAGATTTTAATATTTACACTATAATATTACATATATGTATTTTTTTATATGATAAAAATTATATAATATATAAAAAAAATTAATATATATTATGTAATAGTAAAATAAGTCGGGCCGAGCTCAAACCTTAAAAATTGAAGCTAAGGCTTAGCTCATTTTTTAATCAGGTCTAATTTTTTTTGCCCAAGCTTATTTTTCGGGCCTAAAATTTTTGTCCAAATCCTTTTCAGGTTTGGGTGTATAGCCCAGCCCTTAAACAGGTCCAAAATAAAAATAAAAAACATAACAAAAACTAAAAATAGAAAGTGTATAAAATGCGTGATTTATAAATTTATCAAAGTTCTTCCAAAACATTATACATAATTTATAAGTATTTAATATGAAATCTATTAAATCTAATTTATTTTATATTTAAAAATATTTTTCATATATATAGATTAAAAATATTCAAAATTCAGTAAACCAAAACCAATACATTAGAACACACCGATATCGATACGTATCAATACTAGAACAAAAAATGATAAGCTCACTGATACGAACTGATTACTTTGATTCGACTCTAAATTAAATAACATTATCTACTGAATATCTAAATCCCCGATATAGCATAATTCAAAATGTCAAAATTTCAAAAAAATAAAATAAAATCATTTTCAAATATTTAAAATAATTAATTAAATTTTGTGATTAATTTATTATTAGATTTTATTTTTGAAAAAAAATTATGAAATTGTTATTATATTTGATATGATTTAATTTTAACCCGTACAAGATTTATTATAGCTCACGTGGTTAGACCTTTATTAATTAATTTTGCTAGCCAAGGTTAGACTCTTTAGGAGCATAAATGTTTATATTTTACAAATAAATGAATAATAGATTCGCATATTGACATTAGAACTTATTATTTACAAAAGTAAAATAAATTTAAATAGCGGATTCAAATATTCAAATCTATTATTTGTATAAATAACACAAATTTAAATAATTGATATCCAAGAGCTCATATTAGCAACCACTCTAAATCTACTACAAGCAATAATTATAATATTCAAATTTACAAAAAATAAATCGAATAATTATAAATATTTAAATCCGTATTATCCATTGCCAATTTTAATTTGCGAGCATAATTTAAATCATGCCACAGTACGCCCTAAGGATTTTCATATATTTCACGTAAAGCTTTCTTTTCGAGAGAGAGAGAGAGATTGCCTTCACTCGCTAATATGAATTGAAAAAAAGAAAATGCCGACGGGACAACAACTACCTAAACGCTTTTTTTTTTTTTTTCAGTGAAAGAGGCATTTGAGATCAGAAATTTGCCTCATCCTCTGCAAATTTCAGTAAAAACTTCAAAACTGGAGGCTTGGGATCAACCCCAATTCCTCCTTTCTCCCTAATTTCAAAAATGCCTTTCATAATACGAGTGTACAGCCTTTCAAGCTGTGGAATACCGTAGTTTGCAGTTCGTTCCACCAACAGTTGCTTCGCAGATTCTACTTGCTTATGAATCTCGCCGTCTGACATTGCGATGCCCTCACATGCACTCCCATCAACCACACAAGCTTCCATACAATTTTCTTGCTGGTTGCCATCTCCCAAAGTAGAATCCGCCCCCTCATAATTTATCTCGGTTGCCTCTAGGGTTTGAGATAATGACTTTGCTTGCACTGACGAATCTGCAATCCGTGATTTGTCTTCTGCTGCAGCACAAGATTAACATATACATCTATAAGTCATGACGATAGCAAGACTTGCAACGAATATGGAAAAAGAATCAACAGTGACAACAATGTTAAAAGAAGATGCAGAAACTCTATTATGGTGGGCTGAGGGTAGGCAGAGTCAGATGGATTCATGCCATTATTGATTCTCATGCCATGCTATAAAATCATATTATCAAGACTGATACAAACTCCCGTTTTAAATTCAAAGACAAAAATAACATTGCAAGTAAAAAGATGGATAATTTTCAGGTACGTCACCTTTATGTCAGGGTGCGTACCGGACATGGGTAAATGTTCAATAAGGATATCTTTAATTTTGCTGAGTTTTTCCATATATATGGAAGACCGTACCCCATACTCATATCCGAATATGTGCTGTACACATATTTTAGGGAAAATGAAGAATGAGACTTCTAAAATAAATAAGATGGAGAATAGTCGCTTTCCATGATAACTAAAATCGGAAAAATCAATAACTTCTGCTTCTAAGATACCCTACGTTAATGGGCAAATAAAACATTACCACTTGAAGAAAGAAATCACTACCTAAAACAGTATTGATAATATATATATATATATATATATATATCCCTGAAACAGCTGCTTTTAGTGCCTGTAGGGTATATTCCGGTTCTTAACTGATTCCAAGATGGGATTTTAAATGGATGAGATTTAAGGTTGAATGGAACTTTTAGTAGGGAAAAACCCCTTCAAAATATGAATGTAAGCATATGCCTATCCTGGTATTGGATGCCGATTGAGAAAACTAAATCCGATTCTAGAAGAGGACAGTACGAACTAAAGCCTAAAAACCACCTCGTCATACACCAAATGAGAGTCAGCTAATCTTATTTATACACACATAACAGACATCAAACTACCTGAAAGGACAGTATCAGCATTCTTCTTTGGCCTTTTCGAAGCCTCATAGCTTTGAAGATTGGCATCTGGCTGGACATTGCGAAGTCGGGCACTTGCTCGAGTAACAGTTCCTTGCTGCACAACAGGTACTGAGGGGAGACTAGAGACCCCTATATCATCCGGCATATTTGTTGGACCACCTTGGGCAGCAATTTTGTCACAATAAGCAACCAGCGAAGGATCCATCTGTGACAGCATACCATTTACCTGAAAAAAAAAAAATTAAAATATTATGGAAAGAAAGAAAAAGGTGAACGCCAAGTAATGAGAATAAAATTCTGGAGCAAATGAACAAGTGAACGTACTGAATCGCGCAGTTCATAAGCTCGACTAACGATTCTAGCACCATTATAATCATCTCCGTTATAAGCCTGAAATTCAAGAAAGCAAAGCAAATCAAGTGCAGGAAACCTTAAGGAGGAAGTAAGACAAAAAGGATAACATGGATGATATTTATTACAAAGCCTTCTGATATATTTTCAGACTTGGGCTCATAGAGCTGAAATATATAGTAGCCTTTAAGATATTCAAGTTGGTTGGTAAAGTTATTATGGTGACATGACAAGAATACAACGGAAAAAGGGGGAAAAAAGCAACCAGAGTGCTAGAATCTGAAGCATGCAATACAAACATATGGCCTATAAAAGATTTTTTTTTTTTTTTTCTTTCAGAATGTCGCTTTCCACACACCAGCAAGTGGAAAAATATATTAATGAAGCACACAGTAGTTCATGTTATATACAGGATACCAGTGTCCTGGTCGGAGTATTTGCTATAAAATTCCAGTACTGGCATCAGCAGAAGGCTCATTTACAGTATATATCCAGCAATAAAACTAAACTTCGTGATCTCTTTAAGTAAAATGAAAATAGTATCTAATATTTGATTTAATGTAAAAGATGATTACAAGAATACACTGACAGTAATGACATTACTTCTAAAGAAAAATAAATTAGCAACTTATTCAGACTCTACTCTACTGTACATCAGTACATGGCAAGCTACTCCCAATATTTTTCTTAGTAATTAGGATTTTATAGTTTTGGATTATGGTCAGAACTGCACTTCTTCAATTCCTCTCCTTCGCTTCACTTAACCATGTTAATTACGTCGAGTTTAGATTATTATAGCATTTTGCAGGGGTTCAGGTCTATTTTCTTGGTGTCTGAATTGGCTGTTTTAAATATTTAGGAGATACTCTCCTGGAACAAATTGTAGAACCTATTGGGGTTGAATATTTTGGGTTTTGAGGCATTGATATCAAGTAATATCTCATGCTCTCTTCTTCCTTCTTAATTTTCTGCATGCATATACTGGTGGTAGTACTGTTCATAGCACATAAAGTGAAAGTTTCCTTATTCTTCTTCTTCTTGTTAGGAGAGGGGATTTGAGTGTAGAAGCTCTATTTTCACGGTCAGGTGTCGCTACCACTCAGGCAATACCTTGGATTTTTTACTTTTCTATTCAATCCTAGGTCCAACGCATTCTATTAACTACTCGAGAGAACCTAAATCTGCAAAGTTATTACCCTCTTATTGAATACTTCGCTAAAATGAGTTCCCAAAAACATAACCTTGCTGCTTGAAAAAATTCTTTGGAATCTCTTTCCTTGCTGCCAGCCACTCTTTCTCCCTTAAGTTTCCATCAACTTGAGCCCCCAAATATACCAACAAACTCTAAAATCCCAACAATTTCAGCCCTAGGTATGTAGCATATCATAAATCCTAAGCAAGCAAATTTCCCCTATTCTTTCCAACATGCATTCAGGCACGTGAAAATGATTGCCTTCCAAACAATCCTCAGTGCACCATCATCCATGAGTAGCAAGGTATATGTACAACCAAGTTAAAATTAAAAAAAAAATGGAGGAATAGATCGCATTTAGAATTTGACAAACCCACACCTTTGCATTGGTTACAACCAGGTCAACATCTTGCAGAAAAGATGAACAGGTAAGATATTGCCCAGAGTCAACCCGCTGCAACAGTGTAGCAATGTCCATGGGGTTCTGGATTATCGAGTGGTAGTTTGGGGCGTCCTCATCAGTGACTGGATAATGAAAGACACTAAATCTTTTATCATACAATATCCTGCAACACGATCAGCAATCAAATAAAAGGCTTAATAACTGATTAACAAGAAGCAAAATCACAAAGCCTAATAAACCCTTTTTCATTCAAGATCAAGATATTTTATCTTCATTGTATAGGCTTATAAAGATAGCAACAATCAACAACAAACTAAAACATACAAGCCCATGCTAGAAGTCATCTTCTTCGAAATCTTGAGGTTTTCTCAAATCAGCTTTGGTGATAAAGCAGGTGTCAAAAAGGGCAACGAGTTAATATAACATCACATGCACAGAAGTATATCTTACGACCCAAAACAAATTCCAGAACCATTTTGGAATGATTCAACAATCATAATTCAAGGAGCCAAAAACCACACTGAAATGGGACTAATATAGGAGACACCAGCTTTACTGCATGTCTAAAGGTCGATTCTCTTTTCTTCTTTTCCCGTGGTTTTAAGTTTTTTTCACAATATTTTTTTCTTAACAACACAATTCCTCTCAAGGTCACTTGACAGACCAGATCTACAGAATACACCTAATATGCCTCAGATAATTCTTTGGAAACTTCTAGATCTTTCAATCTTAGCTATAGTGTTTTCATTTACAAAATTCTAACTCGGCATTAGATCCTGAGTTCCTGTCACCTCAATTATTTGTCCTAAATTCCACCCAAATCAATTGAAATATGCTTCTCTGTCAACAGAGATTCCATCTCAAACAGAAAGTGATAGAAAGGCAAAAGACTGGATGCCTAGTTAAAGAGTACAATATAAAATGTAATAGTTTCTGATAGGACCATGGTAACTTTACCGATTGCAAACATCTCTAAGGCACATCCGTAACCGGCGAAGAGCATGTTGCTCAGCTTCTACTTTGGCCTTTAACTCTGAGACCTTCGGTCCACTGGCCACTTTTGGCACTTTGGGAAGTTCAGGAAGAGACACTGATTCCAGAGACTTTTTGGTCACAGCCTCCAACAATACTGACAAAGCAGCTTCAATTAAACGGTCAACAAACAAAGATCTGTCTTCAGTTGACGGTTTGTCCACTTGATAGCTGACAATAAAAATTAAACACAAGACTGTTGAACTAATTTTTAATCAATAAAAATATAAGTAAATAAATACCTATGATGATTTGAATTAAAAAAAAAAAATTCAGCAATATCAACAAAATGGAAGCAAGTCAAAATAGAAAAAGGCAATACAGTAATATCATTCTATTCATAAACTGAATTCTTAAAAAAGTGCGAATTTCTGAGGTTCCTCATGTCAAATCAGCATAAAAGAGAAAGCCTGATTGGACTGCATTTTGCTATGGGATGCCAAAGATCCGTCACTTGCAAGAAAGGCCAAGAAGGGTTTATTTACTGAAAACCAAAACGTCATGGTGACAGCAATAACCAGCCCAGCTTATGAACAATAATTGTCAATGGTCAAAATTGATACCAAAAAGTCGGAAAAAATATGGCAGAAATGCATAAAAGGTTACTTTAAGGGTTAGTCAGACATACACACTATGCTGAGGAAATACCGAATATGGATTCCCATCAAATTCAGCAAGTGAAATTGAGGATGTTCCAAGTAACAATATAGGTAAGTCCGAAGGCAACTCTTCTAAAAGAGTAAGCAGAACAGCCCTTAGCTGTTCATGTGCCTGCAACACCAAATTCATCAAACTCAGAAAATAAGACAGGACAGAAATATAATAACAAACTAGATCAGAAGTAACCAAAAATTTATAAAAAAAAAGCTTTTGAGTAAGTGTGTCCATTTGAACAAATACTTAATTAGAATCAGATATGAAAAATCAGTCATTGAAAGGAAGCACTCACGTTATCCCACCACAGATTAAACTGAGGTATATAGAGTATAGATGGTGTTGCTCTTCTTGCTTCACCAAATATATGCACCACTGCTTCCTCTGGATTCTTTGCACTAGGATCCAAAAGAAGAGATGGAAGACCAAGGGAATGTACAGGAAATTTCTCTAGCTCATGCAAAATTGCAGGTCCAAGATGATCCTGTAGAACTAGATTAGTAAGTATATTCAGTCTTTGGTTTCAAAATTTACAGTTATTAAAAATCAAGAGGATGCAAAATATTTACCAGGCCAAAACCATCAGCACCGCACAGCAGAAGCCGAGGCCTATAAACAAGAGGAATTGCAGATCCATATGAGAGCATAGAAAGCTTGGTCAACTCAGATGACACTGTTAGGGGAGGAAATATGTCAGATATATAATTCATGGCTTTCTGGAGATGTCTTTGCAAGCATGGTGCAACCACCATAGACAAAGGTCTAGATTGAACAATGGAACCTCTGTGAGCAGCAGGAGTAATTGTCGACATGGCCTCTATAAAGTGATACTTTTCGACCTTTACTGATTCAACATCTATCAGAAATTTGTCATCACTAGTGTACACTTGAGGGTATTTTTCACGAAAAGCACGAATTGCAGCTTCAGTGCATAGGGCTTTCAAATCTGCACCGCAATATCCAACACAACTAGCTGCAAGTTCCATTTTAAGTTCCTTAGAAGGGGGTTGCTTCCACTTCCGAGTGTGAATATCTAATATTTCAGAACGTGCTTCACATCCAGGCAAAGGAAAATTGAATTCACGATCGAATCGCCCAGGGCGCCTTAAGGCTCCATCAATAGCATCAATCCTGTTGGTTGCTCCAATCAAAACAACTTGTCCACGGGAATCAAGACCATCCATGAGGGCAAGCAAAGTGGACACTATAGAATTGTGAATCTGCTCTTGTTTACTAGACCTTACAGGAGCAAGACCATCTATCTCATCAAAGAAAATAATGGAAGGCTGATTCCTTTGAGCCTCCTCAAAAAGAAGTTTCAATTGTCTTTCAGCCTCACCGACCCACTTGCTAAGCACATCAGCACCCTTTCGCATGTAAAAACTGACTTTCTGGCCTGCCTTTGAAGCAGCACATGCTAATGCTCTGGCAATTAATGTCTTACCAGTGCCAGGAGGACCACACAACAAAACACCCCTAGGTGGGGTAATGTGATAACTTGCAAAGAAATCTGGATACAACAACGGAAAGAAAACCATTTCCTTCAAAGCATCAATATATTCAGAAAGCCCACCTATTTCATCAAAGCTTACACTCTCATCAACCTGTAAGGGTTGAATATCTGCCCCTCCTTTAGAGCTTGGTCCAGCAGTCTGAATCCCAGAAGTCAACGTAGCAAAAGCATCACTTTGATGACCCCAACCAGAAGCAGCAACATTTAATCCCCATGCTGTTGTCCCATGCATGTCTAGTCCCCCAAACAGCCAAGGAGGTCCTGATTTGCTCCCACCTCGGCCCCATGGAATAGTAGGGCCCTGATCCAGCTCATCCACAAGAAGAGAATCATCAGAATCCTCAGCTCTTGTAAGACGATGACGCTTATGAACTCGTGACCCACCCTTCCTAACATCCCTGCTGACCTTAGTCCCCATTCCTTGATGTAAAACCCTCCGCGGAGATCTAGCTCTTTGCTTGCTCTCATCCATAGAAAGCCTGCGTACATCAGCACGATTTCGAAGATCATACCGCCTCCTTCCTTCCTGCTCTTCTTCACCCTCTTCATCATCACCATCATCCTCTCCTTCATCTTCACCCTCAGCCTCTCCATCACCCTCATCTTCAGCATCACCCTCACTCTCATTTTGGGCATCATCTGCAGCATCATCATCTAAATCATTCCCATTTTCAGTTTCATCTTCACCATCTTTCTCCTCCGAAGTGTCTTGCTCATCACCATAATCCAAATTCATCTGCTTAATTACAACTGCTTTTGAACGACGAGGGCGCAGTCCTTCACGTCGAGGAGTTTCTTTAGTCTCCATGGTCTTTTTGCGTTTGGGAGAAGGAGACTCATCTTGACTTACACTGTTATCAACACTGTTGCTCAAAGGTCGATATGAAGGTCTCTGAAAAAAAAAAAAATTAGTAATAAGTTGAAACAGAATACATTTCTGCGACGTGATAATATTGATGATTCATCAAATCCGAGAAAAGTAATAGAATTCCAAAAATTTTGCGTGCTTGGAAGGTACCATCATGTCTTCATCCCCTGAACCAGAACTATCAGTAAAACCAGTAAGGTTCACAGAAACTCTCCTCTTTCTGGATGAACGCCGAAGATTGGGTGTGCCTGACTGCAACAAGAGGATTAAATATTAATCAAATTCAGAATACATGACATCACTGACAAAATGAACCATTTGGTCCAATTAGCTTCAAGAGAAGAGGCGTTGATATGAAGACCATGCAAAGACGCAACTTATTCAAGAAAACCTACATGAAACACATCCTCCTACAAGAATGCCTGACATAACTGACAAAAAGGAATCTATAGTTCGATCTATAAAACTGCAGAACAAGGAACTGGTAATGAAAATGATTAAGATACCCCAGCATAAAATTAATGTCACCATGGAACTTTTATTAACAAGTGTCAAAAAAGAATGAATGCATACATTCATACTAACAACATAAACAAACTCTATGCCAGGTTTGGAATAGTTTTAGCATGAGTAAACGGTTTGCAACGCCATCCAAGTTTACCTCAAGAATGCATGGACCATCCTACATTCAAGAGATATATACACCTTGAAAGCAGTCAAAGGTTGATATAACAAGAGAAGTAGGTTATACATATGGCACAAAGCTGAAATAACTCCTTCCAATTTTAAACAGTCTTTAAATTAATACAAGTTGTTATCCTAAGCATTTCAAATAGGTGATTGTTGATGGTCTTTTGCATATCTGTTTTTAGGAAACAAATAAATTATTTTCAAGTGCTAAATAATACAATCCGCTAATAAGTTTCTTTTCTTTAATAATGGCAGCAGATAATTACTTAAAATTCCTTTTGGCTATTGCTTTTTGTTTCCTAAAGCAAAAGGCATTTTTGGATATAAAATCAAACAATATTTTTCAAGAATAATAAATAAAATATTTTGTTTCTTTAGATAAGAAGTGCAAGATTCTACTTAGATATAGCAAATTATGCTATATTGGTTTCACATTCTAATTATTTGTTTTATTTAATCAATTATGATTCTGCATTTTAATTTTTACCTTTTCTTTGTAGTAGCTCTTCAAGAAGCAAATAGCAAAAGAAAGTAGCAAAAGCCACAAACATATCAGAGCCTTAAAAAAAAAAAAAAAAATCTATTATAATCACATAGGAGAGAAGATTCATACTATCAAATTCTATTATGATTTTAAGTTATCTACAGCTTAGAAAAACTTCACATCCAAACTAGATGAGCTAAAATTTTCTATCAAACTGCATAAAAGACTATCAGCATGGTATATACAGTCAGATAAGAGTGCGTAAGTTACACTGTTTTTTGTGGTCCGAACTGGCCGATCCCCCGAGCTCAACATTTTAGCAATGCGAGATGCTGCTGTCCTTGTCTTTGTCTTGCTTTTCCTATTTCGAATGATGGTTGGAGTGTAATACAAATACGAGCGGCCATACACTTTCGGCCTTCTCCTAAGCCTATCACTTGTGCGCACAGGCCTAGAAACTGGCCCATCTCCTTGACCAGATCTTTTTGAATACATTGTCAAACACTAGCTTTGGTGATTGTATTCTTCCATAAACTTTCGAGTGTAGCTACACCTTAAAGAGAAAAGATAGTAATAATAATAATAAGCAGATATTCCAAATTGCTTTCCCTAAATTTTCATGCATGTATAACTTTTCAATTATCTAACTTAAATGCCATTGTTAATGGCACATGATTCAGGGCAATTATCATCAAATAATATACTTTTCCGAGAATAATACTACATAGAAACAAGAACCTCTGTCACATGGTAGACTACAAGAGCATAACATTCTAAAGAACAAAGCTACTAAACCCTCTCTTAAGCTAAATGCAAGCAAGAATGCTCTCTATGGACCATATTATCATTCCATTTCTGCAAAACATTTTTAGTTCTAAATCACATGTTTATCAATCATGCATGCTGATGATTACAGACACCTAACAGGCTGACAGTCACTGCAGACTAAGAAAGACTCTTCAGATACTATAAAACAGAGTAACTACAAAATGCAATGAACTTACCTGTCAACATCTTTGTTTTACCATTTTAAAAAAGAACATCTAAAGGTCTGATGAAAGAGATCAAAGGATGGTAAAAGTGTCTCTTTGAGAGGCCGTACTACTCCCTGTTAGTAGGTACATATTTCCTTTTAAGCATGTAGAGTTTGGGGACCAATGATGCATACCGGAGGCAAAGGAACTTCTTCAACAAGGAACAGTGTGCAGACTGCTCTAAGAACGAGGTTTTCATAAAGGAGTGTTTAATAGAAAAGAGGAAACCAGGCGAGGGAAGCGAACGAGATGGGCTCGAAAGATGTAGAGAACAGTAACATGGTTTGTTGTCACTTTCTAATCGTATATGCCGAGAGCATTTAATAATTCTCTCTTTTAAAATTACATTCCAAGTCTAAACATAGAAAATGGATACGAGTAAAACACATGCAATTCTTTCTCCATACAGCAATGACAACCGCAGCAATGTTGAAAGAAGACATGTGTCTCAATCCTTCAAAATCTTAATTTCAAAAGTTTTTCCCCTCCATTTGTTTTCAGAAACTTCAATGATACCATGCTCCAGTTAACCTAGCGAAATGCAATTTTTTTTAAAGATGCACAATTTTCATCAGCAGCTAAGGCGTTTACAATTTATTTATCATTAAAGGTTTTATTCCACGGTCAATTAAATTGAAAACTTTTCGCCTAAATAGAATCTTCAGTGTTTGCTTCTCCCTCGAATGTACAGAGGGAGAAAAGGTCAAAAACTATACCTAGAAAAACAGAAATCCTTCAATCATTGCAAATTGAAATTAAATCCTTATTAGCACAACGAGAAAAAGGATCAAATCAAACAAAGCAAATATTACAGGTAATTCCAAATTTTTTGAGCTGCCGTTCGAAAATATTAACATTGAACCACAAATCTAACAAACTGATCAAAAGCAACAAAGAAGCAACAGACACACATGCAATTGCACATATATCTATATAAACAGAGACGCAAAATATATATAGAAAAAGCAAGTAAATACGAAATGCAAAATCCTAAAAACATAAAATTTAACTAAATAAAATAAAACAAAAGAAAAACTTTAAATTTTACTAAATAAAAACGAATTACTTTTGACATTTCTCCATTAAAATGAAACATAAAATTTCTTTAGTTCTTAACGACAAAGAGAAGAGAAAATTAAAGGCGGAGATTCCGTTTTTACCTAATCAGAGATCTAGCTGAGGTAATCTTCGAGTATAGAAGAGAAAACGCGAGAAAGTGCGAGAAAAAAGAGGGGTTAAAACCTCGAGCACTTTGAAAGAGAGCTCAAAGTATATGAACAAAACCTAGAAAGAGACGGTTAAAGGGAAAACGAGTGAGTTCACTCCGAGTTATTAGCCTTAGTGAGTCCCCTGCCCCAACTTTTCATTTTCTGTTTTTCTCTAAAAACGTACCCATTTAAAAAGTGGGTCCACCGTCCACGGTGACGCGGATAAAAATGTTTGTGAAATTGTACTGTTTTTATTTTTTCGATACCGTGAAATTGTGCGGTTACAAGTCAAAGACCAATTAAAATTTGCCACGACAGCCAAATGTGTTTTTGTTACGACGTCCGGAAGACGGAGGTTTTTTTTTTTTTCTGATAATAACTGGTTTTGCAGTTTTTAGGAAGGTTGAGATGCTACCCCAGGTTCCTTTCATTATAATACGATCCAGGTTGATTTATTCATCTAACTTAAAAAATTTATCTGATATTTAAGAATAATTAAATAAAAATATTAAGTTAAAAAAATTAAATTTGACTAAAAATAAATCGTATTTTGATTTTAACTTTTAAGGTTCAAGTCTGATCTGATCAATTTTATTATTATATAATATATTAATTTTATATATTTTATATATTATGTAATTTTTAAATATAAAAAATATATATA
>JBBYHK010000016.1:2136608-2147801 GCA_038382065.1 Adansonia grandidieri | reverse complement strand
CTTTTAAAATTACCAGATCTATTCAAAAAAAGATAGACAAGGTGAGTCACCATGACAAAAACATTACCGAGCTGGATAGAAGAGAATGTCACGCTTAACGTTTGGCAAACATGGTGCTTCAATTTCATATCAAAAAGGAAATGGAAAATCTTGGGAGTACTTAAGCGCTTCATAATGCACGCCCGATAAACCGTTTTGCAGGGCGAGGATAACGAGACCAGAGGCAACACCAGTCGGTGCCTAACCAGTGCTGTCACAGCTAGAAAGAAGTTTGGCGAAGAATTTTATTGTCGTAAGACACATCATTACAAGGATGATATAGTACTGAACATGGTCCTACCAAAGTTCTAATAGAGGATACACACTTATTCAACTGTCGTGTTTGATCTTCACTCAAATCAGCCTACATTACAAAAGCGAATACAGAAAAGGTGCAAAACTACATCAGCGCACAGCACCCTCCCATTTAAACAGGAATCATCTACGGGCCCATCTCCCTTCCATCACTTTTCAGTATATTACTTTTCCATACATCTTCAATCACTATTCGCAAGTGTTACTTTTACAATTACTAAGTAGGTTCTACACATACACATGTGAATGGTAATGATTTAATGTATTGGAAAGTGATGGACAAAAAAGTAATAGATTGGATCCCAATGAAATCATCGACATAATCACAAGTACGAATCTAAGTAACCATAAGTGTGTTTTTTGTTATACTGCAGCAAACTAGCATACGTCCTGTCCCATATTCCTATATACAGAGATTCATCATCTGGACTCAGAGATACCCCGGAAATCTCACCAAAGAAGTCGATCTCTTGTCTTTTCCGGAAATCGGCCCTCATACTGTATACATGAACGAAATCTGCTGGTTCAGCAACTACCATGAATTGGCCATCGGATGAAAAGCGGATTGATCGTACAGCACCCAAGTTGCCTTTGAGAGTCGCAACTGGTGTGCGGAGGTTTCTTATGTCCCACACTCGGCAGGTCTTATCCTGATTTCCTGTGGCAAATATGCGTCCATCTGGGTGCCATGCGGATGCAAAGGAGTAATCTAGATGACCTACCACCGTGGCTACAGTCTATATAACCACCGAAAATGTAATTCAGTTTCAAATTAAATAAATAGTTACTTTTTCTGCACGCATGTTTAAAATACAATATTCTTGACCATCAACAAAAATCATTGGTTAGCCTTGGATGCTTGCACCTGGTTTCTATAGGACCTTTCATTTCTTCTCAAAGGCACAAACAGGACAATTACTAATTCAGAAAAATTACAGATACTACTGACACACGGAAAGGGAAATAGGTTAAAACAGACATCGACACATCCAAGCCCCGAGTATATCTACTGCTGTAATAGTAATTTATTGCTCTTCAATCTTTGTGGTAGGCTTGACATTTTGACTCTTTTCCCAAATTTTAACGTGTAAAGAAAAAATAGGGCAGCCAAATGCATGAGAGTCAAATTACAAAACCTAAGCTCTGCTTTTAGGGAGGCAATCTATGAAGCTCCGACTCATTTTTTTTTTGAAGTACCCGTGTTCGATACCAGTGTTTGGCGCATATCAAGATATGAATACGAGGATATGAACCTCCAAACACATGGAAAAACTTAAACAAAAAAAAAAGAAATTGACGATACCCGTGCAAGACACAAATTCATATCTAACACTCAAATCCAAGTTCGAGTAACATAGGAGGCAGTCTCCCTATTTGAATCCATAATGCATTATGGGGCAACCTTACCGTTGCACCGACGCTCACCTGTGTCGTTCAAATATCATATTAGTAAATTAATTCTTTACCTTTCCATTTTGCGAATTCACAAGCAACCCATCCAAGTGATCTCCAACAACAATAATAAGCCTTCGATCAGGGCTGACTGATGTATGCTGCATCAGAAGAAACACATTACCTGTGTGATTAAAAATTAAGGTAATCCATGACTGTCATAGATGATTTAGGTTTGCTTTTCCTCTTTACAAAGCAACAATTTCTATTGCCTTTGAAGTGCACAATCCCTAAGTTAAATTCACCATCCATTATGTGAATTTGTGAAGATATCATTTACTTCTAACAACCATACAACTATGCTTAGACCATTGCATTTCTCTAAAACATGCGGGCAAACAATAGAACATGACAATTAATAAAGATAAACTGAATAAGAATGTAGGCATCATGATAGCAATTTCAAAGGCTTACATTAACCGGCCAAGGGAAACGGAATTGATTCAAAAGTTGAAATCTCTCTGTATCATATTCTCTCACACTACAGTTGTTATTGGAGGCCAAAAAATTAATTCCACCCCTGCAAAAGAGCTTGGAAATTCAATCTACATATTATTTCAATATATTTTGCTCAAAACAGCCAATCAGCAACTATCATGCTACCTCAAGCTGTCATATATCTCGATAGCATTTGTAATTGCATTATCATCGTAGGTTATCCGGGTACAGAAGGTTACTCCTTTTCTGTCCAAGTGCTGCAGCAAGAGGAAAATGAAATTGTACAATATCAATAAAAGAAATGGGCAAAAGCACACTAAGTATGCCAAAAATATATTTGCACAAAACCAGCATATCCAGAACCAACAAGTAAATGAATGATAGAAAGAGAACCAACTAAAACATTAGGCAATAAAGCATGACAATCTATGTCACTCTTTCTAGAAACATACCAATATTTCAATTTCTAGGATTTTCAAGAGTTCCATTTCTTGAATTCTATCAGAATTCAAAATCACAATTAAAGAATAACTTATCTGTGAAAGAAATGCTTGGATGGTTATGAGGAATGCAATAATCCCTGGCTATGGTTGGCCACATGGGTAAGAAGATGGAGATGCAGTACTCGTAAAAATTTTAGAAATGGTAAATTTTAAACCATTTCGTGATACAAAAGGGTAGGTTGGAATCCACCATTTTAAATCATAGTAAAATTAAAGTGTTATTAATTTGGTATGTGTAACATGACGCACGCTAATATAATGAATATACGTTCAGTGCATAATTTTTGACTGAATTGTTTCTTTAAGATTTTATATGTTAGAAAAGGAAGGCATGTGGTATTACGTTTATTAAAAAATCAGGACTCAAAGAAATTATCTCAACTCAGTAAGTAATAGAATAAACTGATAGCCACGATTATTCCAGCTATATATCACTCTCTCTGGCAGGCACATGCACATACACAAATTGCCTCTTCTCCCCATCACAACCATGAAAAGTTCCTAAAAAGGAGATAGTTGAGGACACACACTCTTGCTACATACTACCTGATTCATACCATGACGCCCACAATTATTCCAGTTATATATCACCTCTCTCTCTCTCTCTCTCTCTCTCTCACACACACACACACACACACACACACACACCAGGCTGTTTCTCCTCATTGCAACCATGAAGAGTTCCTAAGAAGACAGTTGACTATGCACGTCCCTCCCCAATGTCACCTGATTCACATCATAACACCCACAGCTATTCCAATTATATATCGCATCTCTCTCTTTCTCTGTCTGCTAAAACACGAGATTGTTGACCACACACTGTCACAACTTTGTAAAACAACTGTCCAAATGTTTTTCATTTCTAGGAAAAGTTTGCAAGATGATTAAGACTCTAACCATGAACAATATACAGTTCCTCTAAGAATAATTAAATATAACAAGTCATGACATAACTGATACAAGTGCAGACAATTCCAAAAGGAATTCACATTAGTCTGAGTACATATGATATGAGTTTCAAAGTCATCTCAATTCTGGTACTAGCTTAGTTCAGAGAAAGAGGGATGAAAAGTGGCCAGGGATAATTCTGATTCTGTCCCCAAAGAATCACTAGTGAATAAAAAACTAACCACCAATTAAAAAATTAGCATTTCCACATCATAAGCAGCAGATCAAAAGAATCAATTTTAGAAAAAAAAAAAAAAGGAAAATGCTGCAAATATTAACTTACCTTAAAAGTAAGCTCTCCCTGGAAGCCTCCTGCAACCATAAAATTGTCCTTGACTGCTAGTGTGCTTATTTGAGTTTGTGTAAAACCCTCTAATAGATTTCCCGGGTATTTCTAGTAAGAAGTAATAGAAGTTAGCAGATAAAAGAAGAGAAGAATTACTACAGCAACTAAGTATCCTCGAAATCACTCTTGCTGATAAAGAAAAGATAAGAAGCAACAAAGCTAATAAGTGCAACAGTAATACCTCAGTAGGTGCCACATGCCCAGCAAAATTAAGGATCTCAGACAGATTGCATGACAATGATGACCAATGCATAACTGAATAATTGGACATAAGGTAAACATCATGCTTTGAAGTAGCCCAAACCAAGTTTCTGAGCTGCAAATTCATTCCACAATATGTTATTTAAGTTCAAATAACAAGTGTCTAGATACAATTTCAATAACAAAATACAAAAACAATATATGCTTCTCCCAACTGGAGACATCAAAAGATATATCATAATTCATAACACAATTATGAGATTCTATTACTGCCTTTTCAATATACAGGAAAAAAATGAGTAGTTTGCTCAAATGGTACGTGTCATAATAAACCTTTGGAAACAGAATATAGTGCAACAGACAGTAATCCAAACTAAAGATACTGGAAATATACCACACCATGATAATCAGATTCTATTTGCTGAAATTTAAATGCATAGTAACAATGATATCACTCTTTTTCTCCATCTCACAAAGGATATGAGGTAAGCAATATGATATATTACAGTTAGAGGATAGTTTTAGTGATATTTGAGAGATTATGACTATAAAATACTACGATATATCAAATGAAGGGTATTGATTCTTAGTGTCATCTACAACATGTCAGTAAGCAAACAGAAGCAGAAAGGTGGTTTGGAATCATTTCAGTCTTCAGAAGAATAATTGTGGGGTATTAGCTTTTATTGTATATGATGTAGGATTATGGGGAAAATGTTAATGAATATATTAATGAGCAGCCATGTGAACAGAAAGAAATTTGTTTTGCAGACAAAATTTTGGTTGTTAATTGATTACGACTTTGGTGGAGAGTGGAAGACATCTCCGGTGGTGATTGTAGAACTGAGAACGGATTTTAACTAAAGATAATAAAAAGAACGATAATCCTAACTTGATATCAATGTCATATATGCCACACCTAATGTTGAATACAACGTTACATGGATATGGGTATGGTTCTGGTACCCAGTACGGATACAGGTACGAGGTATGATAAATTTTTGAAATTTAAGGTATCGGTACGTTAATATTATAAAAAATTATATTATATTTTATATATATATATATATATATATATAAAACTGAAATTTCATACGATAAAACATAGCAATGTAAAATAAAGGATAAAACACACAAATTTAAACTTAACTTATAGCTTAAGTTGTTTACATGACTCTTCTTGTTAAACACATTTAGGGGCTAAAGCTGTCAAGAAGTGAGGATGGACAATGGCTCAACAGTTTAGTTGGTGCTCTTTCCCGCGCAAGATGGGTGTAACCTACAGCGTAAGATTTGAAGAAAGCAAGCCCATAATGAAAAAAGAGAAGGCCAATAATGAAAGAAAATATGGCCTAAGGCATAAAAACACTAAGTTCCAGTGTTAAATTCTTAGATGAAAATTTGGTGCGTGCCCAATCCTATCCGGTACATACCCAAGCATACCCAATGCGTACTGGTACTCAGTATGTACCTGGTATGGGTGCTCTAGACTTTTAAGAGTACCCATGCTTCAGAGGTTGAATATAGATACAACCACATAAAATAATTGCAGGAAAACTATAATTCACTAATCAATAGCAAGTGAGCATATTAATATTCTTTACTATTATAGTCAAACAAGAACTTGTAGTCTTGAATTCTAACAGTAAAACTCCTACAAACTGTCACTTTGGACCAAATAAAAGACGCCAAGCATGATCCAAGCACTATTAGATAGCCCTAAAATACCTCTCAATTTAAAGCTATGCTATTATTACTAAGGAAAAGAGAAATTCACGATCTTCATTGAAAACAACAAAAGAAATAAAACACATTCTGACTTACAAACCTGAAAATGGAGAATTGTAGGCTTAACTAATCTAGTATTGTGGAAGAATTCATAATAGTTCCCACCCTTTTCCATCTGTTTGCATTCCTGAAACAGCAAATACCAATACCATGAAATTTTAAAATGCTATTTAAGACAAACTAGCTCAATCAGAGATGGTAGGAGAAGAAACAAACCTTGTCAACAGCTTCACCAGAGGATGGAATATTCTCGTAATTCTTATAGTGTTCAAGCCTTGTCAACCTATATTTTTCCTTAGTTATGTTCAATAATTCCCAAGGAATCCCCTGAATGTCTTTCCCCTTCCGTGCTTGTGCAGAAGACGTATCAGTAACCCTTGTCAGCTGCTCAAATTATAGTTTGAAAGTGATGAATTTCATCATTCAATAATAAAATGAATAAAAAGTAACAACAAAAGCATAACAAACCACATCATATTCATCAGCATCCATGTCTCCACCAGCTCTACCGTAGTCATCTTCATCCATGTCATCAACAAAATCTTCAGCCATGTAATAGAAATCCTCCACTTGCTGGTAGGACATGCTATATTTGCATTCAACTGCAAAATTATCCAAATATTACCATGTTTAGTTCCCTACCTTTTCTTATTAAAAAAAAAAAAAAAGAGAAAAAAGATAAATATTCTCAAGAAACCACAAAGAGAAAGATATTGCAATTGGAGCGAAGGGGTTTTCCTAAAATTCATAGAAAGAAACTCATTCCAAACAGAGTAAAAAACTACTAAAACATTACCTACCTTTCTTTTTTGTTCTTAAAACAAATAAAACAAGTTGAAATCCTAAAAAGAAATAAAATTGGGAGCAAAATACCTAGAATTCGGAAAAGAAACTCAGTTCCAAACAAAATCGACTTTACCAGAAACCCTAAAACATGATAAAATCATATGTAACATAAAACAAGAAAATTAAAACAAAAAAAAAATCATTAAAGCTCCATCAACAAAGAGGAACGTTTCATACAAATATTTCTATTCTGAAAAAAAAAAAAATTAAAAACTAGAATATGGAAAGACAAACATTGAACTCACTGAAAGTAAAAAAAGAAAAGAAAAAGGGAAAGGAGAGATGGATATTTTTACATGAAATTTAATCTGAAATGTTAGCTAAGCTCTGGCTATGCTGGTAGAAATTTAATCTGAATTGTAAGCGCTGGCTTTGGCCTTTCGCGGTTTAGTGCTTTATTTCTCTATGTATTTTAGGCTATTTTTTATTTGTATTTAAACAAACTCTGGTTCTAAATGTAATGTTAATTATGTTTAGACCAATTCATGGATTATGCTAACCGCTCGATTTAAATCAAATTTTGAATATAATTTTTTTTTAATTTATATCAACTTAATTTTATTTATTTTTTATAATAAAATATATATACTTTTTATAATAAAAAATATTTTTATTTAAATTTAATTATAAAAATATATTAATATTATTTTAATATAAAAGTAAAAATAAATTTTAAAATTTTAATTAATCAATGAAGAGTAATTCGAGCTTTTAAGCTTGGCCATTCAGTGTTAAAGTTTAGGGTTTTTTTATTAGTTTAGCCTATCTTTTATTATTTAAATATGTAAAGTGTGCATTTTGTTTTTTTTTTAAATGTTAGACACAATTAAAATTCATAATAAAAATAATTTATAATTAGCTAGAACTTATTTTGTGAGTGTTTAAAAAATTATATTAAATAAATTTTTTTATTAATATAGGTAATTTTCTTGTAAGGATTACGTATATTTTTATAAAAGTGAGTAGTTTTTTAATTTAAAAAAACTGCAAAATACCAAAATACTTTGATATTATATTTATTTTTATTAGTTTTAATTATATTATGGGAAATTTTGATAAAAGGAATAACTGAGTTAACTCGTGATTTCAATCTCAATCACTTTTTTTATATTAGTAAAAATATACTACTTCTATTTTTATTAAATTTAAAAAATAATAATATTAATTCATACTATTTATATTAATTATAAAAGATTTGACTTAGTTTGACACTAAATTTACAAAAATAACAAATTTAAATTATAATATAAATTGTAATAAAAAAAACTATTTATAGATTTTAAGTTGTAAAAGAATTATTAAATATATGACGCCATTATATAACTTTCTCCATTGCATAAATAACAACATAGATTTTTAAAAATATATATTTTTTATTTTTCATCTACATGGTGAGTTTATATTCAACATATATATGTATATAAGTGATTGATTAATTTCTTTTATCATCACGTAATGAGTATATTAATTTAAATAAATAAAAATAATATTTTAATTAATTAAACTATGTTTTACAAAAACCTTTTATTTCATGTTTGTGTTTACTAGTAGGAAGAGGGAAACGAAGTGTTTGGGATAATAATGAAAATGAATTTTTGGGATTACGTTGTTGTCGGCCAAACCCGTCCTTGAAATTGATGGTCATTATTGCACCCAAATACTAGTACAGCGTGTTTTTGTGTGCAGGGTTTTTTTCCCCCTTTTCTTTTAGAATTTAGATTTAAGGGAAAAATAAATTAAGGGAAGAAAAGTTGGGAATTGAGACGAATTTAATAAAATTTAAACTTATATTTTAAGATAGATCGAATTAAAAAATATATTATTTATAATTATTATAGTGTAATTAATTAATTATAATTTTAAATAGTATAAGGTATACAAAAATATTATATAAAATTAATATTTTTAAAAAATATTAATTAGTGCGATAGTGTCTAGAATTGTGTAAGATAATATTTATAAAAAGAAAATCTATTTAATGAATTATTGTTTTAATTTAGTAAAAGTATTCTATTAAATGCAAAAAGATTTCTTTAATTAGTAATTAAATAATCCTTAATAAATGCTTTTAAATTATAATAAACCATTTTAAATGATAAGCTTTATATAATTATATGTTATAATTTAATAATTATAAGATTAATAAATTTTTTTTAATATTATACTAAAATTTAATTCAAATTTAAGCTAATTCAACCTATAAATACATGTGATTAAGATGTAAGGGCAAATGGGAAGAACATGGGACCAATGATGATGGTGGAATACACCTCATTACTACTTCAAATGGGGTAATGATAGCTAATCTTTGAAATGTAAATCTAATCAACAACTGCTACAAATGTGAGTGAACACAAAGAATGTGACCACTCTAACCACATTCATTTGGTCCCTCTTTTTTTTTTTATATATTAATTTTTAATTTTATTTATATTTAAAAATAATTATCGTAATAAAAATTAAAAAATAAGTTTAAGAAATTATTACATGTATGTAAGAATATCAATTGAGTGTTGGGCAGCTACAACATTTTCCATTCTCATCTCCAATTTTTTAAATCTCACCTTTTTTTTTGGTTGGCTTTTCGTTTTGTAGACTCTTTGCTTTTTGGAGAAAAGTTTACACTTATCTCCATCATCGTGGGATCTAATAGGTATGGAAAATTCCCTTTACCTATGGTTCATTTAAAAATTACTTAAAATTGAGAGAGCTTTGAGGTGGTGATGAAAAATTTGAATCGAATTAATCGATTAAATCGATTTAATTAAAAATTTAAGATCAGTTCGATTCGATATTATATATCAAATTGATTGATATTTAAATCAACTTAAAATCAATTTAATTAGTAAAACTGTTAAAAAAAAAAAAAAAAAACTAAGAGAAGACCATTTTTTATTTTTTTCAAAATTTTTTTTGTAATTACAAGGTTTAATCCTTTAACCTCTTAAAATTATATTAAAAACCATATAATTCAACTGAAATACATGTTCTTATTAATTATTTATTTAACTTTTTTTTAACATTTAAAATTATTGCAATTCAAATTAACAAGTTCAATCAATCCAGCCAGTTAACTAATGAAACCAATAACCAAATGTCACAAACTTTGGATCCAATTAGGCAAGGGCCAAGATCCTGCCAGCCCCCCTTACATTCTACCTTGCATAGCTATACTCAACATTTTTTTTTAAGTACTTCAAATAGCTTGAAGTTGCCCATCCTACAATCTTTCTATATATATATATATATATATGAACTTTTAAATTTATGAAATCAATTAAAAAAGATCTAAAAGTTAGAGACTAGCATGTGAATATGTTTTATAATAATATCTTAAATAGAAGTGTATAAAAATGCAAATTAATACAATACCATATATAAATAAATTTATTTATTTAGTAGCTTCTATATTTATTCATATAATATTATATATTATATATATATTAGAATATAATTCTTTGATATATCAAAAAAATGTATCAAACTTTTTCTCTTTCATCCTTCGGTTTCAGTAATCCTAAAAGTCGTATTCACTTCTATAATGAAGTATTCACTTTTACGATGAAATGTTGGACACACATTATGTGCCATTTACTTTCAAAGTTCAGACACAAGTATGGTAGCCATTATTAAAGAGTCTGTATAACAAAGCAATACATATTGATATGATATTCTTACATATTTCATGACAAATTCTAACTTTCTCAAGAAAGAAAATAGGAAATAATAATAGAAATTATTGAATTCTTGAAAGAGGGAAGTGGGAGCTTGGAAATGAGACATTTACTTGGAAGAAATATGATTTGTTCAAGGTTATAGCTGGTTATTTTATTTCCTATTTTTAGATTGTAAAAAGCAGTTTGCTCCACCACCTTAGCTGCTAGTGCAGACAATGTTATTGTCATTTAAGAAAAAAAATTATATTGTTATTAATTTATGCATTTGTATTTATGCCTGCTGCAATGTGCTGGCACCTTTTGCTAGTATTATATAAAACACGAATTCACAACTTAATTAATCTAGTTAATTCATATAATTAATTTTTAAATGTGGTATTTTATAAGTAAATGTCTCTTTGATCTTGCCTTTTTCAATTTATCTACTTAAGTAAAAATAGGGCCAAACAAGTTTTATCTTCATTTTTTTTTCTCAACTTTTCTAATTCTAATAAGTAAAAATGGAACCAAATGGGTTTTATCTAGCTTTCAAAACTTATAAGTCATGAAGAAAATAAAGAAAAAAAAAGAAAAACTTTTTCTTATTTTATTTTAAAAACATGCTAATTTTAACAAAGACTTTATATATATATATATATAT
>JBBYHK010000016.1:1971639-2064228 GCA_038382065.1 Adansonia grandidieri | reverse complement strand
ATAAAAATAATAAAATAAAAAATTTATATTAAATTTAAAATTACTATATAAAAAATAGTAACTAA
The DNA here is from genome assembly GCA_038382065.1 of Adansonia grandidieri. Taxonomy (NCBI): domain Eukaryota; kingdom Viridiplantae; phylum Streptophyta; class Magnoliopsida; order Malvales; family Malvaceae; genus Adansonia; species Adansonia grandidieri. The sequence goes on along the minus strand of JBBYHK010000016.1, from coordinate 2,064,163 downwards.
ATGCATGAATGATTATAATTGAATGTACGAAATACTATAATTAAAGTACGACTCACCATAACTAAATGTACGAATGATTATAATTAAATATATGACTCATCATAACTAGATGTACGAAATAACTATAACTAAATATACAAACCGACCCCCACTAAATTGTTGCTAGGGACAAAGGCAGCTAAAAGATAAGACAAAAATAGGATAAAATGGTAATTACAGTTTTTATGAATAATTCTAATAATTACTAATTCCTTTGTTGAAATTAATTTTTTGGCTTTATGCTTTTAATAATTATTATTGCATTTAACTTTTTTTTGAAATTGTACTTCCACCTAGTGAATAGGTCAATCAGTTTTCTTTTTTTCTTTTTTAATCAACTGCTCAGATGAAGTAATTCAAATGTAATGGCCCATTTTATTTTAAGCTGATAACAAGCTTATTTTAGTAAGCTGATTCTAGAATTTTCCCTATAAGAAACGATTGGTCAATGGCTGCAGTTTAGGTGATTAAGTTATGCAAATACTAATATGTTCCCCCCTTTTTTTTCTTTTCTTATTCCAGTTTGATCTAATTCCAATATAAACTTAATTCACTTTGCAAATATTGTATCAAGTACAGCACTGGTTGCTAAAGTTATTCTTTTCTAAAAGAAAAATGACCAATTAGTCAAATATTGTTAAAATTGTTATGTTTTAAAAGAAAAAAATTAAAATTAAAATTAAAATAATAAGAAATATATTTTTAGGTGAATAGTCATTAGTTTTTTAAATAAGTAGTTTTTCACATGATAGTATTCTTAAAAAATGGAAAAACCTAAATATGTTATTCTTTATTTTATTATTATAATTGAGTTTAACTTTTATGTAATTTTTTTGATTAAATTGGTTTTACTTGCTTCGTAATATTAAATATAGTTAAAAATTTTATAACAATATAGATATCTATTTTATAAAAACTTATCGATACTCTTGAGAAAACTATTAATTCCTTTAAAAAAATAACATTATTAAAAAAAATTCCTAATACTATTTCTTAAAAAACTACCATTATCTTAAACAAACTATCATTCTAGTAAAGAAGCTGCTTATATATTTATATGATATATATTAACTAAAGTTTTTCTTTACCGGCACAGTGAGTATGGCATAATTTAATTGCTTATAAAATTTTTAATTGAATTAGTGTTACGAGTCAAGTGATACCAATTAGGAATTGACCAAAAAATGAAATAATAAAATGAAAATAATATATTTATAAAATTATATTAGTAAATTTATTTAAATGGGTGAAAACCACTTTACTTTTTTTTTTTCATTTAAAAAACCACTGCAAATAATTACTATATAACTTTCTTTTTCTATTTAATTTTCTTACATTTTAAAAAAAATTTTCAACATAAATTTTTTCACCCATAAAATTATTGTGCCATAATCTACTATATAAAATTTATTTTATCAAGAGTTTTTTTGAATTTTACAAGCAAAATTAGTAGATAATGCGTACCCTTTAAATATTTAAAAATAAAAAAAAATAAAATGTGTAAAAGTCCTTTATCCTAACTTTTAAAATAAAAAAATCTCACTATCGATATCTACATATAAAGAAAAAAATCAACTTAGTATGAGCTAAATTAATTTTTTATTAATTATATTTACTTAATTCGATTTTTGTCTTTCATGCTTTGGTTAGTTAAATTATGCATGACAAGTTCCAAGCAAATCAAGAAAAAAAAGGAAAAAGCTTGTTATACCTCCACGTATAGGCGATCGCCCAGCCCAATAGCATCTGACCACATACAGACGATCGCCAAAGAATACCATACAGGCGGTCACCCAACAGCACCTGACAACGATGTAACCTCTCTGACAACGACTTAATTACAGAGTTGATGTCTTCTGAGTGACGGCTGACTGACAGAGCTGGCCACGAGGCACTATGGCCTGACATTTAGCTCAACATTGGTCACGTCGCTATTAAATCACCTAACATCATATCAGCAAGCCACACCTATTAAAGGGCAAGCAAGCCTAAAGGTAAGGGATTCTACCCTAGATATATCCACACCAATATACAAAGTGCCATTCTGACTTAACCATCGGAGATGACTCCCGGAGCATAAACTCCGACGTCCTTCTGACCTTCTTTGTATTGCAAGGTTACACTCGGCCTCTGATATCCGTAAGGAGAGCATCAACAATTGGCACCGTCTGTGGGAATATGATCGAAAAAGAAAACCATGGCTGATCGGAGTGCTGACACCCCATAAAATATCTTGTCTCCACCAGAAGTGATAAACTGTGCCGTAATTCTGGCAACCCTAGCAATACCCAGCTCATCGCATACCCAAATATCCCAAATACCCATCTCACTCCTTTTATGGTTGTCCCACTTGCCACTGGCATACTATCAAAATCTACCGGGGCTAATCTCGTTGGTGGCCACCACTGTTCCTCACCTTGATCAGACCGTAGGCCCCCAGCAACACAGTCCCAGCAACCAGCATTGCCACAGACACTTTACATATACCTCTAGATGTCCCAGTACCTCCCTTTACTCAATTCAGTACACCTACACCACCTAGTCAACTAGACTACCATGTACATTACCAAGCCTAATTTCAAGTCATCGCCAACCAACTGGCTGCCATCCAACAATCTCAGATCTAGTTGGTACAATTTGTCAACTCCTAGACCAATCACCAAAATACGTAACCCATTGATTGCCCAAACCAGCACACTACTAACAACCCAAATTTAGACATCCAAGAATGGCATGTTACAGCCGATTGGGCCACTCGCCCAATGGTAGAGGAAAGTTCCTGCTCTATGCTGATCCCACAGCACAGGACACAGGAAACCTCCCATCACACCAGTAGACATCATGCGCCAAGTTCGACTTCAGACCTCACCCAACAAGTAGCGGCCTTGAAGCAAGAAATCAAAGAGCTTGTGAACCATGGAGAGATAACTGGGAATGGTTAACCGACGAGCACAACCCTCTCTCACCTGACATCCGCTAGGTACAGGTCCCTTGGAAAGTCAAGCTTTCTCCAGACACTTAGATGGTAAAATCAACCCAGCTGACCGTCTAAACCATTTTCGCGCTTTCCATAATCTACGTGATGTGTCGAACGTCATCCAATGCCACATCTTCCCGACAACACTGCGAGGCCCCGTGCGAACATGGTGGTATTCTTTAAATCCAGGGTCTATCATAAACTTTGACCAACTGGGAAGACATTTCCTTGCCCATTTTAGCAGCTGCCGAATGGCGGCTAGAACATCCGCCAACCTAATGACGATCAAGCAAAACCACAATGAGACGATTCGTGATTATCTCAAACGCTTCAATGCAGTCTCCCTGAAGGTCCGAGACCTAAATGACGAATGGGCCATCCAAGCCTTCACCACTGGCGTTCGGCATAAGTACTTGAAATATGCCTTAACTGACGCCCAACCCATAAAGCTGCACCAGCTTTATAAGGAGGCATAAAAATACACGAAAGCTGAAGAAATAGAACTCGCAAGTCGGCAGGCAGAAACCTAGGATCGCGAACAAAAAGGAGGGCAAGGACCAAGGCCTAATCGGCTGGTCGATCGCCTAGGAAACTGACCGTAGAGGGAAGCACCTGCCACCACATCACCGCACAGCCCCAACCGAAAGCGAACATGGTCTGCTCCACATGCGAAATACAACTCTTACACGCCTCTAACAGACCTTAGATCTTAAATTCTCAACGCTATAATGAAAGAAGGGCTCATCGAGCGCCTGCCCTCAATGAAAAGGGACCACAGCAAGCGTGATCCTAAAAAATGCTGTAATTTTTACAACGATATCGGGCATGCAATAGAGGACTGCTTTAGCTTAAAGAATGCCATTGAGTCACTAGTAAGGAAAGCCGTGATTAGGCAGTTTGTAAAGAAAAAGCCATACGCCAAGGATCGCACACGATCCCCAAACGAGCGCTGGGAGACCATATCGAAATGTCCCATCATTGGCATCATAAACATAATCATCAGTCCAGCGGAAACATGGGCAGCCAACAGGTCAAAACGCAAGTCATACCTTCACTCTGTCATGGCGGTCGACTTAGCCCCCAAATGTGCCAAACAAATTGATTGGGCGGTCAGTTTCGATGATGCTGTTTCACAGCTCCTATTAGATCATGGGAATGATCCGATTGTCATCTTCGCCACCATAGGCAATTACCAAGTCCACCGAATCCTTATGGACAACGGTAGTGCCATGGAAGTTCTATGGTGAGACGTCTTCCTTCGCATGGGCTTTAGTGCCGGTGACCTGACCTTGTCATCTCCAATCTATGGATTCGCCAATCAACTGATACCAGTCAAAGGGACAATCACGCTCCCAGTAACAATGGGTGACGAGGAGCATATTGTGACCGCTTTAGTCGACTTCTTAGTTGTTGACCAACCTTCTACCTATAACGCAAATCTAGGTCGACCTTTGATGAAAAAGATAAAAAAGGTCAGCACAGTTTATTGTTTGACAACCAAATTCCCCACACCAATAGGAATTGGGTATATAAGATCTAACCAACAAACTACACGCCAATGTCACTTATTGTCGATTGAATTGGCCACACGCCAGTCGACCGCTATTTGCGACACTAATGCTGAACCATCGGTTCACACCATCACACCCGCACGACCAGAAGCAATAACCCTTGAGCACCTAGATGCCAAACATGGTTTTCATGACCAGAAGCCTCAGTCGACCGAAGATACTGAAAAGCTAGCTCTTTACAACTTAGACCCCGAGTTAGCCACCAGCGTCGGCTCTTCTCTGAACCCTCAAGAAAAAAGTCTCCTTACAAGATTGCTCAAGAAGAATGCCGATGTGTTCGCCTAGTCTGCAACTGACATGCCCAGCATTAACCCAACCGTCATCATGCACCCATTGCATGTAGACCTACGAGCCTTGCCGGTTAAACAAAAAAAGTGCAAATTCGCTTCGGAACGGCTCTATGTAATACTTAAAAAAGTCGACAAATTGCTACTAGCCAACTATGTCAGAGAAGTCAAATACCCTGACTAGCTTACTAACGTAGTCATAGTCAGAAAGGCCTCAGGAAAATGGCGAATGTGTGTCGACTTCATTGACCTGAATAAAGCTTACCCAAAGGACAGCTACCCTCTCCTCAGCATCGATCGACTGGTTGATGTTTTCGTAGGCCATAAACTCTTAAGCTTCATGGATGCTTTCTCAGGACATAACCAAATTAAAATGGATCCCCGCAACCAAGATAAAACGGCGTTCATAACCGAGGATGGCACTTTTTGCTACTTAGTCATGCCAATCGGCCTAAAAAATGTAAGGGCCATGTATCAACGCTTGGTCAATAAGCTTTTCAAAAGATAAATCGGGCGTTCGATGGAAATTTATGTGGATGATATGCTCGTCAAAAGCCCCTCTCTCCATCAACACCTCAATAACCTCTCAGAGACACTCCATATACTCCGTAAGTATAAAATGAAACTTAACCTTTTAAACTGTGTGTTTAGTGTGTCCGCAAGAAATTTTGGGATTTATGATTTCCTCCAGGCATTGAAGCAAACCCTGAAAAAATCAATGCAATCATGCAAATAAGCTCCCCGAAATCCATAAAGAAAGTGCAACATTTGACAGGGTGAGTAGGTGCACTAAACCGTTTCATCTCTAAATTCGTCGAAAGATGTCTACCTTTCTTCAAATTGCTTAGGAGGGCGACCAGATATGAATGGATTGAAGAATGCCAATAGTCATTCGACCAACTCAAGCAATACCTAAGCACCCCTCCACTACTCGCCAGTCCAAAACATAGAGAGTAACTTTTTTTCTACCTTGCAGCATCAGATGAAACCATCACCGCCGTTTTAGTTCGTGAAGAGACACGATAGCAGTACCCTATCTATTACGTTAGCAGGGCACTCCAGGCTAGTGAACTTCGTTACAGCAAGCTAGAAAAACTAGCTTTGCCCTTATCATTGCAGCATAAAAGTTAAGATAGTACTTTCAGGCGCACCCTATCACTGTTCTCACCAATCAGCCATTTAAAGACATCCTCCTCAAAGTTGACTCTGCAGGGTGGCTAATTCATTAGAGCATTGAGCTTAGTGAATTTGGGCTCACTTACAGTTCCAGGAAGGCCATCAAAGCGCAAGCGCTAGCCAACTTTATCGTCGAATGTTCCTTTCAGGTTTCGAAAGAACCGCCACCAGACTGCACTCAAACTAACGATTATTCACAAAACTGCCCTTCAAACCTCTAAATCAACGAATGGCACATTTTTGTTAATGGGTCTTCGGGCAAAGCAAAGGTGAAGCAAGAGTCCTCCTACTCGACCCCCAAGGTCATGAATAGTAGTATGGCCTATCTTTTTAGTTCACCACCTCCAACAATGCTGCCGAATACGAAGTCTTAATCGCTGGCATGGAATTAGCCAAAACCCTGGGCACTAGTAACCTAGTTGCCCACACAGACTCTCAACTTGTAGCTAGCCAGGTAAATGGGCTATATGATGTCAAAGATGAGCTAGTCACCAAATACCACATGTGGTCGCCACTCTCTTTAAAAAATTTGCCCATGTCACAATCAAGCAGATACCCAAAGGAGACAACTCTAGGGCCCATAGCCTGTCCAAAATGGCTAGCACAATTGATATCTCCACTAGGGAAAAAATACTCCTCGAGTGCCTTCTGACGCCTAGCTACGACAGATACATACATCATATTACAAAAGATGTCAAAGAAAATTGGATGACACCAATTATCTCATTCCTCAAAGACAAACATGCTCCAACCGACCCAATACAGATGAGGCGACTAGAAAAGCAAACAGCTAGGTACATAATGCTTAATGGCACTTTGTATAAAAAGTCCTTCACTCTTCCATTACTCAGATGCCTTACCCCTTCCGAGGTAACCTACGTTTTAAAAGAAATACACGAGGGCGTCTGCAGTAACAACCTAGGTGGACGGGCACTAGCTCTTAAAGCCTTGCAACAAAGATTCTTCTGGCCTACTATGAGGAAAGACGCTACCACACTCATCAGAAAATGTGATAAGTGCCAGCGTTTGACCCCTATTCCCCGACAGCCAGCCGAAATGCTCAAACAAATTTTTAGCCCTTGGCCATTATGTGTCTGGGGAATAGATATATTAGGCCCATTCCCTATGGCGATCGCCTAACAAAAATTCTTACTAGTTGCTTGCGATTACTTCACAAAATAGGTAGAAGTTGAACCAGTCGCCACCATCACTGCTCGAAATATGGAAAACTTCATCTGGCGCTACATCCTCTGTCGATTTGGGATACCTAACATTATCCTAGCGGACAACAGCAAGCAACTGACAACTGACAAACTTCATGATTTATGTTCAAGGTTCCACATCAACCTTGTTCATACCTCTGTCGCCCATCCTCAGTCAAATGGCCAAGTTGAATCCATGAACAAGAATATCCTGCAACCCTTAAAGAAAAAACTGGACGATGCTAAAGGCGCATGGGCAGATGAAACGCCTGGTATACTTTAGGCAATCCGAACAACTGAAACTCAGGCGACCACTGCTACTCCTTTCAGCCTTATATATGGAACTGAAGTAGTCATGCCCGCCGAAATAGGAGTACACAGTTTGCGCACTGCCAACCACGACTTAAAGCTCAACTCTGAACACTCAAGGCTAACCTCGATCTACTCGAAGAAGCCTGAGAAGATGCTACGCTCAACATAGCAATTTGAGCGCAACAGGTCTACAGACCTTATAACCCCTGAGTTCACAATCGACAATTCCAAGTTGGCAATCTTGTTCTTAGAAATTTCAAAGCAAGTCGACCAGTAGGAGAGAGGAAAAAACTATCCCCAAACTGGGAAGGACCTTATCAGGTCAGCAAAGTTCTTAGCTTTGGAGCTTACAAATTATCAGAATTAGATAGACGCAGTATCCCCAGCATATGAAATGCTGCTCATCTTAAGAAATACTATTTGTAAGAATATCTCCTTCACATATTTATCACAAAATCTGGTCGCCAAACAGACCTTCCTTTCTACACAGTGAATTCAGCAAATAGACATCTCCTCATGGCTACTAAGCAATCGCCTCCTTAGCACAAAAACCTCACTATTGCTGCAAAGCAATCACCTCCTCGACACAAAAGCCTCACTATTGCCACAAAACACTCGTCTCCTTGACAAAACAATTTACAAATGTCGCCTTATTTGCCACACGGCTATACTTCTGTCCAAATCAGATGATGGCTAAACTACACCTAAACTGACCTCCTAGGTCATATATTGCTACCAAGCATGGTAATAAGAACACGCGACTCTCTCAAACGAGACGTCATCACCACCATCTTAAAACACGAAAAATGAAGTAATCTCCCACAATCACAAAACAACAACTTACAAAACCAAATAAAGCAATTAAGCATGAAACACAAACACAGTTCATAAAATAAAAATTTTCATTGAAAAAAAAATCATTTACACAAAGATCCTATTTACAGGAAAAATATACTACTCATCCCTAGTCGACGAAACAGTCTGAACGCCAGCCTCGTCACCAGACTCGCCCTACTCAGACTCCTCAGGCACTGGGGTAAATAAATCTGCATCCCTCGATCGCTCGTCCTTCACTGCTTGCTAACTAGGGCATAGCACTTTGAAGTCCTTAGGAGGCGTATACAAAAGCCCTAAGTCAACAGCCCGCATATCAAGCGAACCCCACAGCAGCTGAACCCCATACAGCGTGCTTCGACGGTACGAGTCCATGGTAGTAAAAAGTTTGTTAAAAATATCTTCTTGCTGCTTCTTTAACTCATCTTGATAACGATCTCCAAATCACAAGATGACCCTCCAGTTTTGCCACCCTGGATTTAGCATACGCAAGTTCAGCATCACGATCTTCCAACTTTTTTGTCGACTCAACAACCGCCGTTTCCTCCTTCTCTCCCCTCAGGAGCAGTTCAGCTATCTCAACCACCCTCTTTTCCTCAGTTTCCTTCAACGAAGCCTCCAACTTGGCGTTCGCCTCCTTCTGCTTCACCACTTGAGTGTCCAGCTCCACTATCTTGGATGTTTGTAGGTTGAACTTCTCTTGCCAGTTGGCCATTTGGCAAGTATAAGCCGTCTGGTAGTGAAGCGCCTCAACCAGACCTATTATGGCTGCATTCAAATTTTGGGCTGGACTCTTCCTCGCCAGAACCTCTCGGTCGGTAGGCGCCACTCCTTTCATAGCCAACCTTAAGGCCGCTTCAAAGTCTGGCAATTGACCATCACAAAGGATGCTTGAACTACCCGAACTCTGAATACCACGGCTCGTCCGTGGTCTTTCAAAAGCAACACTTGGTTATGAAGATGCCCTCAGTATCGGCTCGCCGCTTGAACCCATTGTCTCTACATCAGGATAAGACGCTGGCACCACAGCAACTCCACCATGGATATCAGCACAGGGGCCTCTTAGCTGCCAGTGGATGCCATAGCAGCCGTGACGCGTAACTCAGCCTCAGGTCGCTTGTCCACCTTCCTCTTCCCTCTCCTTTGGCATGCAACAGCTCTCTCTGCTGCAGCCTGCCTAGCTACTCGCTCTGCCAATGCTACTTGAACAGGGTCCATTCTTGCACAAAAGATAAAACACCCAGGTCAGTACCATCATCCATTCTCCATTAACTACAAGTAATCAAAACAAATACCCTCTTCCATCCCTTACGTAGACGAACGATCTGCCCTACCACACTACCCGCCCGTTCCTCACCACTCCCTCCCAAGCCCTCTTTACCATCATAAACCATAAACCCACCAACCCCCTCCCTTTCTTCCACATCTTCTATCCCCTCCTCTGCTACATGCTCACCTAGAAACACAAAACCAAGTATAAGAACCACTGCTCGACAAATGCACACACGCCAACCTTGCACTTAACATATTCAAAACATAACTCTCTGATATCTTAACAAACGTCGTCGTCTCCGTTAACCCACTGGACGCACTAGTCCTTCTGGCACGTCTATCAAATCTCACCCCAAACATTCCCTTTGAATATTTTAGAATATCAAGTACTGATTGTTGCTCAAGCACCTGCCTCTAAAACATAGCACTTGATCTTTTTCGGCAGTCTCCAAGCTAGTCCTCTCGTTACTCAACCTCGACCTCTTACCCCACCGAACTGAAAACCCCCATTCTGTGCCCACCCTCTTTGTCACCATAAAAAATTGATCCCGTCGCACATGCGCATTCGATGGTAGATCCACCACCATCCTACCTCCCTCCCTTGATTGCAAATAATAAAAACAAGACTCGCCCTGTTTCAAAAAGTACAGCTCCTTCACCACCCCAATTGATGGTCGCCATCCCTTTTCCTTGCATACCAGGGAATAAGTGAGTAGAATCGCCTAACTATTAAGCTTCAATTGGTTAGGTGACAAGTTGTACGCCTCCAGCAGCTCACAAAAAAACGGCTCCAAGGGCAGGTAGAACCCTGCCTTGAAGATATAAAGGTAAAACTCCACGCTGTTCCCTTCAGCAAATGTAGCTCTCTGCTGCGGCTCCGCCTTGGCAATCTGGTAACTCCCCAAATCCACCCCCTATCATACATCCACCTCCATACGATCTGCATGTTTACAGACCCGCCATACATCTCCACCGCTTCTATATCCACATCAGCGATCGCCTCCTCAATATTGCCACTGGCAATTGCCTACTCAACATCGCCACCGGCGATCGCCTCCTCAACACCGCCTTCACTTGATGCTTTGTCACCCTGATCGCCACTTTGCCCAGCAACCACTTCTTCTCTCATTTCTTTTTCCTCCAACACCACACGACCAGACATCCCCCTTGGGTCAAATGCCCTACTATCGTTCTCACTTCGTTCCCTACTTCCTCCAATCTACCCTTCCTAGCCACCGACTTCACCAATAGCCTTCCCCTCTTTACCATATGCTACAACCCCACAAACCCAAAATAACAAAATGGTAACAGAAACTCACCGAAACTTACCACAAAAAGCACACTCTTCGCAGCGCTCCGACTCGTAATTCCACAAGCACGATCACTGCCAAAACAACACAAAAGTATTAACAACACTAAAACAAACTCCCAAAAAAAACAGTATCTCCACTACAAAACTCATCATTTCTCCTAACAAACAAACTCTACAGCACACACCTTCTACTCTGCTCTCTTTCTACAAACACACGAAAATCTACTAAGACTCACACCCTCATTATATATCAAAATGCTCTTGGCTTTTCATATTCCTCAATCAACATGTGTCGCCATCTCACTCGTCCCTTACTCAATGAAATTACTGCACAACACTGGCACCCTGCCTCTTTCTGACACGTGTCCCCCTTGCTGTATCGTATCCCCCTAAACACTCCCTTACGAATCCCCCTGTCAGGACACGTTTCCCAATGTCATTTATTCCTCTCCCCTTCCCACGCTGCCATTACTGCCACCATTAATACTGACAGTTATACCTTCCTACCCTTCGCATGTCATGCCGCAAATACCACGCGCCAACTCACCTCTTACAAATGTCCAAAATGTCGAGTCACTTTATGACTACCTTTTGGACTGCGGGGGGGGACAACTGTTATACCTCCACATATAGGTGATCGCCTAGCCCAACAGCATCTGACCACATATAAATGATCGCCAAAGAACACCATACAGGTGGTCGCCCAACAACACCTGACAATGATGTGACCTCTCCGACAACGACTTAATTACAGAGTTGACATCTTCTGAGTGGTGGCCGACTGACAGAGCCGGCCACGAGGCACCATAGCCTGACATTTAGCTCGGCGCTGATCACGTCTCTATCAAATCACCTGACACCACATCCCTAAGCCACACCTATAAAAAGGCAAGCAAGCCCAAAGATAAGGGATTCTACCCCAGATATATCCACACCAATATACAAAGTGCCATTCTGACTCAACCATCGAAGAGGGCTCCTGGAGCATAAACTCCAGCGTCCTTCTGACCTTCTTTGTATTACGGGGTTACACTCGGCCTCCGATATCTGTAGGGAGAGCATCAACAAAGTTTAACTATTTGCTTAATATAAAAATTTTAATTATTAAACATATATTAAAAAATAATATTTTTAATTAATATAATAAAAATAATAAATATAATTGAAAATTACGTGCACAAATACTATTATAATTTACTATATTTATTAATATATTAATCATATATAAAATTATAAAAATATGTAAAATTATATAATATACAAAATTATATTAGTATGTGTGTGTGGACGTTGGTTGTTATTAGTTAAACTCATCCGAGTAGGAGGAGAAAAAGATTTGCACCCACCCGCGGTACCGTCGGTAAAAAAAAAAAAATGTAAATTGCGAGAAAGTAAGTAGTCGCGTAGTATAGGATCTACTTTAGCCGAACGGTTCCCTTCCAATGACAACCAAAATTTTGACAGCTTGATGTGACATCAACGATCGCGATGGGACTCGAACCCACAATCTCCCGCTCCGGAGGCGAGCGCCTTATCCATTAGGCCACGCGATCAGCTGGTCTTTGTCCTTTTCACCTTTTATAATTGATACTAGATTATAATCAATGCTCTATTTTCCGAATTAGAGCAGCAGTATACCATTTCAAAGCCCGTTTAGGTATTTTTAGAGCTTTAAAAAAATAGAGCTGTTAATTTTAATAGATTTTGAATTTGGATTGATTCGATTAAAGTTGAGCTAATGACATTATTAGAGAAGTTTAAAATTTTTATCATATTATAGGAGATAAATTTTCGTATGACTACGGATGTACATGAGTTGTTCCAACAAATGTCAGTGAACTAGGTTATTAGTCACATCAATATTTTTCATCCAAATTGAGTAAACTTAACATCAAATAATTGGTTAATATGAGGGTTCAAGTGACGCAAATAAACATATAAGGAACTAATTAAAAATTTTATTATGGCCGGATAAATATATAAGTACCATGGACGATGTACTACTATTGTCAGAAATTATATAACCCCTATTAATTACGATATTGTTTAACAATTAACACAAAAAATGGGGAAGAAAGAATAAAAAAACGTACAACTTGAAAGATAATTATTGTAGAAAGGAAGGCATAAATATTAGTTTCCTAGAAATTTGGTGGATGTTTGCCTAATTTTCCAGCAAAATCTGATCGTCCCTTTGCGTATCTCAGTTACTTCAAAATTGGAGATGAATCTGTTCATTTCAACTCTAAAAACTGATTATGAATGATTATTGAAACAGCCTCAGGATGAATTATTTTTTATTTTGTATCGATAGAAAGCTCGCTTCTTAGTCTTGAAAGCTGCATTATCGATTATGAGAATAATCTTTCCAGGCTCGCTATTCTTGAATGAATTCCGAACTGATCCTTCTTGAATCGCCATTTTCCTTTGTTTCTGAACTATAATGCCGTAAGACTTCTCATTGTCAGGGATGAACTCCTCCCTATAGCTTATTTCCCAGCCCAACACGACCAAGTCCCAGATTACTACACTTCCTGCCTGTTTTATTTTAGCATAAAATGATAGAATTTCGTAGTAATTGATAAAGGTTTTCACCAAAATAATAAAACAATAAGTGCTATAACATATAGTTCATCGTTTACCTCTGGTATAGGGATTTCAATTGTTTCGATTGAGTTTGCTTTGACAAGAACTTCCTCTGCATGGTCTACGGGAGAGAAGTCAGAATCATTGTCACGTTTAAGCCCCCCATAGGAAACTGGTATTTCTTCCGCATCAATGTACCTGAAGCCAGGCATATTGGAGTTAATTAGTGTTCAAGTGAATTGAATTAAAAAAATACATATATGTAGGATGTTCAACAAATTTTGATGATCCTCTTACTTGAGAAGGGTTTCAATGACCTTTGATGGCCTAGCATACACAAATTTGCTCTTGGTTCTTTGGGTCAAGACAGTTGACAAAAGGGCAGCAAATGCATAATACCAGAAAGGGACATTGATAAAGACCTACAAAGGAAAAGAACTTGGTTATCAAATTATGCAAATATATTAAGTTTATGAATCAAATTATAGGTGAATAAAATATTTGGATTTGAATATGATTGATTGGGAATTAGATTAAGAATTAATAGTGAAGAGTTGCTTACATGTTTGACAACAAATTCAGGATAGTTGTCTTGGAGAAGACCAGCGACTTGTTTCATGACATGGCGAACCTCCTTCTTTGAAGGTCCTGGGGTGTTCTTGAGGTCACTGATTTGCATCAATGACGAGACGCCATTAAAATCAAGCTTTTCAATCCCCTTCTCCATCAGACGTAATCTCCATCTAAGAAACCTCTCACGATTCTCTTCCGTCCCCAATGTTTTTTGGTACATCTCTTCGTCAGAAAGCACCCCGAAAACGTTGTAACATACCGGATGGCCTTGGCGATCGGTGCCATTGATGAATGCTGTGGACTGAAAATCATTGCCAAAATCTTCATCTAAGATCGAATCCATATTGTTTTCTTTTCTCCATTGAAGAGTGTTTCTCAACATCTCGAAGGAATCAACGACCTTGAAATCTCTAGCCCTCAAGAACTTCAATAACACAACGTCGGTTGCATTACCTCCCTTACTCGGCAACAATGGTACACCCCAAAGTTTAATATCCATATTAATTTCATCTGATTCCATGCCTTCCTGCATTACCTCTATCTTCTCTTCTATGCCATCGTTGATTGATTTCAATCTTTTCTCTTCACTTTCTTGTTCATCATTCTTCTTCGCGGGTTCTTCCATGGATGCATTTGCCTCACCACATTCAACCTTGGCATCTTCTTTGACTGCATTTTCTTTTGGCATTGCCATTTCCTTTTCACCATTATTTTCCGATGACTTTTCCTTGCTTTCTTTTTTCTTGAACAACTGATTTCCATTTATGGCTTCCTCAACTTTAGATTTAAGCTCCATCAATGCCTTCTTTTCGTTCTCTTTTAGATTAGCGAAAAGGTCGCTCTCTTCATTGAATGACAAATTACTCACATCAACAATAGAAACATCATCTCCTTCAACATCATTCTTCTTCTTCTTCTCATCATTGATCTTATTCGATTCATCGCCATTTTCATCAACAAATTTTGGGTTTTGATCTATTGTAACAACCCTTTCTTTGAGAATACCCTCAAAAACTTTGTTTTGCTTAACTTCTTTAGCTTCATTTTCCTCATCTTCTTTCTTCACTCCGTCTTTCACACTTTCATCTTCTTTCTCATCTACACTAATATCAATCTCATCCATTTTCCCTTCATCTTCTTTCTTCGTTTCATCATTCTTCATCTCATTTTCCTTTCCTCCATGGTCATTCTTTATATCATTTGTTTCCTTCGCATCTCCTTTCATTGCTTCATCATTCTTCATCTCTTTGATTTCCTTAACATCTTCCATTGCTTCATCATTCTTCACCTCATTCATAGTCTCAGCATCTTCTTTCTTTGCTTCAACATTTTTTATATCCATTTCCCTTTCATCTCCTATCTTACCTTCACCATTTTCCCCTCCAACTTTTACCTTCTCTCTTTCAATAACTTTTTCTTCATCCTCCATGGATAGTTCCTCCTTTTGATCTTTGGTTTGAACACTTTTGCCCATATGAGAATCTTCTAAGTTCTCATATCCACTTGCCATTTCTTAAGATTTCTTGGAAAGGTTAAGAAAAAAAAAAACTTCGGATTAATTAATTTGATTAAAGGAAAAAAATGGTATTGAGAATCAAAATGAAAACAAAAACCAGTCATTGCTCCCTTTTTTTCTCCTACATTTGCTCAGCATCGATCTTTGAAAAGCAATAAAAGGCAATTGCCTTATTTTATGGCATCTCCTTGTAAGGTAAAAAAAAATTTGTGGTTAAATAAAAAGTTGTTTTTTATTTAATTTTAAGAAAATAAAGAAAGAGCATTTTTATTTTTGAGAAATTATTACATAGATTTTTTTTACTAAATTACTACACGAATCATAAGCCCACAATCAAAATGCAACGACATAATTTTCAGACAATTAAGAATTTACACCTTTTATAAATCAACATAACAATTTTTATAAAGATTATTATTTAATATACGATCAGTTGAGTATAAAATCTTTACAAGCGAAATTAGTGGAATGCCATATATATCTTTTATTATTAATTTTTTTAAATATAGATATATATCATTTCACTAACTTTATAGGTAGGGAATTTTTCTCCTCACTTGCAATATCTATATTATTAAAAGAGCTTTTGAGAGAACTTGGTGCCACAATCAAATGACACAAATTAAATTCAAAAATAATTAAAAGATCAAATGGATAGTTTTTGCCAAAGAGTGAAAGTAAAACAAAAAATTGTTGTATAAGATATAAATGCTCTTAAATATTATTTAATTTATAAAATATTTATTATTTTATTATTTTTTTAATTAAATTAGTTTTACTAAAATAAGTGAGATCAAACTCTGTTAAAAACTTTATTAATAGCATAGAGAATTATCTTTTGAAGAAGTGAAGGGATTGTGTTTGCTATTCAAAATGTAGCCCAAGTTAAGGACGGGAAATTTAAAACCTCTTTTGTCTCTGAAATTGCCCTGTCAATTGCGGGGTCCTTCCCACTCTCCATGTCCCTTTACGACTTACAAATGGGAAACCAGAAAAAGAGAGCCTAATTCTACCCCCCTTTTTTTTTTTTTTTTGGTTTCCGCAGGCAGATTTTTTTACGAGAAAAGGAAAATCTATTTTATCCAAGCCATCCCATCGCATTAATGAATGAATAAATTGAATGGATAATGATTTAAAGAATGAATAAACGAATGCATGCTCTCATGTTCGCTCGCCAGCCAATGATCTATTTTTAGTTTCTATTATTATTAATCAAGATTTTATTAATAATAACATATAAAATTTTCATAAAAATAAATGAATGCCAAGTTGCCGTTGCTTTCGTCATATATATAAATGGTAATAGTAGTATTTGTTTTTATTTATTATTATTTTTGTTATGAGTTTGTCGTGATAAATTTGTTCTCATCTGGAGCTTCTTCCATCGCTAGTGGTGGAGTCCAATGGCGACCCCTATGTAGGAAGAACGTCTTCTTCTTGTTCTTCGATGGCAGTAAAAGATTCATTGAATCTTACAGTTCAATCTTTAGAGTCATTCATCTCTGACGCTAAATCAATGAAATCGAAGCCAATTGAGATAGTTAATGGCGATTGGATGAAGGAGAAAGCAATTCAGACCGTGATTCCTGAGGTAAGAGTCAAAAAGGTTATAACTGAAAATGCAGGCGCGGCTCAAGAAATTGGGAAACAGAAAACTGAATGTAGGTCATTATTTTCTTCCAAAACTGATCAATCTCTTCAGTCCTTCCCTCCATTGTTAAACAATGGAGGGTTAAACCTCCAATGGAGGTCTTGGATGAGGGCTCTAATGAGTGGCAAAATTCGGTGTTGGCCCAAGTTTTGGGCAAGTCTCCTAACTTCAGTCATTTCCAGAGGCTAAGCTAATATTATGTGGGATGTAGAAACATAATTTGGTGTGGATCCTTTTTCATAGTTTAAATATTCGAGACTGAGAACTTAACAGTCACTCTGGTAGAAGACGATCTCTTTTAAGTGGGTTAAGCATTTTCTAAATCTATTTAGTCATGTCTAGATAGCCGCATGTACATGTCACAAAAAAAAGGTGCAATTTCGAAGGTCACAGAGAATAAATCTTGAAAAAAAAAAATCTTAAGGTAAAAAATTAGATTAAATTTATTCTTTTAAAATTTTGAAATTCATTTCTGCATAGGATGTCGTGATCAAATTTTCTTACTTTTAAAACTTTTTTGAAATTTTTTTGTGAAATTTTAAAAATCGACTGTTGTATATTTTTACTGCTGCCTATGAAATATTTATGCTAATACTCATCCCAAAAAATAAAAAATATTTAAGAAAAAAATTGTATTGGCATGTTATACCAAAGTGTCAAGTTGTGAAATGTATTTATTACAATTGAATTTTTTACAATATTGCTAGTGTCCTACTTGTGAAATTTTTTGGTAAAATTGTTTTGAATTTCAAATTTTCATCTTATTATTTTTATAGTTTGATATTTTGAGTTATATGTTGAATTTAATTCATTTTTATAAATTTGAATGTATTTTTAGAATTTTCTTGTTTCTAAAAGATGAACATTTTCTTATTTGTAAAATTTTTTAGAGTTTATAAAATTAAATATTTTCATATATTTTAATAAGATAGTTTGAATCTAGCTTTTTTGAAATCTCAATTCATTTTTATTAAACATTAATTTTTTGTAAAGAATTTTTTTGTAAAATTTTACAAGTTTAAAATTTTTAATTACCTTTTTCTTGCAGTAAAATTTCTTAAAAATTCCTTTTGGAATTTTATTAATTTTGTAAATAGGACAAAATTTATTTTCTTTATTTCATGTGCTTAAAACTTTCAAATTTTACTAATAGGCCCAAAAGGCCCATTAATCTTCCAACAAGCCTACTAAGCCCATTTTTGTTTTTTAATAGGCTAACAAGCCTTTTTTGATTAAATTTTTAATTAAATTTATTATGTGAAACTTTTTTCTTAATCACATAATTTTTAATTTGTTACAATTTAATCTCTATAACTTATTTTTATCCAGTATAGATTTTTTTCCTTATCTTATCATATCATCATGAGGTCTAGAATTATCTTGATGACTCATATGTGATGAGTTGCAGAAAATGATAAAAAGATTTATTTAAACCTTATCTGAAATTAACAAATATTATTTAATGAACTAAAAAATAGAAAAAAAAAAAAGACACATTCAGCCAAGAGGGATTTCATCCCCATTTGGTCGATCCTTCCCCTTATAAATAGAGGAAGGATGCTTTCATTTAAAAGAGAATGGTTTTCATGACAAAAAAAAACCTAGCCATTTTCTTAAGAAATTTCAAGTTTTCTAGGTTGTTTCACTTGAAAATTTTTTATTTTTGTTCATTTCATGCATATTTCTTCCTTTTAGTGAGCCTATTAATTACTTATGCTCGTAGATTTTGATCTATATTTAAAAGTCAAATATGAAGGATATGATCAAAGTTTCTTGATTTAATTGTCATATTTGATTTTTGTTAGCAATAATTTGATTTTTATTATCAAAATATATGTTTTGCTAGTGGAAAGGATGTTATGATATTATGTACATAATTTTGGTGCTATTTTGCATGGTATTTTCATGTTCATTATTGATGAAGCTTGTTTATATATTCATATTTCAAGGTTTCTTACATGTTGATGATGATGTGAGCTTGGTAGAAATTAGAAAATATGTTGATTATTCATGTGGACATGTTGAAAAAAAAATTTCTTGGTTGATTGGTGATGGTCGAACGTGTTGTGGCTTTCGAACCTATTTGTTTTCATGACACTTAGGGATTATTTTGTGATATTTAAAAGTTGTAGGGTATAAAAGTAATTTACCCAAAAATTTGCCTAGGAAAGGTTTTTTCGAGCTTGCTTAATCTTGTGTGGTTATTTTATGAAGTTTTTTTTATTTTCAGGCAATTTTGTAATTATGGAAAATATACAGACCAAATTACAAAAAATGAAAAAAATATTTCGAGGCCATCCAAGCTTGGCCGAATGCTTAGTGGACCTTTATGAGTGTTTTTCATGCATTTTAAATATGTCTAAATGCATTTCATACATTTTTAACCCTTTAGGGGGTCTTTTTGTAATTTTACAAAGTTTAAAGGCTTATTTGTAAAATTTGAAAAAATATTGCTCCAAGGCCAAAGGTACTTGCTGAATATTCCTTGTGATTATGGTATGATTTTCATGTTGATTTTGATGAGTTTGATATTTATTTCTAATATAGGGACCATTTTGCAAAGTTAAGAAAGTTTAGTGACCTTTTAGGTAAAGCTTTGCATTGTAGGGTTAAAAAGGTCATTTCTCACATCAAATTACCCATTTAGGGTATTTTGGTCATTAGGAACATTTTGAGCATTTTTAGCCATTTTGGGGTTAAAATGCAATTTTAAAAAATTTAAAGGCCTATTAGCAATTTATGCATTTTAGGTAATATTTGCTATCTAAGTTACCCATTTAGGGTAAAATTGTCATTCCATATCATCAAGTCCTTTAATATTAGGACTTTTTTATGTTGAAGGTACATTTTAAAGGTATTTTAATAATTTATCTTAGAACTAAATCTTTTATGATCACTAGGATACTTTCATGTCAAAAGTGCATAATAGGGATAGGTTCACCCTTTTATGAAGTTATCAAGTCTTTTAGGGTTACTCAGATACTTTCACATCGAAAATAAATTTTAGGGATATTTTAGTAATTTATATTAAAACCAAATCCTATGTGATCACTGAGATGCTTTCATATAAAAGGATGTCAAAGGTGCACAATAGGAATAGGTTCATTTATTTATGATGTCATCGAGTCCTTTAGGTCATCAAGATACTTTCATGTTGGAGGTATACCTTAAGGACATTTCAGTAGTTTATTTTAGAACTGGGTCCTTTAGGGTCATCAGGATGTTTTCACGTGAAAGGTGTACTTTAGGTGACAGTTTGGTCTCTTCGACCAAGTCCAGGACTTAGGATAAGTTTCTATTATTTTTGATAAAATTAGAAGCTTTTAAAAATCGAGGCAATATACTTGAGTTGAAATAGTCCATAGGTGGACTTGCCAGAATATGGAAGTCACCTCATTGATTATTTTAAAAGAATGTATGCCCATTTCAAAAGCAAAAAAAAATCAGGATTTTTTAATGAATTTTAGAAAAATAAAACCTTTCATATTCCTCTGGCCTTTCGATGGAGTGCGAAAGATATTATGATTTTTTTAAAAAGCTTTTGTATTCCTACGGCTTTCAAGTAAGGTGCAAAAAATGGTGATAAAACCTTTCATATTCCTATTGTCTTCTGGTCGGATGTGGAAGATACTTTGATTTTTAAAAATATTGAAATCCCGATTTTCTCAAACGAAATAATAAATTTATTTCATAAAATTTTATTTTGATATATGGGAATTATAACTAAATATTGGATATTGAAACTGGATAAAAATCAAATTTGAATTACCGTGTGGTTACTAAGGTACTGATTATTAGGCATCATTGTCGTAACATGGCCTGGATAAGAATCCTGACCAGACCAACTTAAAATAGAGGGTGTACCCATTGTTCCTATATATATATTGTTATTCTTTTTTTAGGGGCCTATATTATTATCTTTCTTATTTTTCGTGTCTGAGGACCGAATTGTTGATATGAATCACTCACTTAACTCAAATAGTTGTTAAGAAATGACCATTTATCTGGAGTCACCACCAATCTATTTCAGCTAGATGAGATTAGTCACCTATTGAAGCTTATATGTTTAGGGTTACGAACCTTTAAAGCAAACTCTAAGATTTACGCTCATACTAGAGATAGCTTGAAAGCATTCGGGAGTCAGTTACAATCACAAGTAAAGATTGACCTTCTCGTGATGCCCAGCAATCCGTACCTTATTAATCACTCGTTAATTTAAATTCTAATTTTTTTTTAGTTTCAATATTCAATATTTAATTATAGTTTTCATTATGAAAATAAAATTTTATAAAGCAAGTTTATTATTTCGAATGATATATTTTTGAAAATCAAAATATTTTTCACACCCTCTCGGGAACCAGACAAACACAAAAGTTTTTATCATTCTCTTTCAAATCCTACTGGAGAGCCAGTGGAATACAAAAGGTTTTAAGAAATCAAAATATCTTCTATACCCCGCTAGAAAACTGGAGGAATACAAAAGGTTTTATTTTTTCAAAATTTATAAAAAAATCCCTATTTTCATTTTTTAAAAGGATATCTCGTTATTAAAATAATCTGTAGAATCCTTCCATATGCTGGGAAAAATTCTATGTATTATTTTAACATCGGAGACATTGCCTCAATTTTCAAAAATTCCAATTTCATTAATAACATTCAAAATTATCCTAAGACTCGGTTTAGACAAAATGTGCTAAACTCGACTCTATGGATCCAAATTGGTCGATTTGACCAACATGTACCCTAAAGTACACCTTTGACTTAAAAGTATCTTGGTGACACTAAAGAACTTGGTTCAAAAATAAAGTAATGAAATGTTACTAAGGTGTTAGATCTATCAATTAGTTGGGTCGAGTTGGTTTCAAGTCGAATCATTGTGAGTTTTAAAGTTTTTAGATCATTTTCGGGTTCAGGTCATTTCAGATTCGAGTCATTTCAGTTTTGGGTTATTCTGGGTTCTAGTCAATTCGGGCTTAGGTTATTTCAGGTTCGAGTCATTTCGGTTTCAAGTCTTTTCGGGTTCAGGTCAATTGGGTTTAACACTTGGGTTAATCGGGTTTGAGTTATTTTGGATTCAGGTCAATTGGGTCTAGTACTTGGGTTAAATTGGGTTTGAGTCATTTTAGATTTGGATTTGAGTTAAGCAGGTTTAATAGTTGGATTCATTGAGTTTGGTCATTTTGAGTTTAGATTAATCAAATTTGATACTAGATTTACACACGTTCGAATCATTTGCGCTAATTTATCAATTTTAAAATCAAATCAAATTAAATTTAAATAAATTATTTGCTTGAGTCATATTTAATTAAAATTTTATTAAAATATAAAAATAAAAATATTTTAAATATATATTTTAATTTTTAATAAAACAAATATATTTCTAACTTGATTTTTGGATTTTTTTTATAATCAGATTATTTTTCAAATTCAAGCATCAATTTTACTTAAATAATTATTATCATTTAATTTTTTTTAGTAAATATCACTATCAAAATTTGTATTATCTATTTATTTAGTAAATATCACTAACAAATATTTTAATAAGTAAGCATTATCATCTAAAAGGCTGTAACATTAAAAAAAAATTTTATTACAGCTAAAATAAGGTTGTTGCCCAACAAAATTTTAACCAAACTAACCCGAAGATCCAATAAAGCAATAAAAGTTAACCCATTAACCTATTATCCTCACCCAATTTCAACCCAATTAAACTTAAAAGAATCAATTAAAAAAAATCAAGAAAAGTTAACCCATTAACCCATTATCCTTGCCAATAGAGGGATGCCTTTTATTTATTTCCATTAAATATAGTTTGTTTTGCTATTTAGATCATATGGTATTTTAAGTTGCAATAATGAAAGTAAAAATGCTCTTAAAATATCTCTCTCAAATATTTGCTTGCTAAAGAGATCTTTTTGCAAAGTATATTTAAAATTTTACATGAAATTTTGGTCCTATGTTTTGATTCGACCAACAAGGTTATGACTTATTTATTTTATTGCAAATTTTTTATGTTTATAAATAGAAAAATGGCAAAGTATATCAGTGTATTTCAGTATTAAATTTTCAAGGATCATCGAGTTAAACTATCAATTCCAAATATCTTGCAAAACCATATAGGAGTTTTTTTTTTTTTTTTTGTAAAGGTTTCACTTGGTTGAATATTGAATTTTCAATTGATTACGATTTGAATTTTTTTTCAATTCCCTTATTCAGGTCTAGCCAAAGAAATAAAAACATCTTTGATCTTGGACAATAATAATAATTACGAATGTGTTTATCATACCAAAGTGAGAAGTAACAAAATATAAATAAAACAATGATGGTCATATAAAGTTTTACCAAGTAATATTTTTATAGGTTATAAATAAAACAACAAAAATTATTTTTTTCTTTTATAATAACATTTTAAAACATTTAAATTAATCAAATATTAAATATTTGTATAATAGGCACATGTATAATTATTGCATTATTTTAGACAAAGATAAGAAAATAAAAATAGGAACATAATCAATTTATACATGCCAAACGGTATTTGAATACTTTATCACAATCCAATATAATTACAAGTTATAAAATAAATTAATAAAATAAATTAATAATTTATGTAATAAGTATTACTTTTAAGAACTTAATGTTTTTGAAATAAAATTATACTTAATTTAAGTTTAAATTATTTTGAGTTAATTGTTCGAGTCATTTTAGGTTCAGGTTATTCTGGATTCGAGTTATTTTATATTCGAATCATTTCAGATTTAGGTCATTCTGGATACGAGTTATTTCGGGTTTGGGTCATTTTTGAGTTTGAGTTGGTCGGTTTCAGGTTGTTGACATCTTTGGTCAAATTAGGTCAAGTTCGAGTTCAGGTTGACTGGTTGGGTTTTTGGGTTTAGGTTAGAATTGACAGGCCTAAAGGTGTACTTTCGACATATAAGTATCCCAGTACCCTAAAAGATTCTAAAACTTTGTAGACAAACAAACATATTTCTATTATACACCTTTGACATCTAAGTATCTTGGTGATCACATAGGGCTTAATTTTAACATGAATTACTAATATGTCTTTAAGGTCTACCTTCAATGGAGAATTCTTTCGGTAAGCCTAAAAGACTCCACAACTCTATAAAAAGATGAACTTATCCTTATTATGTAAGCATCTCGATGATCATAAAGGACTTGTTTTTATGATAAATTACCAAAATAACCTCTACGGTTTACCTTCGATATATACGTATCCCACTAACCTAAAGGGCTAGATGACATCATAAATGAACCTACTCCTATTGTATACCTTCGACCTATAAATATCTCGGTGATCACAAAGGACTCAGTTCTAGAAAAATGACTAAACACCCATGAGTTGTACCTTCGACCAATAAGTATTCTGGTAACCTAAAGGACTCAAAAATGATATGAAATGTTAATTATACCCTCCATGGGTAATCTAGATATCAAGATTGACCTAAAACACAAAAATTATTAATAGGTCCTTAAACTTTTTAAAAATTATATTTTGTACCCTAACAGAAAATCAAAAGAATATGAAAAGTTTTAATAATTTCTACACTCTTCTGGAAGACCAGAGGAATGTTAGAAATAGTTTTTAAAAATATCACATGAACTCTAAAATGCAAAGTTTTTTTTAAATGATTCCTAAAGTTTACAAACATTGTAATTTAGTCCTTATAAAGAATAAACACATAATTAATCACAAATTCATCATAAAAAATCATGAAAATTATATTAAAAAATCATATAATAAATTCGGCCAAGTATCTATGGTCTTAGAACAAAAATATTGCAATTTTTAGATAAGTTCTTAAATTTTTTAAATTACATTTCGTACATTAACGGAAAAACAAAAGAATACAAAATGTTTAATAATTTCTGCACCCCTACGAAAGACCATAAGAATGTTAGAAATATTTTTAAAATATCAAAATACCACTAAACTTTTTTATTTTTTCAATTTAGTCCCTATAAAATAAAAAATCATGAATTAACGTAAAGCACATCATGAAGATTCACAAAAACCACACATAAAATCATGAAAATGATTCACCAAGCACCTATGGCCACAAAACAATTTTTTCACATTTTTGCAAACTAGTCCCCAAACTTTCTAAAATTACAGAAAGGTCCTTAAAATGTTAAAAATGCCTAAAACATGTTAGAACATGCAAGAAACACTCTGCACATGATACAATAGGCTCTCGACTATGCAAGAATGGTCTTGAAAAATATTTTCAATATTTTACAATTTAGTCCCTAAATTTCCTAATTTTACAAAATAACCTAAAATACATGAAATCATCACAAAATTAAGCATAAAAATATTATAAAAAATATCATTAATTTCGACCAGCATAATATTTTTCGCAAAGATAATTTTTTCACCACACATTTTCATAAATAATAACATACATGCATGTTATATTTTTTACCAAGCATAAATAAGCATAAAAACATAAAAAATAATGAATATATCAATATGAAACAACATGAAAATATTAAGAAAAATTACATAGACATGTATTCATAAAAATAACAATATACATATCAATAAACACAAAGAAAATCAAACTATTTCTAATAAAAATTAACTAAAACAACCAAAATCAAAAACCTTAATCATAGCTGTCATACTTGGCCTTTCAACTTGAATCAAAATTCGTGAGCACAATATTCATTTGGCTCATTAAAAGGAAGAATCAAACAAGAAATGAACAAAAATTAAGAAATTTTTAAGAATTTTACCTTAGAAAAGCTTGAAAATCTAGGTATTTTAGTGTTTTTTTCCTTTGTATTTTCTTCCTAAAGCCTAAGACTTTTAATGCAAATGTTCTTCCTTTCTTTATAGAATCAACTACTCTACTACCATCATGCCGAAGGTCTTTTCTTCAATAGGACGGAAAGGAAAATGAATAGCTTCTTCATAATCTTAGAGGCGCTGCACCCGAACCGCATCATTCAATTGCTTTGTCATAAAGAAAGGGAAGGAAATATTTTTTTGATTAATCGCCTAAACCTGCCTTTCTTTCTGCCAGGATGGGTGGCCCAATCACTAATAGATCTCTCAACGAGAGCTTCATTCTACCTAGAGGAAATTGCTTCGGTGGATCCAGTTGATTAAGTCATTGTGTCCTTCCGAGTGGACGAGGCATCAATAATTGCCTTGGCCGATGGGTTCTACATGCTTTTACACATTTTTTCTTTTCTATTATTTTATTCATTTATTTTTATTTTATTTTAATTTGCTTTGATTTATATTAATTAAGTTGGTCTTTTAGTGGATTATATCATCCATGAAATCATCAAGCTCTAGAGAATTTTGGAAGATATTTATATATTATGCAAACTTATACCATAAAAATTAATTAGAATGACTAAATTGTAAAAATTAAAAATTATGTATTTGAAATAAAATTTCATATGATCACTTTAATTTAGTTTAATAACAAAATCAATTTTAATGTTTAAGAAAAAACTATTAAATTTTCAAACTTGTAAAATTTTATGAGAAAAACCTTTACCGAGGAAATTTAAAATTTTTAAAAAATACAAAAACCATAAAATAAATTGAATTTTCAAAAATTAATTTAAAATAAATTTAATTATAATATTTGAAGAATTCTAAAAATTATAAACTCAGAAAATCCTACCAAAAGATTTACAGAGTAGAAAATTTCGTATCTTAGAAATAGAAAAATTCTAGAAAAAACTAAAACTCATAAAATAAATTAAAATTTAAAAAACTGATTTAATACGAATTTAATAATAATATTCAAAGAATTTAAAAATTATAAACTCTGTAAAATCTTATCAAAAAATTTATGGAGTGAAAAACTCCATATTTGAAAAACGAGAAGATTCTAAAAAAAGTTACAAAATAAATTGAATTTTGAAAAATTAATTCAATATGAATTTAATAATAATATTTGAATAATTTTAAAAATTATAAACTCAAAAAAAAAATTTCTAAAAAAATTTACGAAGTAGTAAACTCTGTATTTTTTGGAAATGAGAAAATTTGAGAAATATGTTCAAATTTTATTAGAAAAAAGAATTTTATCCAAAACATAAATCAAAATATTAATTCATTTTAACAATTCAACCCTCGAAAATAGAAAAAATAATAATGATAGGGCCCATAAAATAAAAGAACAATGATATATATATATATATAGGAACGAAGGGTGTACCTGCTTTTTAAGTCCGACTGGTTAGGATTCGTATCCAGGCCACGTTGCGACATAAAGGAAAGAAGGTTTGGTCAAAATCAAACCAGTTGGGTCGAAATCCTATGTGATCAAGTCCCCTTTTTCTGAGAACCAAGGACTGGGTGGTGGAACTGGGACCTTGGTAATATACAAAATAAGGTGACTGTTATGAGGAAATGGGAACCAAAACTTCAATCCCTAGAGTTTGATATAAAGCATGTACCTGTTTGGATCAAATTAGGGAATATGCCATTGGAAATGTATACCAAAATAGGTTTAAGCTATATTGTGAGGCAGCCGTTGTACATAAATAAGGTGACATCCCTACAACAAAAGCTTGAATATGCTAAGCTCTATGTTGAAATTGATGTGGAAGCTAAACTCCCAAAAATGATTGAAGTTGAACTTGGAAATACGTGATCGTTTTTGTTTCTGCTAAGGTAGCATGGATTCCTTATCGTTGCTCTAATTGTAGAGTATTTAGCCTTAAAGAAAAGGCATGTTCGGAGAAACCTATTATGACTAAAAAATGGACACCTAATTAGAAAGGCAAGGAAGAAATAGTTTCTAGTAAAGGTGAGAGGGAGGAAGAGATGCATTTACCTAAAAAAACTAATGCCACAATAGATGTTATGCAAATGGTTCCCTTTGTGGCTGATAGGTAAGTCTCACAAGCCATTCTTTTTTAGAACATTTTTGCAATTT
The DNA here is from genome assembly GCA_038382065.1 of Adansonia grandidieri. Lineage (NCBI taxonomy): Eukaryota > Viridiplantae > Streptophyta > Magnoliopsida > Malvales > Malvaceae > Adansonia > Adansonia grandidieri. The sequence goes on along the minus strand of JBBYHK010000016.1, from coordinate 2,035,927 downwards.
TGAATTAAGTAGCTAAACCAAAAAGGTTAATTAATAAGAAGAAGGCAAGGGATGTCATCTCTTCTCTCAAGAAAGTAAGGGCTACAATAGCTAAGGTGGTTAAGCTAATGATTCAGCTTAAGCCTAAAAAAAAGCTCAGGCAAAAGGTAATAATAAAAGAGGTAAAGTAGATAGAATTATTTTGGGGAATTATCCCTCTCTTTCTCCTTATTTGGAAATTCAAGGGACTAAATAAATTTGACAAGCAATGTAGAGTAGTCAATAGAGTTAATTATTTGACATTTAATATTCTTTATTTGCTTGAAACTAGAGTTAAGCAATAAAATATGCAAGCTATTGTTAATAGGCACTTTGTTGGATGGTACTTATACCATAATTACAGTTTGCTTGCAATGGCAAGACCTAGTTTCCATGAAGAACTAGTGGTAGCTTAACATTATGGAAGCCGTTGAGCAAGTTATAATTTGTTGTCTTACTTTTGGTAACAAATTTTTTTCTGTGATGTATGCTAGTAACAAACAAGTTGAAAGGCAATCCTTCTAGTTAAAGTCACCAACATTTCTAGAAAAGTTGGTGATTGCCCTTGGATTATGTTGGGGATTTCAACATTATTAATCATCCTAGTGAAAGCTCAGATTTTAGTGGTTGCCAAATTATAAGGACTAATATTAAGGATTTCCAAAAGGGTTAAGCCAACTTAGATCTGTTTGATCACCCTTTTTCGAGCCCTCTTTTTACATGGTGTAATAATAGACCTAGGGACACTTTATCAAGAAAGCTAAACATATTACTTGTTAACCCACATTGGCACATTAGTTTCTTGACCTCTATGGTGGAATTCTTGGTTCCTGTGTGTCTGATCAAAGTCCAAGATTGGTCAGAATGCAAAACTCTAATACATCTCTACCTAAGCCTTTCAAGTTCTTTAACTACTGGCCGAAGCATGATGATTTTAGGACCATAGTTAAAAAATCCTAGTCACTACCTGCAAAAGGATCTCTCATGTAGAGGTTTCATTGCAAGTAGAAAAGATTAAAGGCAAACCTAAAAGCACTGAATAATACTCATTTTAGTCAAATTTTAGTAAAAGTAATTGGGAAAAAAATTGAGCTAGAATCTTTGCAATTAGAAAAGTTGTCCATTCCCCCATAGAAGATCTGATAATGCTAGAAAGAAAGATTGAACAGGAGTTATCTAAGCTAATTATTATAGAGGATAAGTTTTATTGGCAAAAATCTAGAATTCAATGGGTGAAAGGGGGGACCAAAACATAGGTTTTTTCCACAAACAAGTTATAGTGAAACAAAAATATAATACCATTCAGATACTTGTTAGCAATGTGCCTCCCCTTTGTGAAGGAAGCGTGCGATTTAAAAATATTTTTCTTAATGAGAAGGTGTCCTTTCGATTAGGACTTTTCTTTTTTGACGTGATAAGAGTGAGAAAGTAGGGTTTTTCAGCTCTTGATCATGAATAGGGATCGTTGGACAAATTGCTCATCCAATTGGCCTTGGATGGCCACCACAAAGTGGCCAATACTTAGAGTCACCACCGTTTATTTAGGCTAGGCATGATCTAATACCTATTAGAACCGATATTCCAAGTTATGAAACTCAAAATATCAATTCCGTGGTCTGTGTGGTCAAAAAATTTTATGGTTGAGTTCAAGAGTTGGCTACACGTGAGAAGCTATTAACATCCCTACAATGCTTGAAATTGGTATCTTCTAGCTATGTCTTAACCTGTTTTCTATTTCCTAGGTTTTGGCTTGTCATTATTTCAACATAATCCTCTTTTTATGCATGAATTTGGAAAACATAGCTTAAACCCAGGTTTTAATGAAAATTTTAATCCCATATGCATCCAAAAAGGAGGAAACATAGAGATTTTTTATAAAAATAATCTCAGAATTTAATTTTGAAAACAAGATATTTCATGTCAAGCCCTAGAGAGATACCAACATGAAACACTGCCTTTGTGGTTTTTGAAAAGGATTTGGAAATATGAGTGTAAGATAAATGCCATAAAGACAAAAATGAGATAATATTGCATAAAATAAATCACATAAAAAAGGGAAAGAGGAAGAACAAGCGAAATATATCTCGTAATTGTAATTAGTTATCTAGAAATAACCAAGTTAACAATTTTTAAGACATGTTTGGATCCATTGGTTGATTAAGGCATGAAAACAAGGTTTGAATTTTGAAAAAAATCAAGAAAATCTAAGAGAGAGAAATTTTGGATTTTGAAAATTTTTGAAAAAATGAGGTTGAAAGACTTAAATTGACCAAAATTGGCTATTTCTTAACAAAAGAAAGTTTCTTGACAAAATCGATGATTTTTAATTTAAAAGGTGAAAGTTAATACAAAGGAAAGTGATAAAATTTGAAAAATGATCGTGCCTCAATCCAAACCAAAGGGGGTTGACACATGTTTTTAACTCGATGGGTGTTGGCTGGACTCACTTAGAGGTGTTTGAATGCCTCAAAGGGATTTTGAAAAAAAAATCGACTAATTTTGATAAATGCCAAAAACAAAGGATTGCATCGAACTAGTCCTCTTTTCGATTTTATTCTGTTTAATCTGAAGGTGGTAAAGGTTGGGTAAGTACCATTGCAAAGATTACTAGATGAAGATTAATATAAGAATATTCCAAAAGTCTCATTAAATTGCTTTCTAGGTGGAAATAATTTTTAAATTTGGGACTAGTTTGATGTTGGTAGCATGTGCAAGGGAAATGGTGCAGTAGATTTTGAAAATCCATTCTAAACTCATTCGAAATCATTAAATCACAAACGATACCTTTCTAAAAAGAGAATTTCATGAGCTTTTTGAGAAAATATTTAAAAAATCCAAAAGAATCACCTGGGGGGTTTGAAATGGACTAAACAGAATGCAAATTGCTACTTCCAAGGGTTCTAGACAGCATTGGTTCAAAAACTCATCACTTTCTCATCCAGAACAAGTCAAAGGCAACCAAGATATCCTTGGAAAGGTAATTCGATGCTCTTTAATGAAAAAAAATAAAAAATTCAATAAATATTTTAAGATTTGAAAATGATTTTTCAAGTTACAACTACAATGCTACCAGCTCGTAACAAAGGAATTCTTTGGTATTTTTTTGGTTTTCGAGAACTAGACTCAGGTTACAAATGTTTGAACATTCATAACAAAAGGGGGGTAACTGTCAATGGCTTCACAAGGTCATTCATACAATCTTGGAGTAGTTTGGGATGATGGAACAACCCATTAACCACGTTACTAACAAAGTACATTAGACAATAAGATCAAGGAACAAATAACTTTGGACAAACAAAAAAAAGACATTTATTTTAAAAAAAAAAAACAAAACATATAGCTTGATTTAACCTTGAATCCAAACATGGAAAGCTTATTTTTCTCAAGATTAGAGGACTAATTGATAGCAAACCTTAAATCCATGTTAATCTCCATTATTTTAAATTAAAATAAACTTAACCCGAAGGCTTTTAAAAAATAAATTTTTGACACATGGCAAATAAAGATTTTGACAAATATATGGTGAACCAAATAGGACATTCATTGCAAAAAACATAGAGAACATGTTTAGACAAACAAATATGACATTTAGACATGAAAATGATGACAAAAGAAGAAGAGGTGAACAAAGAGATGTATAGAGATGTTAGCTTCATCAATAACATCAAGAATCATGCCATGAGAAATGATATGAACATGTTTAAACAAAAAAAAAAAAAGCTTGCTGGGATTTTCAATATAGCATTAAAATGTGATATTAAAGCAAACCAAGCATATAAATATAGTGAAACATGGCAAGAGGGTTAATAAAGCACCACAAAATGCATAGGCTTCCTAAGAATAGGATCATGGTCAAAATGACACAAATAATAATAATAAAGGAAAAAAAAAAGAGATGAAAGTTATACCAAGAAGCTTTAATCCTTGCTTTTGCCTTTGAGCAAAAAACTAGTCAACTTTAAGCTTACTTTCTTCCCTCTCTTTACTATGGATTAGCAAGAAAGGAATGTAAAGAAGTAGCTTAATGGTTGTAGTATCAAAGGAGGGGAGATTAAAGAAGATAAATGTAGGAAATGGAGGGTTTTAAAAGGGTTTTTGGAGGCATGAAGGGGGAGCTACGGGAATGGTATTTAGGCTAAGGGTTGAATGTTTGAGAGGTTGATGTAATAGTGTAAAGGATGCTTTTGGCTGAACACATTATGAATGTTATATAGGATTTAATTTCAACAATCAAAAACCTAGCAAAAGATGCACAACATGGTGAGTCATTGTACCAAGAAGCAAGCTTTCAACATTTTATTGCTTGATGTATAGCCTTGGCAGCAGAAGGAAACCATGCATGAGCTGACATAATGAGTAATGTCTAGCTTGCACTTTATTAATCCATATTATAGCATCAAATGCCTTTGTAACAAGCTTAATGGACCATTCAAAAGTGTTATAACCCAACGCTTAAAGCCCAAAAATGAAATCCATAAGATTTTTAGGAAGTTATGTTTGAGGTTGGATGACTTTTCAGGCTAAAATCATGACTGAATTTGAGTTTAATGTAATAGTGCAAAAGGGTGAAAATGGCATAAACTGGGCAATTTTTGCCAGGATGTGAATGCATTTTTTATCGATACAAAGCATTCTATATTGATACATAAAGCAAATTTTGTTGAGATGTATTGATATATTGAAGAATGTATCGATACATATGATACATTCACTTATGTATCAATACATTTTGGCCTAAAATCACAATTTATCTATGACATAACCCCATATCAGTACAAATGCAGATGTATCAATACATTGAACAAGTTTATCGATACATGGCCTTTTATGTTGATACAATCAATGGATTTTTGGATTTTGATGATGTAAGGCCTTGTATCAATACTTAAAGGTCATGTGTCGATACTTACACGTGAAAATATGAGTTTTATGCACCTTTGGCTCTCTGAACACCTCACCTTAGCTAGAAATGATGGGTAATTGATCTATGCTTGTCCAGGTGACCTCGATGATGCCTCGAACAGTGACATTTAATGCCTTGGATGTTGGCTCAGATAGAATGGGGTGTCTACAACTACCCTTCTTTGGTTGTTGTTAAGCATCAGGAACAAGGTAAAGACCAATAAACACCATTTTATTTGGGGTTTGCTTGACACTATCTTGTGTGCCTATGATGAAAAGACCAAACTTATGCGACGCTAAGACAAAAAAATATTTTGGCAACAATTTTGATCCTTACAAAAAGGTAAAGTTTAAGTTTTTAGATGAAAGACCTAGAATGCAATCCTACGCTCGACCTATCCCTAGGTTTGATTTAAAAATGACAAAGGTTTTTAGATGAAAGACCTAGACTATGATCCTAAGCTTGACCTATCCCTAGGTTCAACTTAAAAATGATAAAGGTTTTTGTATGAAAGACCCAGACCATGACCCAAGGCTTGACTAATCCCTAGGTTTGACCTAAAAATGATAAAGTTTTTTGGATAAAAAACCTAGACTATGATCCTAGGCTCAACCTATCCCCAGGTTCGACTTAAAGAAAAAATCAAAGGTTTTGACAAAAATGCTAAAAAGCCAACAGATGACTAACTGGTAGCATTGGACTTTAAAGGTTCTTGACAGAGGTTATAGATAAAAGTTCTTCACAAAAGCTCCTGATAGAGATTTTAGACAAAAGTTCTTGATATAAGTTTGTTGCAACGTGGTCGATATATGAACCCCAACCGGTTGGACTTAAACAAGCAAGTGAATCCCTCATTCCTATATATGTTTTATTTTTTGTGTTTGGGGATCGGGTTATCGAGATGAATCGCTTACTCAACTTAAACCTAATTAGCCATTACAAAATGAGCATTTATCTTGGAGTCGCAACCAATCTATTTTGGCTAAGTCAGATTAATCACCTATCGAATTTAATCTTTTAAGAGTTATGAAACCCTTTCAAGGTCTACATTAATACCAAAGATCACGAAAAAGGGTTTGAGAGTCAGTTACGATCATGCGAAAAGAATAATCCCTTTAATAAAGCTTAAAAATTGATACTTTTAATTATATGTTAATTTAAATGTTGATTTTAATTCAATTTTGGTATGTGGTGTTTAATTATAATTCCCGTATTTAAAATCTCTTAGGCTAAAATTATTATTCTTAGCGTGAAGTTTTATTTCACGAAATTTGAAAAATCTCAATTTTACTCATTTAAAAAGGATATCTAATTATTAAAATAATCTGTGAAACACCACCATATAGTGGAGACATTCCATATACTATTTTAGCTCAGAGACATTGCATCTTTTTTTGAAAAAAATCTTGGTTTTATTAAAAATGATAAAATTTATTATAAGACTAAAACTTGGTTAAAGAGACCAACATGTCCCCTTAAGCACACCTTCATCATGAAAGCACCCTGGTGACCCCAAAAGACCTGATTCTAAGATAAATTAATAAAATATCCTTAGGATATACCTTTAATATGAAAGTACCTCAGTACTCTAAAGGACTCAAGAATATCATAAAATGATCAACCTATCTCTAAAGTGCACCTTCGACATAAAAGTATCACTGTAACCTTAAAAGACTCGAATCTAAGATAAATTACCAAAATGCTCTAAGTTATGCCTTCGAAATGAAAGTATACCGATAACCTTATAGGACTTAAAAACATCATGAAATGACCAACCTATCTTTAAAGTGCAACTTCAACATAAAAGTATCCTAGTGACTCTGAAATACTTGGTTCTAAGGTAAACTACCAAAATGCCTCTAAGCTATACCATTCGACATGAAAGTATTCTAATACCCTAGAGAACTCGCAAACATCATGAAAAGATAATCATACCCTAAATGGGCAACATATGAGATAAAAGTAACCTAAATAACAAAAATTGCTAAAAGATCTCTAAACCTTTTAGCATTATACTTTAACCCTAAAAACAAATTCGGCCAAGCACTTTAGGCCTTGAAACATTTTTTTTAATTTTACAAATAGGCCCTTAAATTTTTTAATATTATGAAAAAAACCCTAGAAAGCTAAAAATGCATGAAATGCACCTAATCCTGTTAAAAATGCATGAAAACACTCCTAAAGGACCACCAAGCATGGATGGCCTTAAAACAATTATTTTCATTTTTTGTGATTAAGCCCCTAAATTTTTTAAAATTATAAAATTGCCTAAAAATAAAAAAACTTCACTATAATCCCTACTAAGTTTTGGCCAAGGTATGGATACACCAATCCAAGACCTTAAAAATTTTGGGAAAATTATTTGAAAGAGCCCACAACTTTTAAACATCACAAAATGGTCCTAAAAGCCATTAGAACAAAAATTAAAATTTAATCGAGAACCAGTATCATGTTTGGCCGTCATCAAAACAACTAATTTTTTTTCCAACATTTCTACATGCATGACAAAATAAACATATATCCTAGTCAACATTAAGCTCAAGTCATCACCAAAATGCATAAAATCATGCAAAATGAACATATAGAATATTTGATGAAAATTTTACATGAAAATGCAAAGGAAAATAGCATAAAAATAATATGAACATATCTACATATCATGGTAACCATTATTTCTAAAAAAAATCTCGATCACAACCAAGTCATTATTTAAAGAAAATATGAGCAAATAATCTACCAAAAGAAAATGGTTCATGGTTTTCACACTTGGCCTTTAAATATGGATTGAAACTCCATGAGCACTAGCAGTCACAAAGCTCACTATAAGGAAGGAAACATGAGATGAAAACAGTGAAAAGAAGTATAAAAATGTTTCTCAATAAAACTACCTTCTAAGCTTGAAATATATGAAAAGCTTGAAAATGTTTGGAAATTCTTAAGAAAAAACCAATTCTTTTGTAGTAAAAATTAAGCTACTAAAATGACACATCCTCCGTCTTATTATAGAGGGAGGATTCAGCCAAGGGAGGGAAAGTACCCCATTGGCCGAAATTCATCTTTTTTTTTTCATGATTTTAGTCAATTTTGGTTGGTGAAATTTAATGTATGGATAAAATTGCTTTGTCATAATCATCCATGTATTAGTCAAACAATTTGTCTAACATTCATAATGATTTTGTGCCTAACATTATGGCATAGTTAGAATGGAATTAAATCAATTAGAGAAAAATTCAAATCTAACCAATTGATTTCCATGCAACTAAATTAATAAAAATAAAAAATAAAATGAATTATGTACAAGAAAAAAAATTTAAATTATGAATTTACATGTATAGAAAAATCTTAGAAGTAAAGAAACAAATAAAATTAAGGTGCAAGAAAATCCTAATAAAAAATTCCATGAAAATTTAAATTTGAAGGATTAAATTGTAAGAAAAAAATCAATTAAACATGTATTCAAGAAGAGAAATAAAATCCTAATGATGACTTGCCTTGGTTGTGGCATTGAAGATTAGGACATCCTAGTATGAATGTAATTTCCAAACTATCTAGAAAAGTCCTTGTTGTTGGATTGCCAAAAATGAAATTTGATAATGATATAATATATGATGCATGTGTTCAAGGCAAACATAGAAGAGCTTCATTCAAACCAATTAATATTGTCCCAAATACTAGAGTATTACAACTTATTCATATTGATCTTTTTGGTCCTACTAGGACATTAAGCTTAGAAGGTAAACAATAAGGATTTGTTATCATAGATGATTATTCTAGGTTTACTTAGGTTCTCTTCTTAAGCTCTAAAGTTGAAGCCTTAGAAAAATTCATTACTTTTTGCAAAATTATCCAAAATGAAAAAGGTTATTCTATTTCAAGTGCAAAAAGTGATCATGGAAAAGAATTTAAACATCTTGGTTTTGTAAGTTTTGTAAAGAAAATGGTATTAGCCATAATTGAGAAATTTTTTGTAAATAAATTAAGAAATTTTATGTGTAAAAAAGAGCAATTAAAATTTTCGAACTCATAAAATTTACAAAAAAAAAAAAAAAAAAAAACCCTTTCAAAGAAAATATGTATTTGAAAAAAAAAATTAAAAAAATGAATTACGTTTCAAAAGGTTGAATTTTGTATTTATTGAAAATATCGAAAAGTGTTTGAAATCCTAAACTTGAGAAAGTTCCACTGCAAACCTTATGGAGTAGAAAATTTTGCACGTTGGAAACAAGAAAATCCCAAAAATAAATCCAAATTTAGAAGAAATGAGCTAAATTCAACACATTGCCATAGATATTAACTGATAAAAGTAAAAATTCAAAATTTGGAACAAATTTTATCAAAAAAATATGAGCTGGAAACTTACGGTACTATAAAAAATTTGAGATTAATTAACAAAACTATTAACTTGACACCTTATGGTATAAAATCCCAATACAGACTTTTCTTGAACATTTAGAATTTTCAAGGTGAGTATCGACATAAAAACTACACGAAAATCAGTATGAATATATGATCATTGACTTTCAAAATTTTAAAAAAAATCCAAAAAATTTTCAAAAATGGGAAATATGATCATGATGTCATATGCAAAAATAAATTTCAAAATTTTACAAAAAGGTAATTAAAAGTTAATTTTTTGCCTTTGTACTCATCTTTTTTATTCGAGATTTGTTCTCTATGACCATTGAAACTATAATTTTTCAATCGTGTGCTCAAATGGCCATTTAGGCATGACCAAATAGATCCAAAAACCTTAGTCCTCATGAGGAGGTTGACCCCCATAAAGATGATAACTTGACTTTCAGTCTATGATATTTTTAGACTATCAGAAAAAAAGGCACGTACGAAGATAGGTGTCTATAAAGTTCTAGAAAAATGTTCTAACTAGGATATAACTATTAGCATCCTTGGGATTGGTTTGAAAATTGAAAATAAAATTCCTTATGAGAGGTGTTACAAATATCTTTGAGAAAAGGCCTAAAAGTTTTCTATTTAAAACATTTTTGAAATAGGCTTTAAAGCACTGATGAAATACACTCAAGAAAGGTTTTTGAAATATCCCAAGAAAGGAGTTAAAGTTTTTGTAATGAAATGTACTCGAGAGAGTCTTCGATAATTTTTGATGAAATATCCTCAAAAGAGGTTTTAGAGGTTTTTTAATGAAACGCCCTCAAGAAAGGCTTCAGCAATTTTAATAAAACATCCTTAAGAGAGGCTTTGGAGGTTCTGTTGAAATATCCTCAAAAGAGGCTTTGTAAGTTTTTTTGAAATGTCCTCAATGGAGACTTTGGCAATTTTTAGTGAAACATCCTCATGAAAGGCTTTAGAAGTTTTACTAAAACATTTTTAAGAGAAGCTTTGGAAGTTTTTTAAAATATCCCTAAGAAAGGATTTGAAAGCTTTTAAAATATCCTTAAGAAAAGCTTTGGCAATTTTCAATGAAACATCCTCAAGAGAAGCTTTGGCAATTTTTAATTAAACATTTTCAAGAGAGCTTTAGAGGTTTTGCTGAAATATCCTCAAATGAGGCTCTGAAAGTTTTGTTTTTGAAACATCCTCAAGGAACACTTTGTAAGCTATTGAAATATCTTTAAGAGAGGCTCTAAAAGTTTTTAATAAAATATCCTTGAGGGAAGCTTTAGAGGTTTTGTTGAAATATTCTCAAGAGAGGCTTTGGAAGCTTTTGAACTAACCTTGAGAGTAGTTTTAAAAGTTTTTAATAAGATATCCTTGACAAAGACTTTAAAGGTCTTGCTGAAATATCTTGAAAATAGGCTTTGGAAGGTTTCTTTTTTTTTCTTGAAATATCTTCAAAAGAAGCTTTGGAAGCTTTTAAAATATCTTTAAGAAAGGCTCTGAAAGTTTTTAATGAAATTTCCTTGGAAGAGGCTTTAGAGGTTTTGCTGAAATATCCACAATAGAGGCTTTGGAAGTCTTTTCTAAAATATCCTCAAAATAGGCTTTGGAAGCATTTGAAATATCTTCAAGAGATTTTAATGAAATACCTTCAAGAAAAACTTTGAAATAAAGCATTGGGACTTGATGGATTTACTACTAATTTTTCTTGAGTGCTTAGACTATTGTTAGGAAGTATGTGGTGGATGCTATGTAATTCTACTTCAGAACTAGGAATATGCTACCAACTTTTAATTCTACCTTCATTACTCCAATTCTTAAAGTTCCTAACCTTAGTAAAATGTTTGATTTCAGGCCTATCTCTTACTACACAACCATATATAAATGTATCATTAAAATCCTAGCCAACAGATTGAAAAAGTGCCTAGCATTGTTATTTTTGCCAACCAAAATGATTTTGTCAAGGAAAAAATCTTGCTGATAATGTGTTACTAACCTAGGTGATTGTTTGTGGCTGCCAAAAGTTAAACATATCCCCAAGGTATGCTATTAAAATTGATCTAAGGCATTTGATTCTTAGATTGAAACTTCATCTTGCAAGTCCTATCAGTTATGAGATTCCTAAAAATCTTTACGTATTCGACAAGAGGATATATTACCACTCCTAAGTTCTCAATTTTGCTCTAAAAGGAGGGCTTGCGAACTTTTTGGTAGAGTTGAGGGAGTTGGAAAGAGGGACCCAGTCTCCCCATACCTAATTGTAATTGCAATGAACATGTTATCAAGCCTTTTAAACATAACTGCTGCCCTTAGAGTCTTCAATTATCACCCAAAATTTAAGAAGCTTAATCCTACACAATTATGTTTTGCTGATGATTTACTTATCTTTGTCAAAGGGCGTTTAGAATCTTTTGAAGCTATTACAAGCATTATGGATGTATTTTTCCAAATCTTTGGCCTGTAATAAAATCCCTTTAAAAGTAAACTTTTCTGCTCTAGAATGAGCTAAGATTTTTAGTAAGAGAGGCTAATAAATTAGGTTTAAGATCAACAAACTTCCTATTGGGTACCTAAGAGTACCTTTGATCATAAAAAGATTGAGTGAAAAGGATTGTCATCCATTGATTGAAAAAATAACTCAAAGAATAAAAAGTTAGGTAGTGAAGCATCTTTCTTTTACATGTAGGCTCCAGCTTATTCAGACAATCATATTCAGCATCTAGAATTTTTGGTGTAAGAATTTGATATTGCCTAAGAAGATTGTAAAAAAGATCATTCAACTCTACAATGCTTTTCTTTAAAAAGGATAGGAAAGATTATGCCAAGGGGCCATGGTTAGTTGGCAAGTTATCTGTCATCTAAAGGATGAAGGGGGACTTAGCTTGAAAGACTTAAACATCTAGATTAAAGCCTGCATTACAAGGAATCTATGGCTAATTCTTACTAAATCTAATTCCTTATGGGTTGTATGGATAAGGCATATGTCTTGAAAGGAAGAAATGTTATGCAAATCCTCTATCTTCAAAGATCTAGTTAGAGTTTGAAGAAACTACTAAAGCTAAGAGGCATTACTCTTAGGTTCAGATGCATTAGAACAAACATATGTTAGTAGAGCAAGCATATTTCTTCTATTCAGTTGCATCAGATCCCAGTTTGGCCTTTCAATCCCAAGCATATGAAAGTTTTTGATGCTTATCTTGAGTTTCAAGCAAGGCATGTGCTGCAATGCGAGAAATAGATAAAATAAGAAATAAGATCACCTAATATTTGTAACATAAATGCTTTGAATTATAATTAGATTAATTTTTTTAGAAATTTCATAAAATAATATAAAGCTATTAATTAATTTTTTTATTTAAACAATTAAATTTTGTAAAAACATTTTAAGGCTTTGTCAAAATAAAAAAGCCAAAAAGTTCAAATGCCCAAAAACCTTTCATTTTGTCAAAATAAAATCCAAAAGCCCAAAAACAATATGGAATAACCGAAACTAAACCAATCCGAACCAAATTGTCACGGTTCGGTTATATTCAGTTATTTAGCATTCTCGATTCGATTTCGGTTACAAATATGAAAAAACCAAAGTTAAATGTTCAGTTTTGAAAATAAAAAGAAAATAACTGATCCGAACTCACCCCTGAAGATTAGTGCTTGGTTCCAAAGGATTTTGTTCTCTCATTGACAACACTTTCTAAACCTTCACTCTCTTGTTAACTCAGCTGGTTATTTAGCATTAACATCAACATTAGACATGTTCAAGGATAAAGTTATTTATTCAAGTTTAAAAACTCAAGCGATATTTGAAAGGTTTGGTTACATTATTGGATCCAAAAAATGAATTTAGATAAAAAACCGAGACCTATTTAAAAAAAAAAAAAGAAAAACAAACCAAGCCTAGGATATTACATTTTTTTCCAGGTCCACTAGTTCTAATAAGTTTTGCTATTAGTAATATGAATGATCAATTTTTTGTATACAAATTTAAATAGATATCTATGTAAGCTCGAATAATGTTTTTACTTGATCAAGTCAAATTTGAATAGAATTTCCTGCTCATTTCAAACCTAGGTAAGCCTAAACAATCATAACATTTGTTAATATGAACCTAAACAATGAACATTAGTTAATAAAATTATGAGACTTGAATCTAGTTTGAATCCAACCCATAACCAATATAAGACTGACTCCAATTTATATCCGACCCATCGACTCGATGTCTTGTCTCGTTTTAACCATCTCTCTTCTTACAATTTATCATTATTGTTAAACTATCTCTCTAGTCAACTCAAAATATTTTTTTTTTAATTTCGTTTTAACATGTAAATTACCTCTCGTCAATGCAACAATTTTAACAATTTGAACTTGAAAGAAATAAAAAAGACAATTTCATGGCAGAGGCTTGTTCTAGCCTTCATCTCTCATTCATCTGATTCAACCTCATCTTAGCTCAAGCGACAATAACACAAATAACCCTGGTTATTCGACCTCGTATTTGCTCAAGTGAACATATCACGAATTAACCGAGTTATTCGACCTAATATTCCCTCAAGTAAGCATACACGAATAACCCAGTGTTCAAAATTAACAAAGAATTGCAAAGATACTTATGCTGTTGCTTGTTTATTCACCCTTGACCAATAAGAAAGTTTGACACTGGTCATCACACCCTTGATTTCCCATGAATCTTCTACTGCCATAAATGTGATCCTAAGAGCATGAAAGCAGCAGACAAGACATGTTTCATAAACATCATAAATACATTTGAGAATTTCAACATTTCTGTTTTCAAACAGAGATGTAGATCTTAAGTTTACCAAACAGCTGCAAATTGGGAACTCAAAAACGATGAATGATACTCAGACTGCTCTTATACACAAGCTCTTTTCTTAACAATCTGAGTGCTCAATAGGTGAAGCTTAAGCAGGTATTGTTCTGAAATTTCGATAGTTTGTAAGGTTTACAACGAAGTGTCAACAGGTGTGTCGGATTCCGTAACCCATTCGGTCCAAGATCCATCATACACAGCAACATCAGGCTTCCCAAGCCGATGAAGGCCCTGAAATAGCATCAGCATTGGACATTTTTTAATATTAATCTATCTTTTTAACTTTTTCAAGCAGAAACGAAAAAAAAAAATGAAAAGAACTTGGGTTTATGGGGAACATGGATAAATAATAAGCCTCAAGAGAGGTATAACCGTTAACACATAAGAAAGGAAAGTACCAATGCCAGAACACAAGCAGTTACGCCAGTGCCACAAGAAGTTACAATGGGGCGTTCCAATGAGATGCCTACAGAAGAATACATTTTCGGAAGCATAAATTAGCTTGGATAGTCGGAAAATGTCAATGTCAACCATAAAAAGTCGTATAAACAAACATGAAAGATAAACTTCTTTATACACAAGCCGGAAAAGAGAGTGAAAATGGCAAAAGAGATGATTCATCAAGAAAGCAGTATATAAGCACATTAAGTATGTTGCTGGCATCATCAAAACCAAAAATCATATTAAAAGATTGATTTATTTATGAACCGTGTGCAAATTGAAGTCCTAAACAACTCAGTCTCTTAACTAGAATATCATCATTCTTCATAAAGTCTCCTTACCAAATTGAATGTGACACCAAAGGCCTCGGTGTAATTTTTCTATCTGAAATCAGTGAAGTTACGGGGTCAAATGTGTCATTTTATATTTTACTCAATCAAGGAAACTTGAAGCCTCTTGTCATTATGTAACAACAAAACTCAATAAACATTCATTGTAGCTAATAACTAAGTTTCAAATTCTGATTATCAGATCCCTCGATCCTTAAACCCATAAACTAGGGTTCACATAATGGAGAAAATATGAAGATTTGACAAGGATGTTGATTGGTAGAGTGTGTGGTACTGATAATCACATATGAAAAGCGACCATCAGAGGGCTGAATCCTTACCTGCTGAATTAGTAAATAATAAAAAGCAAGGGATAAGGAACAATGATAAAAAGGAAGCTAAATAGTACTCACTCTCTTTGTCAAATCGTTTCTTAAGCTCATCCACAGGTAAAAGTGTCTGTGAAGCGTCCAACATCTGCAAAGAAATGCCAAATTGATGACTTAATAATCTGTTCCAGAAGACTACATTATCGAACATAGCAAAAGAGTAAAAGGGTAAAAAATAAAAAATAAAAAATAAAAATATCAACCCAAATTGGGCATATCACTTTCTTTCTCCCATTTTTTCTCACAACTACAAGCCCTCTTCCTACATCACTGGAAAAAAAATAAAGAGAACTCCAGAGTATTTAACCACATATCAACAGGAACTACATCCTCTAGAAATACTTCAACCCATGAATCTTTCATCTCATTTCTAATAGTCTACAACAACGGCCAATAATAGGTCATATTTGCACTATCTAAATTTGCCACTCAAAAACTTCATTTCGTGTGAATCACAATTTTAAATTACCAATCAACAATTACGTACAGCTAGCCAGAAAGATAAGGAGAGGCCCCCTTGCACCCCTAATTTGAAAGTTAACCAACCTTCTCTCTCTTTCTCAGACAAATTAGAAAACGTATTAATAAGGGTTTCAGATATCTACATACACTTCACCTCTTCATAGCAAGCAAGTAAAATACAAAAAACTTTTATCTATTACCTGGGGGAAAGGAATACACTTGCTGCCAGGTATATTGCCACTTCTGATTCCTTTACGTGGCTCTGGTGCAGTGCCATCAAATCTGCATCAAACCCCAAACAGGGAAAAAAAAAAAAAAAACAAATTAAAGAAAAAAATAGAGGATTTCACATGCATGGAAATCAAGTATCAGAACAAGCTAACTCATATGCATCTATAGGCTTCAATTTCTAGACCACATGGCCTGCCTCCCTTTGGCCCCACGAGGCACTTTCCCTTCAAATATAAGAGTTATAGGGCACCAGTTACAATAATATATGTATATTTAGCTGTGTGTATTTAAGTGTTAAATTAAATAATAATGAAAAAAAACAACCAGCTGAAAAAATAGAATAGATAGGCTGCCAAGAATCAGCATGCCCACATAAAGACTGCTCTACTACAAATTTGCTGCTATTTGTTATTCTCACTAAATGCATCACATTACTCAAGGAGCTAACTTTTCTAGTCAAGTTTCCTACCATTCATTGACCTCATCTCCTACTTCCAAAGGCTTGTTCTACCAAATAAAATGAATGTGGTTCTGTTGATCAGCAGTCAGACACACAGGCCAGAGAAAACATCAAAAACCCTATTAATTGAAATCAACATCCAAGATGTTGGAACATCCAAATGTACCTAGATATGTTGTAATGATAAGAGAAACAAACCCAAACTAGAAATTTGATTGCAAAAGAGAAGACCATGAGAGAATTCAAAGAAAGCGAAGAAATCAAACATTGAAAGGTAGGATCTTCTGATTTCTAAGATAGATAACATAATAAACATCTATTCTTGAGCCCAATTATTTTAAGGAAAAAAACAAAAATGTATGAAATATAATTGCATTGAACTTCCCCAACAGAGCAGAAAAGCATGATAAAATAAATACCAGCTCCAAAAATAAGTCAAGGCTCAAGTCTCAGCATCCAAAACATGTTGCTCCGACTCATATTTCTTAAAGTGCCCATGTCCGACATTAGTATCTGACGCATATTCATACATGGGTAAGAGGATATGATCCTCCAAAGACCCTCCAAATACGAATCTTGACAAAAAAAAAATTGAACCTATTCGTGTCCAACACACACCCAAGTCCAAGTAACATAGCTCAAAAGAGCCACTCTTTCCAGTATTTAGTCAATGACGGTTTTTATATTAGGAAGTGAACTTCAAGAAGCCATTCATGGGATAACAACAAGCTGATGGAATCGAGAAGTGCTATTAAGATATCATGTGATCACAAGGTATTAGCAAGTTTAACAGTAGACACAGTAGCACCAATTAAGCTTTAAGCTACCAAGCATTTGAGCAGTTTGAGGACATGTCTGAAAGTTGTAGCTGAAATAAAGATGCCCAGATGGATGCGGGTCATGAATGGATCATGCTAACAACTAAGCGCGGGAAGGAAAAAAAGGGCAAACCCAAGTATCCATTTTGTGCAGGATCTACTTTAAATTCTAGTTCTTGCTGGGTTCAAACAGATTCCCATACCATTAAAGCTGCTTATAAGTTTTATTAGTTATGACACAGATTCAAGTTTATCATGTGTATTGCATAATTTTTCAGTCTTATATGACTAAAAAGAAAAAATGCAAGAATGAACCCATGCCTTATGCGCCTTACATTATTTACGGTGAAAAAAAAATTCATATAGGTCCAAAGGTCAGTTATGCAAGACTGTATCTACAGCATTTCCAAGACACTAATATGTCAGACATGCTGCCAGCTCATTCTCAACAAGACAAGGGTGATGAATTGTGCTACAAGAACTAAGTGCTAAAGGAAAGCAAAATTGTTTGATACCTACAACTGCAAGCATTAACCATATTAAATTCATATATGCATAAGATGATTAAGTAATCATAGTCAAATATACTCGATCTAATAAGACTATGCAGTACCTGGGCTTGGAACGGGCATCTATATGTTGGTGAGTCTTTTCCTCAATGTTCCTTCTAACCTGGAAAAAGGAAAAGGAAAAAAAGAAAAAATAAGAAAGTATGATCTAACATAACATGAGAATATATTGAATTTCCATCCACTGATGGACTGACATCACAGCCACACCCATAAAGAGAACCTACGTTGCTCATTTGGGTATCGGACATGGTACATTTCCAAACAAAGTACTTTCAACTGTTTGAGTTTGTGATCATTGAAATCATAGATGGACTGCCATGATTTTATAACCATGTCTGAGGAAAAACGAAGAGTTGGAGCAAAGTACAAGATCAGCAACTAGACACAGTATACATGCCACCTTTTACTTCTATAGAAATAATTTTAGTTTGTGACATATTGCAATCAAAGATTTTTCTTCAGGATTTCAAACTGACAAAAAGATATCAAGCCCAAGTACATGTAAACAGGACACCAGACGGCCAGTTAATTCAATGTTTACTGAGCATCAATTTAGGAGTCAAACAAGACTGATAAGCAAAACCATAATTCTATATGAGTTATATTAGGTTAGCAATTCAACCTGATCAATTTTCCACACAAGATGGGGCTCAAATTTTGTTTGAAATGTGACCGGTCCAGCCTGCAAGACAAAGATACATGCAATAAAAACTGTTGAGTATAATATTGTAAAAATGAGACATGAGGGGATAAAATGTTATGTAATATTATTGAGATGACAGATGTTCAACGCAGCCATTGAAAGCCAATTGCCACTTAATGACTTCCATAGCATTTCTGACAATACTGCTTGCAATTATCCAAAAAAAAAAAAAACAATACCACTTGCTTCTTTTCAGAATGCATCCCTTCAAGAACACAATAGCAATATTTTAATAACTCCCTGCCAACAAGCACATCTAACGGCGGAGGAAATATTTCCGCCCAATCCCAATCAATAACACAAGAATAGCAAATAGAAAAGGGGAAATAGAGATATACTGTTTGTCCCAGATAGACTTTCTCTATTGCCTCACTGGCTGCACTGGCTTTCAAAATAGCATCACTAGAAGCACTAGATTCAACATCATATCCTGAAGCATTCCACCTTGGAAGGCCTCCATCTAACACCCAGACTCTGTCATGGCCAAAAACTCGGAACATCCTTTCAATTATCAATGGAATAAAGTCTGTTAGAATTAAAATCAGAGAAATAATGATCAAAATTTCGGAAAAGCCAGAGAAGATACCATATTATCAACATGCTACTCACCACCAGACACGTGCGGCACTGAAAAGTCCCTTCCCGTCATAAACAACAAGTCCATCATCATTACGGATGCCAAGAGCAGACACAGCAGCTGCAAAAGCTTTCTCAGATGGTAGCATATGTGGCAACTGCACAAGTAACAATTTTTAAATAGAGAAGTCAAATAGGATAAACAAACTAGAGCTTATGTTATATAAAGGCTCAGTTACCTAGCGTATCTTCAATTTTAATACATCATGTAACAAACTATCATCAAAATTTGTTTGAATCACATAACTGAGAATACTCAAGGAAGCCATAAACAAAGGCGTAAAGTTGATTCCAGAATTGTCATAGTAACTTCTTTACTTTCTAAGAAATGGAGCATTACATTAATTATTTTCCTCTAACTCACTGATCTAGCAACCAGAGCACCCAAGAGATCAAGAAGAGAGACTAATCAACTAATATAAGGCATCTCACCTTTGTAGTTCTATCCACTATTCCATCAATATCAAAGAAAAGAGCACCAGGAATATGAGCAACCTGCAATGAAGAAAGAAATTTAACAGAAATGCATTTGAAATCGAAAATATGGGAATTAAAAGAAAGAATGTCAGGAATTTAAGTAGCATATCTCAGTTTAAATTAGATAAGAAATAGAATCTCAATATTCAAAAGCATTTAACTCTCTTGAGAGTGTGATACCAAAGTAGATTTTGAAAAGTCGATGATCAGCACCTGATACTCTTGAATTGGATTACTCTGCTCATCTGGCATGTACCAGGATGCATCCAAGACCTGAAAACAAAATGGAAAATATGGTCAATGAATAAACAATAAAAGCATAAAGTGTTTTTCAATTTTCATAATTATTCCAAAGACGCTGTATGCTAATAAACAATTCATAGGCTTTAAGCAAAATTCATAAATGCTATCTCATTCTCAGAAACCGGATAATAATTAGATTGCAGAGGTTTTTTTTTATTTTTTATTTTTTAGTTTTTTGCATGAGTTCTTCAGGAAAACTGATCTAAAAGTATCATCTATCTCAGAGAGTAGCCGTTTGCTGTTTAAACTAATTTTTACCAACAACTCTACTTTGTTTTTCCTTTTAATTTAGTTGCAGAGATGTCTTGTCACCAGAGTAAAAAAAAGATTTAGTTTGAATTCCCCAGAATAAATATCATTATCTCTCTCCAAGAATATATATTTCAGGATAAATGAATAAACCCAAAGATTTCCATGGAAACCTAGAGGATGGATACTGTTTAAAAGTTCTTTTAGTTTTTTGAACAATTTTTGCAATCGGGCAGGCTTAAAATTTGGTAGTTTATTTAGTGAAAACTTAGTTACAGTTTGATACATTATTTTACAAGTTTAGAAAGATTTATTTATGTCTGGCTGTAACACTAAAACAGTGGTCAGAAATATATAATCAGGTTTAATATCTAGATTTCCTTTTGAGTCACAAAATTGCAAAAGCAATAATATTTTGAAAATTAATATGATAATAATTTTATAACCTCATAGAAATATCTAATTGACAGGTAATGCTTAAGACCATGCTAAACCAGTTCCATGCAGAACCTTAACTATGAAGAAAATAACAATACGCATTTATGGCATTATATAATCGGAGAATAGTGTGGGGAAATAGTACCAAAAGTTGCAAATACAAATGATGCAATGATGTCATTCATGACAACCGCATTTCCAAAATTTAAAAAAAAAAAAACAAATGACAAATAATGCTGCTATAACGTATAATGCTTAAAACCGCTACTGGTCCATATATAAATGCAAATACCTTCAAATCAGGTTCCCTTAGATTAGCATGAAGCCAATCAACAGAAACAACCGGCTCAGTGGTGGAAAGAGAATGTGTTGAAAAATTAATTTTTGCTCCAATTGCTGAGGAAGCCATAAAATGAGAAGACTGACTGAATGTTTTATGCGTCGTATTGGTAGGCCCAGCATGCACACAAAACTGTCTCTTCTGCAAGTAATACAAATATGCAAAGTAAGACCTGGATAGATGACCATAAAAGTACAACAATATGAAAGGAGCTGTTTGAAGTTAAAAATAAACCGTTTCCGAACCATAAACGGTTCAAAATTTTATATGAATGTCAGCAAAAGTGATACTCCTGGACAGAGTAGTGAATTCCAAATTACCAAACAGCAAGGTAAAAATTTTGTTTTGACCCCCAAAAAATTTATATTTGAATTATTTTTTTTCCGGCCTCGAATATAAAATTCTTGGCTTCAGCCCTGCCAGCTAGTAACATTTTATAAGAATCAAGGCGAAAAGAGAAGCCAGTGAACAACCATGAAAAACCTCACACACACTATTTAAAAAGGAAAAAAGAACTAACTACACTCAAATCGAATCATCAGAACATAAACATAAAAAAAAAATAAAAAAATATATGGCATAGATAAATTCGTCAAGCCTAAAACATCTGAAACAAACTTAATCATCAGTAGGTTCCATATATACATTCTAGAACTAAGAACATTGAAATAAAAATTACAATTTTACCCAATAAAACTTAATAATAAATCCCTATACCCTTTGGGTGAAGAAAAAATTAAAAGAAAAACATCAGAACTGAAACCCATTTTCCAAAAGTGATAAATTGATCACATGCAACAAAAGAAAAGGAAAAAAAATTGAAATACCCAGAAGCAGAACCGATGAGAACAATCAGAAAACAACAAATTAAGTAAAAAAAAAAAAAAAACAAATAATAACTTTAAACGAGAGAGAGAGAGAGATTGTTACTTACATAGAAAAAAGAAGAGAAAATCAAGGGTTGTGTGGGAGAGAGGATGAGAATTGAGTGAAGCGGTGACCAAAGAGAGTTCTGGAGAAAGGGATGATGTCCTTTATGCAGAAAACATATGACACTGAGTGAAGGAGGCTTTTAAATTGGATTGTGGTGTCAGATTCTTTGAAGAAAGAAGCCAAAATAAAGGCCTGACTTTGATATGTCTGTATTTTTGCAGCTTCGACGCGTTCGTTACCGCTGGAAGTAGTGGCAGTGGATACTGTGCACAAAGGCTAGTTTTGGTTGCTCCAACAAAGCACAACTCTAATGTACCACTAGAATTGGACACAAGAGGATGAAATTACATTTGTTGTTTTGTATTAGTATTATATTAATATTTTTATTATATATAATAATATTTAAAATATTTTATATTTATATAAATTTAAATTTATTAATAATTTATATTATAAAATTTTTAGATGTATTTAAGTGTGTTATGTCATATTTTTATTATTTTATATATGTTATATTCTTATAATTATATTTAAAATTGTTAGGTTTAAATGTACCGATGATATTTTTAAAAAATATTTTTAAAAAATATTAATAGATAAATATGTAAAATAGATAGTTAATTTTTTTAACAAATAGTTAGTGATATTAGTTGATTTTTTTTTTAATTTGAGTATTTTTTAAGAATTGAGGAGTTTTTTAAAATGTAGATAATTTTTATTTTTAATAAATTTTTAAATATATTAATACATAAATGCCTTTAATATTATTATTCTAATCAGTTTTTTTTAATTTTTCTAATTGAGTTTATATTTATTTAACTTGCAATACCAATTCAATTAAAAATTTTAATATTAGCATAAATATAGTTTGATTTGTTGACAATAGTAAATAAGAAATATTTATTATTTTATTTAGCTAATTAAAATGATATTAAAAATTGAATAGATAAAAAGAAAACTATTTTGTTCTTAACACAAATAATTATATTTTTATTTAAAAAACTAAAACTATTTTATCAGTAATCTCTTAAAATTATAATAAATATATTAAAATATAAAATATTTAATAAATAACATAATAATATTTTATTTATTTATTGTTAAAAATAACATCTACTTTTATTTAAATATAATATTTTCAAAAAAATTGATGTAATTTATTAAATTTTTTTTCAAAATTATATAAAACCAAAGTTATTTTTTTTATTTTCATTATTGGTATCACAGCTATATATATACATATATATTGTTTCTTTGTGAAGAGTTAGATATACAAGAGTTATATATCTTACATCCCTTTTTACTTGATTTTGTGTCTAATTGGGCTTTGAAAAGTGTTTGGTTCCTTTAAACATTGTTTATTTTCTGTCTAGGAAGCGAAAATGAGAAGGAGCCATGCTACCTCTCGTGGTCCTAATGCTCATCTAGATAATGTCAATTGAGCTTTAGAGAATATTACCTCTATTCTAGAGCATTAGGTTGGAAATACGAACCATGAGAATTAACAAACTGAAGTGGATAATAATTTGTCTCATCTTGAATAATTTTAGAGAATGAACCTACCATACTTTAAAAGTCGTTCATAATCCTGCATTGCTGAAGGTTGGATACGAAATGAGAAATTCTTTAATTGCATGAGATGTACTAGTGAGGACAAAGCTTCATTAGCCTTTTTTATGTTAAAGGAAAAAGCTGAATATTGGTGAAAAATGAAGGTGTTAAGTTTAGAAAGTGTGCCTATAACTTGGGAAAGGGTTTTTATTGCTTATAACTAGTAGTATTTTCTTGAATGCACACAAGAAAAGAAGGAAGAACGGTTCTTCAATTTAAAACAAGGGAATATGACAGTGGATCAATATGAATCAAAATTCACTAATATTGTAGAAAATGAAGCAAAGAAAGCAAGAAAGTTTTAGCGAGGTTTGCGACCAACTCTTAGAAGCAAATAAGTTCCTTTCAAGCTTAGAACTTATTCTAAAATAATAGATCAAGCTCAACTCATAAAGCAAGAAAGACGTTCAAATAAAGCAAAAATGTAATGATAGAGTTAGAAAAATGAGAAAGTGGCAAAAGCGACCAAATTTAGATGAGGCCAGCAAGAAGCATAAAACAAAAGGATGTCAACCCAATGCAACTAAACAAGATGCTTCAAGGCCTTACAATCGATGCAGCAAGAATCACCGGTCAAAATAGGGTTATTAGGAGATTGGAGATTGTTTTGATGTGGGTAGGCTAGGCATATGATCAAGGATTACCTTTTGATGCAGGAGCAACGAGTAAAGAAGCCTATAAGAGTAAGAAACTAGTTGTCCAAGGAAGGATCTTTGTTTTAGACAAAGAAAAAGCTCTAGCATGTACTTCTATTATCAAAGGTAAACTTTTACTTTCTGATCGTGACGCTTTGGTTCTTTTTAATCTTGGTGCTAGTCATCCATTTGTATCACCATGTTTTGCATGCCATTTAAGAATAGCACTTAAACCACTTGGGTATTGTCTTGCAGTGACTTCTCCGATGAAAGATTCTTTAATTTCTAATGTAGCGTATAAGTCTAGAAATTTAACACATCTCAAAGTTCAATCAAACGCAAAATCAAGTAAAAAGGAATGTAAGAATTTATAAATCTTATATATCAAACTATTTACAAAGAAAAAATATATATAGCTTTGATACCAACAAATGTCATGCCTTAAAATGCAAAATAGGTCATATCAATAGATATGACATCATACACCTAAAATTCAAAACATACAAACTCACTTAACAATAGTTAAGGATTTATCTAATTCTAAAGTTGTCCATGGTCGTATAAAGATAGAAATTCAAAGAGTTCTTAAAATGACAAAACTATAACTTGTATTATATGAGCCCAAACACTTAACATATTATATAAATTCTTTAACTAAATCATAGATGTTAGAAATGCTCCAAGGATGAAAGATATTATGATGTATTTCATTAGTTTGAATTAATTATTCATATTTAGAGTTGTTCATTACATCATTGTTATTCCATCTTCATTTAATTTACATATTAAAGCAAATGTAAGCAAATATAGCTCATTGACTAGTTGTGTTTATACTATTAAAATGTTGCATAAAATAAAGTTTATATGCAAGAAGATAACATTCTAAGGTAAGTTGTCTAAATTCATAGTCCGTAGTCTATGGAGTTAATGTAAGTAATTAAGTCATGTTAAAGCTATTATGTCCTCTAAATCCAATTGGGGAGATGGGTTGTCATGGCCACCTGGAGCGGTCAACTCCCAAGTAGAGACATAAATATATTACTTAGAGGTGGTAATATATCAAACTAGACCAAATTGTAATTAATCTATTAATAAGTTCATTTACTTAGATTAATTCACTTTAGACATTCATTGTGTAATTATCTAAATCTTGAGTAAGTAAATCCATATGTATAACTTGTATGCTTTGTGTTCAAAAAGACTAAAGTGTCTCGAAGTAGTAAGCTACTAGACTGATTCGTTGGGTATATAACTTAAACTCGATGACAGCTTTACTTATAGATATGCAATCATAGCTCTTATAAAGAGTTAAGGCTATCTTCTTAAAAAGTATTATACGAGATAGGTGAAAATGGATTAAGCTTCAGTCATTTGTTTAGCAAATGATAAATTGTTCACATATGGTAAACAATCGTTTTCACATTGAGAGTATAATAGAACTTTAAGATAAAGTTATTAAGTAGGTAAAATAAACTTTAACCTTAAGTGCATCACATA
The DNA here is from genome assembly GCA_038382065.1 of Adansonia grandidieri. Taxonomy (NCBI): domain Eukaryota; kingdom Viridiplantae; phylum Streptophyta; class Magnoliopsida; order Malvales; family Malvaceae; genus Adansonia; species Adansonia grandidieri. The sequence continues at coordinate 2,010,304 of JBBYHK010000016.1, read as the reverse complement.
TATCATAAGAAGGTGTTACACAAATGACAAGGTCATTGGACTAAAAGACTATTTATAAAAGCTTACGTAATACGATATATAATTGAGAGTGCAATCTCAAGTCTAGTGATATGGCTCTGACATTAATAATTATGTGATTATTTATTCAGTATAGAATAGTTAATACATAGATTATTAGAGCCTAATTATATACGTCTAATTAGTCCCTTCACTAGCTCCACATAATTCCTTAACAGATGATTATTGATCGAAATACCTAAAGTCGAATGATCCTCAACACGATGAAATGGTAAGCCAGATACACGTTCTTTAAGGGTGTAAGCATTTTCTTCAGTAAATAATGAAAAATAACTTTTGGTATTATTTATTTAGAATATGTATTTAATTTGATTAAATATTTATTTAAGACAAGAACTAATAATTTAAATTAATTATATTTATCTTTTGATAAATATAAGAATTAATTTAATTAAATAGACACAGCTTAAATCCCTAATTTTACCAATTTACAACAAAATAAACTATTTCAAAATAAGTTATACCTCAAATATACATAAATAGCACCAAAAGCCAAAATAAGGGTTCTATAAATCCACACAAAAATGTCACCATAAAACCTTCATAGGGAACACCAACAACTCGAGCCTTAATCTGAAGAGGATGAAAATTTAATACGCCCAAAAGCCCAACAAGTAATATAACCATAATTAAGGAAAAAATACCGAAATGAGCACAGAACTAAGGAACAAAACCAAATTTGGAGTATACATCCTAGCAGCACAGAATAGTTCATTGGATTTAAAAAGCTCTAAACGATTTACATGTTTAGAAATCAATTATTCATTTTAATAGGTCAAGTAAACTCAAAACTGGTCATTCATATCATAAAATATAATAGATGATCAAAACTTTTTAGACAAAATTCATAACATAATACTTTGTTTAATAACCTAACATGTCCAAATATCATAAAAAGTTCACATTCAATTTCCCTTCTATAAGTTCAAACTCCCATTTGTGTAATCTAAATGAGTCAAACTCCCATTAAAGGGCATTAACTACTGGCCAGGGGTTTATATACAATCCCCCACTTGTGCAATAAATGAGTCCAAACTCACATAAAGGAATCATATAGGTCAAACTCCTATTGGTCAAATCCAAATGGGCACATCAAATATAGGCTTCACGGATGTATGAAAGAGGTTAGAATCAAAACTTTCTTAATACAATTCACATGAATTCAAAATAGTTTAAAACATTTCAAAATCTCATAGTTGGATCTTGTTTTCATTCAAAACAATAACTTTCATTAACAATAGATTACATAAAAGCATGAAAACATAAAACCTTTGATTAATATAGTAGAATCTTCAAATGATGTTCATAAACCATTTTAAAGAACTTTATCATTCCAAATGAGTAGAAACTGAGAATAACGATGCATTAGGATTCTAAAGGCTCTAAAGAACAATTTTATGCTTAATAGATGGACTAATCTAGTTAAGAGCAAATAAAATCTAAGGCACATAAAATAGACCTAAAAGTAAATCATAGTTTATAAAGTTCAGAAACAAAATATTAACAAAAGAACAGCCTTAGAGTTCATGGATTCAAAGAATTTTCTCAAAATAAGAACAAAACTGAAATCAACAAAACCTAAAGAATTAACTATAGTGATACTTACTCTCAAAATGAATTACAAAAGTACACATGAAAGCCTAAAACTTAGCTTTCAGCTCTAAAGTTGCAAAATTAACTCTAAAACAGCAAAAAATAATACTTAAACGCCAAATGAATCTGCTAGAATTCTTATAAAAAAATTCTATATTCTAATCTAGTCAAATTAAGTTGCTTAAGGTTATTTAACAACCCTTCAACTATTTGCCTAGACATTCAGATGGCTTTTGGCAAAAACACATGGCAATAAGGTGTTAAAGCCTACAATTTGGCAACTTTGCAAAAAGACACCTGACAATGAGGTGTTGAAAGTAATTAACATTAAACCCTAAAACTTATACTAATTGAAAGATAGAGTTTTTAGGTGTTCAGTCTTACAAATAAGCACTCAATTTTTATACGATATAAGCTACTATAACTTAGGAACTCAATTCATATAAGTTATAAGCTGCTATAAATTTTAGGTTATTACATCCTCCCCAACTTAGGAAATTTGGTCCTCTAAATTAGGTCTCTGCAAATCAGAATATATATGTTTTTTTTATTCTTATTTCACTTGAAGTTCGTAAGTGCCCTTTTCAATTAAATGATACTACCATAATATTTTCACAAGTGGAATCACCTTAGTCTGCAATCCTTTTTCCCTTTTGATCCAAAATCTATTCTGGTTACTTAGAGTAACTCAAATCATCTCTGATTTTGATAGGCTCATATTCAATAATACGGCTAAATCAGTTTTGTACTTTCATAACATAGAAACATGGAATACAATTTAAACCCCTGAAAGTTTAGAAGGCAAAGCTAATGGGTATCTTGGGTATATAATATAACAAGGTACATGTTAACTATGTAATATTGCTAACATGATGCCTAGTGGATACCCTATTTATATGACACATAAGCAAGTAGTAGGTTAAAGAATAAATAGTAATAAAAATTATATGACCTGTAACTGTCAATAAGATAAAATCTAATTTTTTTAAAATTTTTAACTTCTTTAGATGCTAAATATAAATATAATTATCTCCTAATTCAAAATTTACTTAATATCTAGGAAATAATTTATTATCAACATTTGTTATCTAATACTTTAAATAATTATAATTATCCATTTAAATAATTAAATTTTAAGATTTAAAATAAAACTAATTTATCCACCTTTGTTATCCGATAATTAAATAATTAAACATATCTTACAAGAATCCTTCCTAAACTATATAATTATAATTATCCATTCAAATAATTTAAATTTCAAGATTCAACTTCAAATTACATTATCCACTTTTGCTATCCTATAATTAAATAGTTAAACGTACCTCATGGCCTATAAATTAACATGGAATATATATAATGACAGATATGCAAATATAATCAATAATATTTGCAGGACTAGATTTCTGCGAGGTTTCTTTCAGTTTTTGTTTGGTGAAAAAGTGCATGAAGTTGTTGTATTGCACGAGAAATGACTTGCTCGTAAAGTTCTTTTGCAATTTTTGCAAGTCATAAGGTATATGCCCCTTCATTCCATGTAATGTACAACCTTATCAATAATCAGCATCTTAATTTCTCATTGAATGAGATACAGTGTTATTTTTCATGGAGTCCGAGCTTTTTTTAATATTGATATGAATTTCAAGTGATTTGAGTAACATTGTGTTAGACATGCAGTATAGTTCATGGAGATTATTTTGGATTTAAAGACTATTTCAAATCTTTGTGCTAAAACAAAAAGGCAAAACATGACTATTTTCTTCTTGGTGTTGATTTTACAAGCGCTTTAAAAAGCCAGGTAAATAGTTGGTTTTTCCATTAAGTAGGAATAAGAATGCCTTTAGGAAGGATTTTTATTTTAACTATGGATTATGTTGCGCAGGCAACCAATGATAAAGTGTTCACTGTTGAAAAGAGATGGACTAAATGAGTGTACTTAGTGCAGGTGATGATAAGAGATTTAGCAGTGATAAGACAATCGAAGAATATGCTAAAAACACTGCAGGAATTCAACCTCATAGATGTCCCTTTTGAGTCAAAAACTCCCATCATGCATGGGATTTTTAAAAAATAAATAAATAAATGTTAATTATTATTCTCCTTTTGAATTTAATCATAGCTTTAGAATATATACATATATATATATGCATAATAAATTTTGAATGCATATCTTAATTAAAATTAATTAGATTTACTTCTTGTTTTTGTTTTTTAAAAGTTAATTTTCTTTTTTAAAATTTCTTATCATTAGATTTTCTACATTCAAATCTAATTTTAAAATTAAACACATTAAAGATTAAATCATTTTTTACTAAATAGCATTCTTATAAAAATATTATCATAATAAACAAGTATTAATCTTGATTATCCAACAATTAGTCTTTGCATTTTGATTAAACAAGAAAGAATTGGCACCAAAATTGCTGGTATTTAGAAAATGAATTGAAGGAAAGAAATTTTTTGGATAAAAGGAAATGAGTCTTATTACTTAATTTTGAAAATTTGCAAATGTATAGTCTTTTTTTAAGATAAAGAACTATTTTTTTTAATACAAAATATGCAAACTTTGTACCTTACGTTACGTTTGATTCACTGTAATGGAATAAAGTTGTAATGGAGTAACTATTATGTGGGAATGGGATAGAGCATGAATAAAATGGAATAGCTTATGCAGTAGTTTGATTCAATGGAATAGAATAGTATGGGATTTGAATCTTTAACAAAAGGGATTCGAATCTCCTAAAATAATTTTTTATTCCACCTACGGTCGGAATAGTCACTTAGTGGGGGCACTAAATAGCTCTTTAGTGATTTTACAAAATAAGATCGTAATAGGCTGTTTGGCAAAATAGCCATTTGTGACCAAACAACTGCATTACTTTAACATGCTAAATATGTCCATAATAGAATTCCCATTACAGCAAACCAAACTCACTATTAGTATTTAAGAATATATGATTATATATAGTATATCAATTAGAATATGCACATTCTTTCGTTAGGATAACATGTAAAATTGATTTGTATTTGTATTTGTATTTTAACATTTTTTTTATTGCATGATTATATATAACAAATGAAAAATACATATGTTTATAATTTTTAATATAATATACAATTTAGCATTAATTAAAAAGAAAGCAACCTAAAATTATGAATATAATAAAAGAATCTCATGCATTACATGGTTTAAAACACTAGTTCTAATCAAACATAGTGCATCAAAATGCTATAAGGTTTATAGCACAAATGCCATGCAACCAAAAGAATCTCATGCCATATAGGTTAATGAATGGAGTGTGACAAATTGTGTCGGCTTATGTATCCAAATGCACTACTTTTTTGGGATGAAAAAGAGAAACGCATCAAAAACTTAAGGTTTTGGAGTGGCAAAGGATAGCCAAATGAAGATGAAATTTGTAGATTGATTTTTGTAAATTCAGGTTTTTTAGTGGCTTTTAAGAAGTGGAAAATAAAAAAGAAGAGATTTTGATTAAACTATTCAAGGGCCAAGCTATCTACCCAAACCTAAAGGTCCATTCGACATTTGAGAGGGTTTGGGTAAAAATGTTTGGCTCAAAAAATAATTCTGGACAAAAATTAAAACTCATTTTCTAAACAAAATAGGCCTTGGGTAGAAAAGTTTAAGCAAATTTTGTTAGTTATCTTCTAAAGTAAAAGATATATTAATAACTAAATAAAGTTAATTCTCAATACCAAAAACAAAATTATTTCTCATTTATCAATTTATTTTTTTGTTAAAAGAGTTTAAAATATATTTTTTTGAAAAAAAAAACTCTATGGTAGCCATTTGATCAATGAAACACGTGTGTCAAAAAGGAAAATGAAGATTTATTCTTTCCATAAGAGTAAACTACTTTAAAATCAATTTACGCCATAAACTTTCATTATTGGTGTTATGAGTTTGATCTATTCAGATTTTAGAGCTTTTAATAGGTTCTAGATGGGCTAAGTTCAAGTTTGAGACTTGAATAGGAAGCATGCTAACAAAAATAACAAAGGCCAAGCTTTTATAGTAATACTTTTCATATAAAAGGTTTTATAGTGGAGTTAGTTTTTTACATATTAACAGTGTAATTTTTTAAGTTTTTTAAGTATTAAAATTGGATGCATTGACCGTATATAATCTGCACACATTAATAATAAATCAATCATGTCATCTTATTAAAAATAAAGTTATCTTTATTTATTGTATACAACTTTAATGAATTGTCATCATCTAATTGATTTACTATGTATAAAAATATATATTATCAGTAAATCAAATATAAATTCATTTTTAATTCAACAAACAAATTAAAATACTATCAAATGTCCTCACTTCTTTTTTTAATTAGTTTATTTATTTTTTAATATATCTAATTAAGATCATATATATTACCTGTTATCTCATTTATGAAGTCTAAAACTCAAGTCCACTTAATCTCATATAGGAAAATGGCCATTTTACAATCCCTTTTGCTTGAGGATGATTGTTAAATTTAACGTTCACTGAGGCTAAAGCTCAAGATAAAGCTACCTTTATGAGAACCATAATTAAATACTCATCTAGATGACTTTGAGACACAAGCATCACTTGTCCAAACAAATATTTGACTCATCGGTTGGTAAATGGCAAATGCACAGTACAACTAGTAATGGTAGCCAACGGCGTCTTTGACACTACTAGAGAAAGCCTTATTTTTGATGAAAAATTTTCGACAGAATTCATCCATCGAAAATATTAGGTTATTTCCAAGGGAATTTCTATCAGAAAATATCACAACAATTCTGATGAAATTTTAGTCGATAACACAAGAATACAGTCAAAAATAATTTTGGTGCATCACTGTCCCTGCACGCTAAACACATGCAAAAATTATTTTTTATGAAATTCTTGTATTTCGAACAGAACTGTCTGTCAAATTATATTTATATTTATTTATTTTTTAGATCAAAAATATTTTTGACAAAATATTCTATTGAAAATAATATTTCCAGTGGAATTATTCACAGATATTGTGCTATTAATCTGTATTATAATTTTATAATCATTTTTTATTTAATTTCTTTTTTACTTATCCTTGTGTTGACACTTAATTTTATCCGGACCCCTTCCCTAATAATCCAATATCCAAGATCAAAAACTCAGTGACTGCCTGATGAAGGTTGACATATCAAGGTGGACTAGATGTTTTCAAGCCTTTTTTAGTCATATCTAAATGGTCGCAGGTGTATTTGATGATATTAGTGCCATTTTAAGGGTCAAAGAGAACAATCTCGAATAAAAAATGAATATCAAGGTAAGAAATTCACTTTTTAAGTGTATGCAAATGATATCAAGGTTGTTTAAGATTTTTTCATAAAATTTGAAAAATTGACTGTCGTATATTTTTACCAATATTTGTGCAATATTTATGCCGAAACTCACTCCAAAAATAAAAAATATTCAAAGAAAATTTTTTATTAGCATTTTTACCATGAGATATCAAGTTGTCACTTTTAGGTCTTAAATTTGAATTTTTATAGTACCGCGAGTATCATGCTCATAAATTTTTTTCAATAAAAATTGTTTCAAAATTCAATTTTCATCTTATTAATTGTATAAATTAATATTTTGATTAATGTTTTGAATTTAATTCACTTTTATAAAATTTGAACATTTTTTTGAAATTTTCTAATTTCCAAGAAACAAAGTTTTCTACTCCAAAAATTTGGGAGGGGGATTTTTTATAATTTTATCATTTTTAAAATTCTTAATATTTTCATTAAATTTATATTAAATCAGTATTTAAAAATTCAATTATTTTATGAGTTTTGCATTTTTTAAATGACAATTTTCTTTTGAAAGGGTTTTTGCTCGTAAAATTTTACGAGCATAGAATTTTTAATTACTTTTTCTTGCACATAAAATTTCTCTAAAATCTTTTTTGAATTTTATATCAAAATTTTATTAATTTTAATTTTTAATTGGCTAAATTTTATTTTTCCATTTCATGGGCCTTAAAACTGTTAATGGGCCTGATAAGCCCATTAATTTTTCAAAATGCCCAATGAGCCCATTTTTGTTTTCTAATAAGTCTAAGAAGCTTATCTTGATTAAAGTTTAATTTGTTATAATTTAGTCCTTATAATTTGTTTTTTTTTTCAAATTAAATTTTCTCTCACTCATATCTCTAGATGATGATGTCATGAATGACATCATCATGCAAAATTACAAATTTATTAATTAAACTTTATCAAAATGAAAAACAAATATAAAAATAATAAATAAATGAATAAAAATTAAAATGGGGGAAAATTGTGGAAACTTATGGAAACATTTTGCTAAGGCCTTTTCTTAGAAGCCTTGGTTGATTTTCCCTTTTATAAATAGGGGGAGAAATTTTGAATGAAAGAGTTTTGGGTGCTAGGAAGAAAAAAAATACTAAAAGGCCTTAAAATTCTTAATTTTTCAAGCTTTTGAAGGTAATTTTTCTTGTAAAATTTTTAATATTTGTTTATTTCATGTTTAATTCTTCCTTTTAGTAAGCATAATGAATACTTGTGCTTATGAATTTTGGTTTATGTTTAAAGGCAAAGTATGAAAGCTATGATCAAAGTTTCTTGATTTTGTTGTTAAAGTTGATTTGCGCTTGAAATAGTTTGATTTTCATCAAATTAATCCATGTTTGTTGGTAGAAATAATATTATTTTCATGTATATATTTTTATGTGTTTTTAACAATTTCATGTTGATTTAGGTTGATTTGTTCATTATTTATTGTGTTTTTATATATATTTATGCTTGGTAAAAATTATGACTTATATGTATGTTGATATTCATGAAAATATATGATGAATAAAACTATTTTAGTTTTTATATATGCTGGCTGAACATGTTTGTGACCTTTGATGATATATTATTTCATGTTTTTATGAGATTTAGGATTATTTTGAAAAGTTTGAGACTTGTAGAGGCTTAAAAATAATTTTTCAAAATTTTAAAAGCCTTTGAAGGGTGATTCCAAGCTTGGCTAAATCTGATCCTGATGATTTTGTGATGCTTTTGTTTTTTTTAGTTTATTTTGTAATTATAGGAAATATAAGGGCTAAATTGTAAAAATTGTAAAATATTTTCTATGGCCATCCAAGTTTGGCCGAATCATGTAGACAATTTTAGGAGTATTTTCATGCTTATTCCAATATGTATAAATATGTTTTATATATTTTTAATCATTTTTTGGTTATTTTGCAAGACGTATTTGTAAAATTGCAAAAGTTTCAGTATAAGGCCATAGGGGCTTGGCTGAATTGATTATGTGATTTTTGACATAATTTCCATGATTTGCTGTGGTGAATTTTGTGTTTAAGTATGAGTTATTTTGTGTAGGGACTAAATTATAAAGTTAAAAAATTTTAAGGATCATTTTGTAAAACTTTGCATTTTAGGGTTAATATGATAATTTTAACATTTTAAGAATATTTCTAGCATTCATTCGATCCTTTAGAGGGTTTAGAAATTATTAAAACCTTCGTATTCCTCTAGTTTTCCAATGAGGGTACGAAATACAATTTTAAAAAGTTTAAGGACGTATTAGCAATTTTGATGGTCTAATTATCATTTCATACCACTATTGAGTCTTCTAGATTGCCAAGATATTTTTAAATCGAAGGTAAACCTTAGGGATATTTCAATAATTTTTTGGAATTGATTTTATGTGATCACTGGTATACTTATATGTCAAAGGTGTACATTAGGAATAGATTCACTCATTTATGAAGTCATCGAGTCCTCTAGGTTACCAAGGTACATATAGGTCAAAGATATACCCCAAAGGTATTCTAGTAATTTACATGAGAACCAAGTTCCAAGTGATCACCAGGATTCTTATATGTCAAAGGTATATAGTAAGAATATGTTCGTTTATCTATGAATTTATCAAGTCCTTTAGGGTATTTGGATACTTCTATGTCGAAAGTACATCTTAGAAGCATTTTAGTAATTTTTTGTAGAACCGAGTCCTATGTAATCATGGAGATACTTATATGTCGAAGGTTCATGGTAGGGTAGGTTCTTCTTTTATAGAGTTGTCGAGTCTATTAGGGTACCAGGATATTTTTATATCGATGGTACACCTTAGCGGTATTTTAATAATTTCCCTAAAACCGAGTCTTTTATGGTCACCGGGGTATTTATATGTCAAATATAATAGGAATAGGTTTTTGTCTTTTTATGAAGTTATAGAATCTTTTAGGATACCGGATATTTGTATGTCAAAGGTAAACCTTAGGGACATTGCGTTAATTTATTTTAGAATTGTCCTTTAGGAACACTAGGATATTTTTATGTCAAAGGTGTACTTTAGAGGACATGTTGGTCATTTTGACCTTTAGAGTCGAGTTTAGTACATTTCGTCTAAACAAAGTATCAAGGAATTTTTATATTATTTATTATAAAATTGGAATTTAGAAAATTAAGGCAATATTTCCAAGTTAAATAGTACGCAGAATATCTCTTGGCATATGAGAGTGGTTTTACAGATTACTTTAATAACGAGACATCCTTTTAAAAAATAAAAATTGAGTTTTTCCAAATTTCAAAAAAAAAAAATTTAATATCCCTCCGATTTTCTAGTGGGGTACAAAAAATATTTTGGTGTCTTAAAACCTTTGGTATTCCACTGGTTCTCTAGCAGGATATGAAAGAGAACGATAAAAACTTTCATGCTCTTCTGGTTCTCTTAAAGGGCGCAAAAGATATTTTGGTTTTTAGAAATATTAAAAACCTGATTTTTTTATAAAAAATAATAAATTTGTTTATAAAATATTATATGTGGGAAATATAATTGAATATCAAATATTGAAATTGAATAAAAATTAAAATTTAAATTAATATGGGATTAACAAGGTATCGGTTATCGGGCATCATGAGAATGTTGATCCTTACTTGTGATTGTAACTGACTCCTTGACCCTTTCAAGCGATCTCTAATATAAGCATAGACCTCATAGTTTGTTCTAAGGGTTTCATAACCCTTAAAATACAAACTTCAATAGGTGACCAATCTCACTTAACCAAATAAGTTGATGGTGACTCCAAAATAAATAGCCATTTCACAATGACTATTTAGAGTTAAATCAAATAAATGATTCACCTCAACAACTCAATCCCCAAACATAAAAAATAATGAATAATAAAATAATAATGATATAGCCCCTAAAAAATATAAAAGAATAATGATAGATAGATACATATAGGAATAAAGGGTACATCCACCATTTTAAGTCAAGTTGGTCAGGATTCGTACATGGGCCATGTTACGATAGCCTGGTGACTCCACTGGGATAGGTTAGAAAGTCAAGCGTACAATTACTCACATGTTAAATAAACTTTGATTAATTTGGTTTCAAAGGGTATTTAATTATAATTCCTAGTATTTTTAAAACAAAATTTTATTATATAGAAATTCTACTATATGTTACTCATATTTTTCACTAACCATTTTATTTTTTTTGCAGCATTATTATTAGGGGAACTTAGATAGGGTTTTTATCATTATTTTGAAAGTGTTGAGTAATAAAAGGCAAGTTCTTTCCCTGCACACACTGTGTACATGCATATGTATTAGATTCTTTTCTAGGTGTATGGAGGAGACATAGGCACCAATTATCTTAAGGAGGGGTGAAGTAACTCTGCCTTTTGAGGTGTTAGCCTCTGTTTGGGCTAGTGAAAAGCTTACCGAGTGTAAATTCCTACGCCTGCCTAAGGTGTTAGCCTCGTTATGAGCATTAAAGATATTCCCACTCAAACTGAACCTTTTTCGACATAAACCTGTGATAGGTAAGGATTAAGGTACGTCATCAGTTCTTTTCGAACTTAGGGAGCAGTTCAAGAACTTATTTAGATGTCTAATGCAAACTTCATGTAATGAATTATAGGGGACTTATTTAGTTAGAGCCATACCTAGTTTTAGAGGGTACTTAGGTAGAAAAAAAGGAACGTTTTAACCCTTTACTCTTTTAATTTGATATTAATAAATATATGTTGTATTATTATGATAAATTTTACTTTCATTTATTTATGCAGTAATTTGTCATGATATCCATATTCTATGAAAACTTGTAAATTTATTCATGCATTTCTTTTTACATCTGAAAGGTTCACACTTCTATTTGTTCATATGCTCATGCATTCATAATTTCTACAATATACTAAAACTGTTCCATTTATTGAATTTCAAGGATCAAGATATGGATAACAATTTAGAGGCAAGAATCAGTGTAATAGAGTCCATCCAAGAGTAGTTCGGTCATAAAGTCTAGGGAACGAAAAGCATGCTTGATAAACTGATAAAAATGGTTGAGGTTCTATATGGGACAAAAAAGGAAATTTGTGTAGGAGCATCCTCGTCCTCAATGGATCCAAAAAATCAGAGTCTGGGAGATTAACTATAAGTGCAAATAAAGGCTTTAAAGGATATAGTCAGATGAAAGGAACATGAAATCTAAGAGATAAAGGAACAATTACTAAGTTTTTTTAGGTGATCCCAAAGAGCCACCAATCTCTTCAACTTAACCCTTTAAAGACTTAAGGGCTCGATCAAAGATACTGCTAGACAAAGATGCCAATCCTTAGTTTATATTGAAATAAAGCCACCTAATTTTGCACCTATACAAATTAGTTTGTTTGTTAACCCTACTTGTTTTTCTAGCACTGCGCCCTCATTTTTTGGAGCTTATACTATGAAAAAGACCATGAATGAACCATTAATTTGAATCGATTTCACTGACCTATACAGAACTATAATCTCTTTTGCTCCAAAATCAGCTTGTTGCTCCCAAATATGTTCTTCCATACCTACCCCTTTATCCGAAATGGTATGACAATAATGAACATTATGAATACCATGCAAAATATGAGGGCATTTAATATAAACATGTTATACTATCAAAAAGAAAGCTTAAAAGCTACTTGACGCTAGTGTAATCTAGGTTGAACTAAGATCAAATTTGCTTCTAAACTTCAAGTTGCATTTTAGAAAGCACAAAATATCTGGGGCAATGTAGGGATCATTGAGATAACATTTTCGCTACTAGGTTGGCTTTGTAAATATAGAGTTAAAAAAGAATGACTAGAACCTGCAAGGATTCCTTAGGAAAATAAAGTGTTTAAGCAGTCCTTTTTGTTACTTTTTGAATCCTTTAAACTTGGTTTTGTATGTCAACAATGAATGAATAAATCAAAGAGTTTTGGTTGATGAAGCAATGGTGTTAAATCATGAGTCATACCTTGCCAATTGTTTGGCACCCAATGCATTCTAGCAAATGCTCCCCCATTCATTTATTTGTTCATACATACATCTATTTTCCATTCATTAGCAACCATTAAATCATGATGATAAATATTAATGTTGCCAAGGTATATGCCTATTCATGCAAACTAACTTAAGTTAATTTTTTCATTCAAGGTGAAGTAACACAAAGCCACAAGATGAAAAAAATGAAAGAAAATGAGAGCCCTGAATACTTTAAGCCACCCAAGGAAGTAAAAAGAGAAAAAGAGTTATGGAAGAAAAGTATCCACAAAAGCAAAACCTTGACCAAAGGAATTTATAAATAATTCCAAATCATACCAACACTTCTATCAGGGATCTTAGGGAGTAAAAGCTAAAAGGTAATCACCTTAAAGTACTTAATAGTTGAGAAATAATTTTATAATACATATTTATGCTGACTAAGGGGCAAATGGTAGTACACATGGGATGAAATAGTGATTATACTAGTAGGTGTTATCGAGTCACGGTCAATGAAAGCCAAGACCATAGAAAGTTGGGAAAACAAGGCAATCTATTCGAACTGTGTCCTCATCCCTAACCTTCTTCATAGCAACATCAGCAACTACAAACAAGGATAAGAGTTGTATCCATTTTTTTATTGAATAACTAATACTTATGCTACTGGTTGACAAAAACATTGTAAAATCAAGAATTAAAATAGTATTAATACTGAGCATGTTCATTGGCAGCAGACGAGGAAGACCAAATCTATCATAAAAAAGAGTGTTTAAAAAGGCTAGAAGAAGATCATGGTATTGTCTAAAAGTTTAAAGAGAGCGTACAAACTAAGGTGATGCAACATTATCATATAGAGGCTAAAGAAAAAAAAAACAGAAAGAGAAAAAAAAAATGCTTTGATAGTGATATTCAAAGCATTTAAAAGTTTTCAAAGCTTCAATGGTTCTATTGCGAGCATTCAAATGAGTTTTTAGAATCTTCAATGGCAATATTCGAAGACAATGCTTCGATGGCGAGATCCAAACTATTACTTAAAAAAAATAAAAAAATAAAAAACCCCTAAAAAGAAAAGCAAAATAAAAGCCCCCAAGGATGCCAATTTGGCAAAATTAGATGAGTTGGTGGATTCCTATCAAGAATGATTAGTCTAAGGGTCATCGACTTTATGGTAGTATGCCAATCAGGGGCAGTTTCTATCTTAACTTTAAAATTCTGTATATTTCTTTTTAGAAATTATGAATTTTTAAAAGAATCTTAGTTTGTAAATATTGTGTATTTGTCATGAACCATGAATTTTATTAATAATAATTTCTAATATCTAGGATAATGAGAACCTTTTGAAAAATTTTTCTTTGGTAGGTGATCACTACTAGGTTCAACTCTTTTAGAAAGGTTTTTAAATTTCAAAAATATGATTGTCCCAAACATTCAACTGTAAACCCTTCACCATTTAGACCTTTTACACTTAAATGTTATTTTTTTAGATTCCTTAAAGGTTGAACAAATAGGTTATGCTCCTAAAAGATTTAGATACCGATTGTTTGACATGTTTTAAAATAATAATAGTAATTTCGAGGTCTCCCTCATTTGGATAACTTTTTATCACAACTTCCATAACACTTCTCCAAATCCTTGATTTAGAAAGAATGAAAATGAATATGAGCCAGAACATATTTTCCCTTGGGATAAAATGTTTTCAAACCAATACTTGATAAATAAGATGTGAAATCTAAGATGTTATTCCATGCTAATTTGATTTCTTTCCTAAAGGCTCAATTATAAGCAAAATTCGCTGGTGGCTACAAAGCTGATAATGTTAAAGAGCATACCTTAATCCTTTAAAAATTGATTACAGCATCATGTTAATGAGGTACTCAAAATGATTTCAAAAAGAAAACAACCATTTTTTCGAGCGAAATGCTTACCAGTTCAAATGGTTTTGCTTGAAATAAAAATGGCCTTTTTTCTTTATCCTTTCACAAATATAGAAAATTATTCCTTTTGCATTCTCCTTTGAGCGTCATAATTTATTTTCTTTCTTTACCTCATCAAAGATCACTTCCACATTGGAGGACAAGCGAAGCAAAGCTTCAAGATCAGAAAAAACAAATTTTATTGTAAAGTTACAAGAAGAACAATTCAAAAGTCATGAGGCAAATTATGAAGACTAAAAAAAGTTTAAATTTCAAGTTTAAATATTCAAAATAAAGAATGATGAAAATTTCTAGTTCCTTTAGAATAAAAAATGAAAAAAAATGATAAAGAGATAAATCAAGAGAAGCAAAGAAAAAAAAGCAAAAAAAGATGAAGAAGTAAAGATTAGTTTATCTTGAAGAACATATTGGATACAATTCCTTTTGAAGATTAATGATTCTTGATTTAGTTACCCTTAAACACTTGATTTGGGCCTATTTGTCCTTTTCTTTCTAAACCAAGAACCATGGCCTACATTACATACCTTATAAAGTCTATTTTGATCAAACATAGCTATTTGAGCTATCAGGCATTCCTAGGAAGCTTTTTTTAAGTTTGTTTTTTTGGATGATTTTTGAGTTCTCAAGAACACAATGGGGCAGTTTAGAACAAATTTAAAGACTTTGGAATTGTTCCTAAACTAAAAAAAGCAGCTATCAAAGAAAAACTCTTCCTTGTCAATTCAAAAATGATCCCAGATATCAGGAATTTATTTAATACCAACAAAAGGTTAAGTTAAATGCCTTACTATTTATTTGATTTAAAACAACTTTTCCAAATTTCTATACCTGATCTTGGGAATCGACGTGTACCAAAAGCCTTCTAAATTAACCCTTGAGACTTGGTGCTTACTAGTATTAGTTTAACACTTGTCAATTTATCATATTTAAAGATTAAAAAGATGTTATAACTTGATTGTCTACCTTTTAAGGGATTTTCATAAAAAGAATATCCTTAAACTTGGTTTCGGTAAACCTTGACCTTGTCATATCAATTTCTTCAAGATAAATTTTAGCAGTGCCACCCTATTTGTACCATTAAATTCATTTCTTCATCTCATTCAAAGATGTCCTGAATGGTGATCATTGATAAGAAGAAAGGTTTAACATCATGATGAAAATAGCACATCCATTATCCTTGATATTGGGAAATTCATCGTTGAAATTAATTTTAAATTTTCATAGATTTCGATAAAGTAGATTTTTTCCCAAGTTAAGGTGATCTCGTTCTGTAAATATTAGAATTTTGATGAAATGTGTACTTCGCATGACTTCAATAGAAGTTTGTAAATATGCCTAGAGCAAATACATATTCAACTGCATAAGTTATATCTTTGAATGAATGAACTCTAATTTGATATTTGATATTTAATGACTTTTTAGGAAAAATCGAATAATTCCTAAACTTGAAATCAAGATTAAAAGAAAGATTGTGAAGGGCAAACATCAAATCACCTTTTAACTTTTAATAGCAAGCGAGCAATAAGAAAATAAATTGGCAATGATAAGGCTTAGACTGATAACGCCTCGACTATGAAATCTATAGCGTCCTTATGCGATCTTGTACTAGATAGGTGAAGAAGGCTTTAAAAAAAATGGCATTTCCATGCGATCCTCTGTTAGGTAAGTGAGAAAGGTTTACCTCGTCATGCGATCCTATATTAGATAGGTGAGGAAGGCTTTGAAAAAAATAGCATTTTCATGTAATCCTCTGTTAGGTAGGTGAGAAAGGATGGCCTTTTCATGCGATCCTATGTTAGATAGGTCGAGAAAGCTTTGAAGAAAATAGCCTTTTCATGTGATCCTATATTAGGTAGGTGAGAAAGGCTGATTTTTTCATGCGATCCTATATTAGGTAGATGAAAAAGGCTTATCTCTTCATGTGATCTCGTGTAAGACAAGTGAAAAAGTTTTTTAAAAGCCAAAAATTATATGAGGGCTTCGGTCTAATCAAAAGTGGTATTAAGCCCAAGAGTAGATAATAGTTTTGGTTTAATCGAAATTGGCACCAAACCCAGTATAGCTGATGGCTGTGTCTCTGTGGAAGTTGGCACTAAGCCCAAAAGTAGATGATGGCTTCAACCTAATCGAAATTGGCATCAAGCCTAGGAGTCACTGAAGGCTATGTCCCTGTTGAAATTAGCACTAAGCCTAAAAACAGATGATGGCTTTGGCCTAGGGGAAATGGGCACCAGCCCAAGAGTAACTGATGGCTTTGTCCCTGTTGAAATTGGCACTAAGCCCAAAAGGAGACGATGGCCTTGGCCTAATTAAAATTCACACCAAGCCTAAGAGTAGTTGATGGCTCTGTCCTTGTGAAATTGGCATTGAACCTAAAAAGAGCTAATGGCTCAATCCTTGCAAAATTGGCACTTAAATATAAAAAAGGATGTTGTTGGTGTATAAATATGCAAAAAAACCTTAGCAATAAAACTCCTTAGAAAAGCTTATACAGCCCAAACAAAATTATGTCTATTTGATCTTTGCCTTATTCTAGTTTCTCAGCAATGGCCAAAAAGAGGTAGTTGTTGACACCTAATATTGTTTGGGCCATTTTCCTGACAATCCAAAATTATCCAAGATCAAGAACTTAGTGACCGCCTAATGAGGGTTTACATATCAAGGTGAATTAGATGTTTTCAAGCCCCTTTTTAGCCATATCTAAATGGTCGTGAGTACACGTGACAAAATTAGTGCCAATTCAAAAGACATAGAGAATAAATCTCAAATAAAAAAGACAATATCAAGGTAAGAAATTAGCTTTCTAACTGTATACTTGTGAAATTTTAAAATTTATTTTTGTAGATGTTATCATGGTTAAATTTCTTAATTTTAGGAATTTTTCAATTTTTTTTTTTAAGATTTGGGAAGTTAACCGCTGTAAATTTTTATCATACTCATGTAGTATTTATGCTAATACCCCCTCCTAAAAATAAAAAATATGCAAGGAAAAAATCGTATTAACATTTTTTACCATAAAGTACCAAGTTGTTAATTTTGGGTCTTAAATTTGAATTTTTCATAAAATAGCGAGTATCATACTCGTGAAATTTTTTCTGGCACAAATTGTTTTAAAATTCAAATTTCATCTTTATTATTTTTACAAATTAATATTTTGATTAATTTGTTTACTTTAATTCATTTTTATAAAATTTGAACATATTTTTAATTTTTTTTCATTTTCAAAGAGTTTTCTATTCCATTCGAGGGGAATCTCTTTTTTGAGTTTACAATCTTTTAAAATTCTTTAAATATTTTCATTATATTCATAATAAATCAATTTTTAAAAATTCAATTTATTTTATGACTCTAACATTTTTTTCAAATGACAATTTTCTTTCGAAAGAGTTTTTGCTCGTAAAATTTTACGACTTTGAAATTATTAATTACTTTTTTCTTGCACATAAAATTTCTTAAAAATTTTTTTTTGAATT
Organism: Adansonia grandidieri; assembly: GCA_038382065.1. Lineage (NCBI taxonomy): Eukaryota > Viridiplantae > Streptophyta > Magnoliopsida > Malvales > Malvaceae > Adansonia > Adansonia grandidieri. Next base: position 1,991,955 of record JBBYHK010000016.1, on the reverse strand, counting down.
TTTATATAGAAATTTATAAATTTATTTTTAATTTGCTAAATTTTATTTTTTTCCATTTCTTGGGCCTTAAAACCAGTAATGGGCCCGATAAGCCCATTAATTTTTTGAAAAGCCCAATGAGCCCATTTTTGTTTTCTAACAAGTCCAAAAAGCTTATTTTAATTAAACTTTTAATCAGATTTTTTATGTGAAGTTTTATTTTTTGAATACATTTTTTAAATATGTTACAATTTAGTCCCTATAATTTATTTTTGTTCAAATTAAATTCTTTCTCACATGTCTTTAGATGATGAGTCATGTATGATGTCATGCGTGACATCATTATGCAAAATGACAAATTCATTAATTTAATTTTATCAAAATGAAAAAAAATCTAAAACAATAATAAATAAATGAGTAAAAAAATTTTGAAAAAAGGGAAAATTATAGAAACTTATGGAAACATTCGACCAAGGCCTTTTCTTGGAAGCCTTGGTCGATTCTTCCTTTTAAAGAAAAATACTAGAAAACCTTAAAATTCTTAATTTTTCTTGCTTTTAAAGGTAATTTTTCTTGTAAAATTTTTATTTTTGTTCATTTCATGTTTGATTCTTCCTTTATTAAGCTTAATGAATACTTGTGGTCATGAATTTTGTTTCATGTTTAAAGTCCAAGTATGAAAGCTATGATCAAAGTTTCTTGATTTTGTGTTAAATTTGATTTTTGTTAGAAATAATTTGATATTCATCAAATTAATCCATGTATGTTGGTAGAAATAATATTATTTTCATGTATATATTTTTATGATTTTTTAACATTTCATGTTGATTTATGTTGATTTCTTCATTATTCATTAGTTTTTATGTATATTTATGCTTGGTTAAAATTATGACATATATCTATGTTGATATGCATGAAAATATGCGATGAATAAAACTGTTTTAGCTGATATATATATATATATATATATATGTGTTTGATGAACATGTTTATGACCTTTGATGAAATATTATTTCTTTTCGTGAGATTTAGGATCATTTTGTAAAGTATGAAACTTGTAGAGAATTAAAAATAATTTTTCTAAATTTTTTAAGGCCTTGGAAGGGTGATTCCAAGCTTAGCTAAATTTGATCTTGATGATTTTGTGATGCTTTTGATTTTAAGTTATTTTGTAACTATAGGAAATATAGGCACTAAATTACAAAAATTGCAAAATTTTTCTATGGCCATCCAAGCTTGCCCAAATCATGTAGACACCTTTAGGACTATTTTCATGCTTATTCTGGTATGTATAAATATGTTTTATTCATTTTTAATCATTATGGGTTCATTTTGTAATTTTAAAAAATTTAGGGACTTGTTTGTGAAATTGTAAAATTTTTGTTCCAAGACCATAGGGGCTTAGCTGAATTGATTTTGTGATTCTTGACATCATTTCCATGATTTTTTATGATGAATTTTGTGTTTATTTATGACTTTATTTTCTGTAGGGACTAAATTACACGGTTAAAAAATTTTAGGGATCATTTTGTAAAACTTTGCATTTTAGGGTTAATGTGATATTTTTGACATTTTAAGAATATTTATAGCATTCCTTTAGTCCTTCAAAGGGGTATAGAAATTATTAGAAACTTTCATATTCCTCTGGTTTTTCGGTGGGGTACGAAATGTAATTTTGAAAAATTTAGGGATCTACTAGTAATTTTTGCATTTTAGGTCACTTTTAATGTCCAAGTTACCTATGGGCGGTATAATTATCATTTCATACCACTATTAGGTCCTCTAGGTTATCGGGATACTTTTATGTCGAAGGTAAACCTTATGGGCATTTTAGTAATTTTCTCAGAACCAATTTTTATATGATCGTAAAGATACTTATATGTCAAAGGTGTACAGTAAGAATAGGTTTACTTGTTTATGATGTCCTCAAGTCCTCCTATTATTGGGATCCTTATAGGTCAAAGGTATACCCCAAGGGTATTTTTGTAATTTAAATTAGAATCAAGTCCTTGTAATCACAGAGATACTTCTATGTTAAAGGTGTATAGTAGGAATAGGTTCATTTGTCTATGAAGTTATTGAGTCTTTTAGGGTATCGAGATACTTCTATATTGAAGGTGCATCGTAAGGGCATTCTATTAATTTTTGTAGAACCGAGTCCTATGTAATCACCGGGATACTTATATGTCAAAGGTGCATAATAGGGATATGTTTGTCCTTTTATAGAGTTGTTGAGTCCATTAAAGTACCGGGATGCTTTTATGTCGAAAGTACACCTTAGAGGTATTTTAGTAATTTATCTTAGAACCGATTCATTTATGGTCATTAGAATATTTATATGTCAAAGGTACATAATAGGAATTGGTTCATCTTTTTAAGAAGTTATAGAATCTTTTAAGGTACCGGGATACTTATATGTCAAAAGTACACTTTAAGGACATTATATTAATTTATTTTAGAATAATGTCATTTAGGGCCATTGGGATATTTTTATGTCAAAGGTGTACTTTAGAGCACATGTTGGCTATTTCAACCCTTAAAGTTGAGTTCAGTAAATTTCATCTAAACAAAATCTTAAGGAATTTTTATATTATTTATTATAAAATTGGAATTTAGAAAATTAAGGCAATGTCCCCTAGGTAAAATGGTATGCAGAATTTCTTCCAGCATGTGTGAGAGGTTCTATGAATTACTTTAATTACGAGATATCCTTTTATAAAAATAAAAATTAAGATTTTTCAAATTTCAAAAAAAAAAATTTTTGTATTCCATTGATTCGCCAATGGGGTATAAAAGATATTTTGATATTTTAAAACCTTTTGTACTCCATCGACCCTCTAGCAGAATGTGAAAAAGAATGGTTTATAAATATTTTTAAGAAATTTGTTCATATTCATATAAATATTTATGTTTTATTTTTAAGCTACGAGATTTGCTTCTCTCTTTCGTCTATGGTTAGCTAGTCAGCACATGACTTATTGTACTATAAAACACATAAATAGGTTAAATTTTGTATAAATTGTAATAATTTTTTTTTAGTTAATTATGAAAAATTAAACATTTAAAATATTTATCTTTAATTAAATCATTAATTAATTCATTCATTTTTTTAATTAAAATTTTCTTTTAAATTTACATACATATATATTTTAAATAAATAATTATTTACACTCATATTAAATAATTAATTTACCTTAATTAATATATATTTAAGTAATTAATTTTTCCTTATTGTTGTTACAAATAAGATGTCGGGTAGTTGCTCTAAAAATGTTGAATATAGCCCCTCATTAGGTTAGACAAGCACCTTGAGCTCTACCTCTACCAGTGGCTCCTTCATGGATCTATTGTAGGGATGTCTACTAAAGCTGAGCAGGACCACCTCTCTCGTTCTTTATGCCTACACTACTAGGGGATGAAATTGATCAGTATTTATCATCTAATCCTCCAAAATTGGATATGGATGAGGATCGATCAGACCTTATTGATACGTCGCTACCTATAATGACAACTGAGGTGACAGATCCTCCTACTGCTTATCAACTTAAGGTAGGTGATCCATCTAGTGCATCGAAGAGAATGTTTAAAGGTTAAATGAAGACATTACCTCACCAGCTAATCCTGCTGATAGGTTTCAACTTATAATATTAAGAAACACATAAGTTTAATAATAAATTTTTTGCAATAACTTAATTATGACTGATTATAGTATCTTGACAACTCTCTTGTTTAATTATAGGACTTTTGACGAGCCAACCATGAAGACCATTATTGTTGCACTGATTAGGCATCATTACTGTGCACCATTGTAGACACCCATTTTTTTCGACCCATCATCTAGGGCATTAGAGGTCATCATTCTGATTATCATTGGAGTTATATGGATGAGCGTGGGTCAGTTTTCCATTATTTTTTACCAAAGTAAGGTAATTCGAAGAGCTTAATGTACATGTAAGTCACATTGGTGCGTAACCATTGATATCAAGCTTTCATATCATTAAAAATTCAAATTTTCACATGTAATATCGATATAAGAGGGTTTGGTATCCAGACCTAAGGTGAAGTATCGATACTTAGCACGTTTGTATCGATGCAAGCCTTAACAATAGCTAAAATCATGATTTTTTACCAAATGTATTGACACTCAAGCAAGAGTATCGATACAAGCCCTTATAGTATGATACAGCCTTAATCTCAAGACTAAAAACATTTTTTGCTCTTGTTATTGATACATACTTCACTGTGTCGATAATCATGGGCAAAAGTTGCTTTATGTGTTGATACAAAATGTTTTATATCGATACACCAAGGCAGTTTTTCCTAGTTTGAGCTATCTTTCAGCTTTTGCACCATTGATCGAGAAACCTGACTCAAACATGCTTTTGTACCAAAAAACATCAGAATGCATATCAGGCCTCAGCTTTAGGCTTATAACTGGGTTTTAAGGCCCAATAATATTAAAAAAGGGACATTTTCATGAAATATATGGTTTTTTAGATGGCATAATTGGCTTTTCTCTAGTTACAAGCAGCTAATGAAATTTCAACAAGCTAAGCATAGTACCCAAGGCTACCATAAGGTACATGAGGAAAAGCCAAAATGTCGTTACTTTGGCTTCAAAATGCATTGGCTGAACCTTAAATTATAAAGGAGCTAATTTTGGCTTAGTGGGGAAGAAGCTCTCTCTGCACACACTGTTACATTGAAAACATTCCTCCATTCCCATAGCTCGCCCTTCTTCCCTCAGAAAACCTCAAAAATACTTTATTTCCTTCTTTTCAATTTAAAAATTCCCTCCCATCTAGACCATAACTAAAAGCTCTTCTTTTTTCATCATTTCCTTGCTAACCAATAGCAAAAAGAAAGAAGAAGCTAAGCTCAAAGTTGATGCTCCAAGTAAAAGTGAAAGTTCAAAACCTTTAGGTATATTTTCTATACTTTATTTATTTTTTATTTTTAGCATTTGCATCATTCTAGTAAGCCATTTAAGTCCTCATGACCATCTTAAGACTCTTATGCATTGTTGTCAGCCTTAGATGTAGTAGCTTAGGTTTTTTTATAACCTTTTGATGCCTTGATGTTGCTTAGATGACCAAATGTGCCATGTTTTACTTTCATCACCAAAACAGCCCCTGGTCATGCATTTTTGTCATGTATTATCCACTTTCACATACTCAACACGTGTTTAAATCATCCTTGTAACATGTCTCCATGCATTTTTTGGCATTTTGGTAGGTTTTATGGAACAAAAATGTCATCTTGAAAATTCCAGCATGCCTTATTTTGGTTAAGCATGTTCATACCATCATTTATGCTAACCTTCCCATGCATCTTATTTGTCATCATCTTACGTTTTTGCCACTTTTCCATTGGCAAAATATCATCTTTGTTTGTTTGAATGTGTTGTTCATGTTCACTATTATGTATGTTGCATCTTATTCATAACATTTTTGTCAAAATGCTTGCTTGTTTGTTGCAAAAATCTGACTTTTTAAAAACCCTAAGTTAAGTCTATACTACCTCTAATAGATGGAGACAAGCATGGATTTAATGTTTTCACTAAATTGGTCCTTTAATCTTAGGGACAAACAAACTTTCCAGGCATGGATTCATGGTTGAATAAAAAAAGTTGTTTTCTTAAGGAAATGACCCTTTTATTTGATAAAAGCATTAAGCCTTGATCATGAGTCAAATACCTTCATTTTTTGCATGGCCAACAGCTTGTTTCATCATCCTAAACTACTCAAGGATTATGGAATAAACTCATGATTCCTTTGTCACCTTTTTCTGTCACAAATGTTCTGACGTCCTTAGCTTGAATTTAGTCCTAAGAAACCAAAAAAATACTAAAAATTCTTCTGTATGAGAGAATTTAGCTTGAATTTAGTCCCTGGCAGTAAAATGCCCATCATTAAAATTTATTTTCAAGACCAAACGCATTTTTTTGAATTTTCTAATTTTTTACTTGAACGAACATCAAATTACCTTTTTAACTGTGCCTCATTTTCACTCAAACCATTCCATATGAGAGAGTTATGATTTTTCAAACCCTCACTGTCTAAAACCCCTAAAACTAATAACTTGCATTCTGTTTGGTCCACTTTGGCCTACTAGATGATCTTTCTATATCTTTTTAAATATTTTTCCTGGACAATTTGTAAATTCCTTTTCTGAAAAGGTATCACTTAAAATTTAACAATATCAAATGAGTCTAAGATGATTTTCCAAAGTCCATTATGTCATTTCCCCTGTGTGTGCTACTAGTGTTAAAACAAACCCAATTTTAAAAATTAATTCTGCTTAGAAAACAATTTTCTAGCATTTTTGAAATATTTTTATATTAATCCTCATCAAGTTACCTTTCAAATGGTACCTCGTTTACCCCTTAAAGCCTTTGAATAAATCCAAAACAAATTCGGGAAGGGAGATAGTGTGACACAGTCCCCTGTTTTTAGAATTAAAATCAACCCAATTTCTTGAACCACCTTTATCGAGATGTTCAAATGTCTTGAAGTGCACCCAATTAATTCCTCATTGAGTCATTCAACACAAGCCCTCTAGGCTCGAATCAAGGTTAAAACAAAAAATAATTTTATTCAAACTTTCAAGTTCTATTTTCAAAATACCTTTCTTCTCCAAAATTTCCTTTTCTTGATAAACATCAAAATTTTCATCAATGGGGATGCTCTAACTATACTTCTCCAAAGGGGATACTCTAACCTTACTTTTCATCTAAAACTTGAATACTCTCTTTAATCATAACTGTTTTTAATATACCTAAACTTTGCACCTTTGTGGAGACTCTAACCCTACTTTTTCGAGGAGATGCTCTAATCCTGCTTTTCATTCAGGCCTTGAATTTCTCTCTCAGATCTGTTGGAGATTTCTAATCAAAAACTATTTAAATATAAAATTTTTACCTTTGGGGATACTCAAATACTTTCTAAGGAGATACCCAATCCCTCTTTTTCATTTGAAATTTGAATTTTCTTTCCTTCAAAACTTTCAAAAAGTTCTTTTGATCAAAACTTTCTTTTGAACACATACAAAACCATCACTATTAGGGATACTCTATCCTTGCTTCTCAAATTTCACTTGAAATTTAAATTCTTTCTCCCGGGTATCCGTGGATTTATTAATCAAAACCCATTTTTTTCTATCCTTCAAGTTACCACTGAATCCAAACATACGCAAAACATACCTCAAGTTACAAGATCTATTCCAATCGTCCCTTCTCTTTTATGTTTTTGTGCGTTTATTTTTATGCAACGTTATTATATTCTTTCTTTTTTCTTACCAACACATTTTCCTTTGTAATGATCACTGTGTATTCAAATTTTAAAATGGTTGTCAAAAATTATAAGGCAATGTTCCACATTTTATTTCTTCAATGCCTAACACAGAATATCCATATTTTCAAAATTTAATCCAAAAATTATTTTCATAAAAAATCCCTATGTTTCCCATACCTCTGAGGTGCGTAGGTGATCTAAATTTTCTTTCAAAATCCAAATCTATAGTTTCCACAAAAGGAATTCATGCAATAAAAGGGATTATTTTGAAATAATGATAAAGTGGAACCAATTAAACTAAAAACGAAGAGAGACATGGTTAGCGAGTATCGATTTCGGGCTTGTTACGGGTGCTAATCCTTCCCCACACTAACCAACTCTTGAACACAATCTACAAATCTCTAGACCTTGCAGACCTTGAAATTAATGTTCTAAGTTTCGTAACTCGGAATATTGTTTTCAATAGGCATCCGATCAGGCCTAGCCCGAAATGATCGATGGCGACTCCAAATTTATGGCCACCTCATGGTAGCCTTTCAAGACTAGGTAAGTGAGCAATTTGCCCAACGATCTTTCCTCTCTTCACATTACCAAGCCTAATTCAAATCTCGAACAAGGGGTAACCTAAAAGCTCTAACCAATACACCCACATTGCCATATTAATCTTTTAAGTTGTGGGCACTCCCTTTGGATTGCGAAAAAGGGTATGTAACGACAACCGTGACTAACATGGAAGAAATTTTTGGCTGCAACAAAGGACTAAATGTTCATAACGTTTGAGGTAAACCTTCAATTAATTAAACAAGTTTATAATTAAGATTTCAATAATTTTTAAAACATAATTCATATTTTTATATACTAATTACAACTTTTTCGATGTACGGTAAAAGCCAATGGCCTGAAAAACAAACACCAATGTTACGATGATTGCTCGAGGCCACTAGAAGGGAATGGTTCAAGGATATGATAAACACGAAGCATAATAATGCTCTAAAAATCTTCCAGACTACTTGCAATGAAGACTGCAAGGTTTACCAATACGACTGAATCACAGTCCCTATATAGGACCAGCTTGTTGAACTTTGGAATTCAAAAGCCTAGAAGGCAAAATCTGTGAAAGCATCAGCGAATTGAAAGACAGAAAAGGAAGTTCCATCGCTAAACACACTAGTGAGTCAGTTCCTTTTTTACTCACTCAAGAAAGGATCATAAATAATTAAACTATTTTTAATTATAAAAATTTTATTAAATAATAATTTCATTACTAATAATATTATATAGAATTTGAAATGTCAATTTTCTTTCATTGTAGTCACAACAGCTACGACGTAAGCCGACATTTTTGGAAGTCTTCACATAAACTCACCAACGTGCCTAAGGTATTGGAGACTAAATTGACTGAAACTCCTGAGTTGTCAGTGTAAGTAATAAAATTATTATAGATTTATAATTGCTATTATTTTACATTAAATATTAATTAATATTTTTCATTGCTCTTATAGGAAAACTATGCTAGAAATTTGCAGCAGCAATTTAGGGATGATTCGTTAGTGCATCTTGATTTCGAGTTAATCTTATGCTGTTGGAAGCATGGAGATGACTTAGACACACGTTTATAGGTTTGGAACCAGGCTGAGGGCATGCCACACTTTTCATCTACCAAGGGATCACCGATGTCCAATGCTACCAGTTACAGCTTGATGACTCCCACCACTGCCCAATAGGCACTGCTGCTGACACAACCTCCTAGGATGGATCTTGCTTTGCATGAGAAGATGGACAATTCGACTAATGTTGTTGGTTAGAGTAATAGGTCTTATTCACAATATTGTAGGGACAAGAGAATCCAAAGAAGCAGACTTAAGCGTCGCTGCAATAATTGCAAGTGATGCAAAATCAGCTACAACGCATAAATTTCACGATCGCGTAAATCCAAGAGAACCAGCAAGCACATCAGTGACTCTTCAGTGGATGAGCAATCAATTCTAGTAGTAGCTTTTCACCTTTCCTTTCTTTGCATCCACAGTGATGTATATTTTTATACAACTCTGGACATATTATTTTAATTTATTATGTATTTACATTTTATTTAATTGTATTTTATTTTTATATATATTTACATTTTATTTAATTGTGTTCTATTTATTCAAATATCAAATAATATAATAAATTTAGTAAAAATAAAAAATTAAAAAAATCTTCAAAAACGGAGAATTATGTCACTAAAAATTATATTCACAGATTTTTGCAATAAAATTCACTAGGAAATAATTTTTAGCAAGAAAACTTTTTGTTGGAAATAAATATTTGCAACAGAAAAATTTTGTCACTGAAAATTAATTCGACTATGATTTTCGGTTGCTAAAAGATTTCGATGACAATAATATTTCTGTTGAAAATAATATGTTTTCGACAAAATTTCCATCAGAATTGTTCCTTCAAAAATAATCTTTTCAACGGAAAATATATTGTTGACGAAAATATTATCAAAGACTCATTTTCAGCAATGAAATTTTTTTGACAAAATTTTTGTCAGAAATAAGTCTTTCCCTTGTAATGTGATCCATGATATAAAAGGTACTAAATAAGGGCTTAAAATTGATAATATTCTTATACAGTGTTATTCCCTTTCTCTAAAGCTTCTCTCATCTTTTCCATTTTAATCATACAGCTGACTTGAGCGTTATAACACATCTGAAATCAATCTCAATTGCGATGTTTTTAACCGTTGTTTGCTCTTAAACAAGTTATAACCATCACCTTCTCCAACCTTTCATCAAGACCTCCATAAACCCTAAAAAGAACTCAACAACGACATTTCCTTTGAGTTCGTTTGCATAAAATCAACCTACGTTAAGGTCACTGCATCCCATACTACTCATTAAGTTAGTATTATTTCACTCATAAAACGCTAGAAATTTCCTTCCCATTTTAAGTATACATACAATCTAATTGATACTTGGCGGGTTTAAATCAAGGAAGATATGACTCTTGTATTATATGATATCCTCCTTGGACGATGTTTTATAAAAGACGCTGCATGTATGACCAATTCTTGGAGTTTGCGCCAACCTTTTTTTTTTTTCTCCCCTCCAATTTGTTCTTTGATTTAATGATCATAGATTGATTCCTGATCACCCAATTTGCGGCCCACCCCATTGAAGTTAACGTATATATGTTTGGACGGTTGGAGTAATTATGACGAACTAGAAAAAAGTTGTTCATCGTCTGTATGACTAACTCATTAGGCATTTGTCTGTCTGAAAATTTCCATGCCATTATTTAATACGACAGAGCGGGCACAGAATTGTAGTTAAGCTTCATTAATTTGTACGAAGTAAAAAAAAGCTTTGTTAGGAGAGATATAACACTACTGTCCCATATACGTAAATTCATTCAGAAATTGATTATTAAGCAAATGCAATAAAGTGCAACTACGAAGGTACAGAAGAAGCATTACAAGAACTGCTTTAAACTTGAGAGAGTACGCAAAAAACACATAAAGAGATAAGTATATAACAGAAGCGTCGGGGAGGCTTATCAACTAGTTGACAGCGCTGCAAATCCTCCTTGTTATCCCAGCTGAACCTGTTAGAGGCTCGATATCTCCGATTTTGATCATGGCAGCAGCGAAATTGGAGCTAAAAGTTGAAGGGTTCCTGCTGTACTCGTTCACGATGCCATCTGTGGATCCACCGCTAAACAGGACTTGATCCGACTGGAGAAGACCTTTCTTTTTGCAATAGGTTCTTGAAATAGTTGTTGTCAAAGGAATCTGGTGTCAACAGATCAAGTGGTGCCAACTTTCCATTAGCGTTGGGGAAAGTAGCCGGACAATTGCGTCTGCGTGTGCTAGCAAACCCAGCGTCGATGTCGCTTCCATGGCTGTATATCCTGTCCCGGATTGTAACGCACTGAGCTTGTCCCATTGTATGAGAACCTGCACAGATGTTTGAAATTAAGATCATTTATCAGTGATTGCTCACCAGGAAAATTATTTCTAAGGATTTTGTTAAAAAAAATAAGTAACTTTTGCACAAACCAGACAAAGCAACCATCTCTCTTGCAGTAAGGCCTTTACTTCCAAAGAGATCGATGAGGCCTTGAAGGCCGTCTGCGAAACGAGCAAGTTGACTACTAGCTAGACTTGCGTTAGCAGTGGTAGAATCTCTTTTTCCTTGCTTCACTGTCCAATATGGCCAACCTAAGTGAGTTGTTAATTTCATGAGAGATGTTAATCGATTTGAATATAACTATGCGATATCTATAATTTCTCAACATGAAGGTTTTATAGTATGTGTGTACATATATATATATCGTAGTTCTATAATGCGGCCATCATTATAACGGGTTTTAAGAGTGTCACACTGCAAATCGTCACATTGTTATCGTGTTTCGGAATCATGATCATAACGACCGTTACCCGTCATGTATCGACAGCCACAGTACAAAAAGAGGTCCGCAACACCATTACAGCCCCTGATTCATCAAAAATACAATATCAAATGTTCCATATAGTCTCTAATTAGAAGAGAAAAGGGAAGAAAAGCTTGAAAAGCATATTTTATTTGGGGATGAAATTCACAAATAAGAGACTATTAATCTCTGCAAACAAATGCTGAAAATTTACTTTAGAAGTTCTATAGCAGTGGATTTAAAAGATTTGAGAAGAATACTTACAAATTGTAATAGGATTTACAGATGGAGTGAAAAATTTTAGAAGTGACGTAATAAATGAATCAAACGAATATTTAATACTATTTTCTATTATCCTCAACTTTATTTCATTTTGTTGTCGCAAATTCAGTGTGTGATTTCCTTCTCTTCAACATTTCAGCTAATTTTTCTTCGATGCATTTGTTTGAAAATATATGTTTATATAAAAGAATCACCTACTAAATTGACAGTACTTGATCACGATTGATGGCTAGAATTTCATCTAAGAAATAAAAGGGAATTCAATTGTTCACTTATTTTGTATTGTCCTTAGTTCCTTTGCTGTTGGCGTGCATGAAGATTAGGATTTATGGAAGTATTGTCTCAAGCATGAATGTTCAGTGAATGATTCATAACAAGCGAATTCTAGGCTCAAACAAGAAGCTGCTCAAATAAATTTAGGCCGGCCAGCCGAGCTAGGCATCTCTATGACAATTAGGATCGGCCTGGCTATATAAGATTACTCATATTTGGGGTCAGGTCTAGGCAAAGTAAAATGTTGTTAATTCATTGTCTAGACTCAACCAAAACTTGGTTCAGTTCGACCCATGAACAAGTTTAGTTTATAGAAAGCTTTGGATGAAACACTACAATATTTAGAGAAATTGAGGCGATCACTAATTGCCTCCAAAAGATTAAAAATTATCCCTAACAATCATCCTATAAAATTATATCTCTAAAAAATTTTGGGGACAACATTCATCCCCCTTATTTCACATAGGAAAACTGTTAAGGATCTGCTATGATATATAAGTAGAGATTTAAATCTATATTTGCGAATCACTTTTTGGGAACAAAATCGTAAGGTCTAATTGGCCAAAGCGAACAATACCTCACAAGTTGAGTGAGGGTCTCTACAAATAATATCAGAGCTCAATCACCATGCGGCAAGAGCTAAATGCTACATCATGGGAGCCACCTCTAACATCCTATAGGAGCTAAGTGCTACATGGTGGGAGCCACTTCTAAAATTTCAACTCCTTGTGTGATCCTAGTTCTATTCTGTGTTAGGCTTAACAAGGATGTAAAGCTTTAAACTCAGGGAGTTCATAACACTCGCATCCCACATTGGGATTTTTTGAGGATCTACTATAATATATAAATAGAAGTTTAAATCCATGCTTGCGAGGCACCTTTTATGGATAAAACCATAAGGTCTAATAGGCTAAAACAAACAATACCTCGTAGGTTAGGTGGTATTATGAGTCATTGAGTATCTTTTATGGTTTACATATAGAGACTTAAGCCTATACTTTGTGAGATGCCTTTTGTGGATAAAATCATGAGGTTCAACGAGCCAAAGCGAACAATATCTCATAAGTTAGGTGCAGGTCTTCACAAATTATATCAAAGCTCAATCACCAGTCGACTAGAGTTAAGTTGTACACCATAGGAGCCACCTCTAGAATCTTACAAAACCTAAGTGCTACACGGTAAAAGCAACTCTAGAATCCTATGAGAGCTAAGTGCTATATAGTGAAAGCCACCTCTAGAATCCCAAAGCCTGGTATGATCTTAGTTTTGTTCTGTGTTAGGCTTGACGAAGACGTCAAGCTTGAAAGGGAAAGTCTGTAACACCTCAATCCTACATTAGGAGTCTTTGAAAAATTGCTATGGTGTATATGTAGAAACTTAAACTTATAGTTTGTAAGGCACTTTTTGTGTATAAAACCTTGAGGCTTAATGGGCGAAAATAAATAATACCTCGCATGTTGAGTGTGAGTCTCCATAACTATTAAATTAAAAATGATATTTGTCTTTTTATCTCATCCCTAAAAATCTCTTATTTTGTAGTAAAATTTGATAAAGTTTTGACATCAGCCATTGGCGATGTACAACAATTAGACCTATCCACAAGTAAGACTACTAACTTGACTTGAATTGGGTCTTGCATAGGGTAGGTTTTTAGTAATCTGGCCTACCCCTAATTATTGTTAGATAATATTAATATAAGAAAGATTTTTTAATATTTTAAAAATAATAACACGAGCTTTTTTGCTGAACCCAATTTGGGTCAAGTCAGGATAACATTTTTATTTAATCCTAGGCTTGACTCAACTCCGTGTTATGGTGAATTTTAGAAATTGTGGTGGTTTTTCTTACATTTTGTATGAATGGATCAATGAAGGAAGGAGTTAGATAGCGAATCGAGAAAATGATTGAAAAAAATTAATTTTTATATAATTTTGAACACCTTATTAAATATAATATATTAAAAATATTATTATTTAAACACATTATAAAAATATTATTAAATATAATATATTAATATTATTTTATAATATACTATATTTATTAAGTTATTTTTTAATATTTTAAATATTTTAAAATATTTTTTAATATAATTTTTTCAAAATATTATTAAGTATAATACTTTTAAAGATATTATTTTATAATATATGATTAAACAATATGCTTAAGTTTATAAATATTATTATTATTTAACTAGAAGGTAAAACACTACTTTTATACTTCCTAGCTGGCTTAGGTATGAACAATACTCTGGTTAGGGGCGAAGGGTCTACTTTAGTATGCACTATAATTTCACTCCCGTTATTTTAATATTTATAAATGTTTAATCAAATTATTTATCACATAAATTTAAGTTAAATTATATTAAATATTTTTTTAATTTTAAAATTTTATATAAATAAATTTGAAGTTAAAATTGACACAAAAATAATGTAAACTAGTATGAATAAATGAACATATAAAACTCTATATAAAATAAATTATTAATATCTAAAAGTTTATATAAATTGATAATACTTCAACAAAAAAAATACAAACACGTACAAACACAAAAAAATTTTGTAAATTAGATTATTATAACAAATTATGCAAAATATGTTATTAATTAAGACACAACGCAACATGACAGAAACGCATAAATTTTTCTCTAAATTGAATCAAGATATCAAACTATATAAAATATGAGATAAATTAAGACACAACATAAGAGAGCATAGAAAAATAATTAAAACCCTACATGAAAAAAAATCAAATGAATACGATGCAAATATACAAACATGTCAAAATATATATGATACTAATTATTGACGTTTAAAAATTATATAAATTTATAATACTTTGAATGCAAAAAATAGCACAAGCACGTCATCAACATATAAAATTTTCATAAATTGAATCATTGTGACAAATTAGGTAACATTTTAATGAATTGAGATAAGATACAAACATTATATGAATACAATTTTTGTAAATTGAATCACAATGACTAACTATGCAAAATATAAAATGAATCGAGACACGATACAAACACAAAAAAAATAAACATAACAAAAAACATAAACACAACACAAATAAATGAACGTATCAAAATATATATAAATGAATAATTCATGTGTAAAAATTTATATAAATCTATAACCCTTTAAATACAAAAAATAATATAATTATAATATAAATATTAATTAAAATATAATAAAAATAAATATGACACGAATATAAAAAGGTATGAAAAATATGTGTAAATATTTTATAAATTTATAATATTTTAAATAATTAAAAAATACAAACATGAGCCGTTGAAAAAGAAAACTCAAAAAGAGGGACATGTGTCAACACCAAATGCATTTGCATTTCTGTACTTCATTTTAGATATACACTAGTTTATACCTCATGCGATGCACGAATTAATTTTATTTATTTAAATATGCATATGTACATACGCTAAGTATTATTTTTAAATTTATGTTAAAGTATTTAATATTTAACATATATGAATTATATATGTCCATCAAAATTTTAATCAAACTTGAATAAAATTTATTCAATTGTTTGTATACACATGCACAAAATATATATATTTAAAATCTATTTTAAATCAAATCTATTCAATTTACTTTTTTTAATTTAAGTTATCAATAGATAATCAATTTTTTAATTTGTATATATATTTTTCGTAATGTCAAATATAATTAAAAATTATGTAAAATTTTAATACCATTTTAAAATTAGATTCTATAAGACTACTATTTCCTTGCTAGCCTTTTTCCTACAAAATAATTGAACAAAGATTAAATCATAAACATAATGCACATTTATGTTATGACTGTGCTCAAATTATTCTTAACACATAAGAAAAAGGATAAAAATATAGTTTTTTAAATATATAGATCATTTAATGATATATCTTTCTTAGTACATTTTTTGTGATTTTGATTAAATTTTGTACAAAAAATAAAAATTAATTCGCGAATGTGTTTCAAAAGAAAAGGTAAATTGGAAAATAATTAAAAAATCACATCTTTCAAATAAAAGTTTCAAATCGAAACAAAGAAAGTTACATAACACGACTATTTAGAGGCTTGTTGGATGCCAATAAGTAGGATGCATATATAATTTTAAAATAATTAATGTTTTTCGAATTTAAAATAAATATAATAAGTGATATATGTATTTTTTAATTAAAAAAATCAAATATGATAATAAAAAAATTTATCAAAGTAGAAATTAATATTTTTAAATTATTGTCAAATAAAAGGAATTCATTAAATTTCAAATTTTTGTTACAACTTAATCTTGATTTTAGATAAGTAATTTTATCTATTACTATTTAATCTTGGTTTTAAATGAATAAAATATCAAAAGATTGATAATAGAAAACATAGAAATATTTAATATGAAAATTCTAAAATTTTGATTTTAAATGCATAATTTTATCTATTACTTCTTAATCTGATTTTAGATGGATAAAAAATCAAAAGATTAATAAAAAAATCATCTAAAAAGATTTAATTTGAAATTTTTAGAATATTAAATAATGATATATTTAATCTTAAAAAACATAATATTTCACTACATTTAATCTTATATATTATTAATCAAAATTAAAAACTTTTAAATTAACTAACTTGATTATTTAATCCAGTATTTTTGATATTATAATATTAGATAAAATCAAAATTATCTTTCATATTATCAAAAAAAGATGTCCACGTAAACTGTCTTATCAACAGTATTTTATGTATCTTATTTTATTATATTATATATAATACGTATAAATTAATAATTAAAGTAATAGACAATTAATATATATATATATATACGCGTATATAGGAACCTTAATTACTTTGGGTTTTATTTGTTGGGATAATTTCAGGAAATTAAATTGGAGATTTAATTGTTAAGTGGTCCAATTATTTCCAAATTAATCAGCACATGAATGCGGTAACCGAATGCAATAATATGTTATCCTTTTAGCTGCATTTTCTGGGGAGGTAACAAAATAAATTTGAACTTGGAAGTTCATTTGAAAATATTTGAGTTTAAATTTGATTTGATCAAAAAAATTAAAAATTTAAACTTGAGATTGATATGAACCTAAACCTGAATTTAATATTAAAAATAAAAATGATAAAATTATAATTAAATAATTTTTATAAAACAAAAAATTTAATTATCAATTTTATTTTAATATTTTTTTAATAATTTAATTAAATATTAAAAACTTATTTTATATTTTATAAATGATGAAATAATAATCTATCACAAAATAAATCATGTCATGAGCTTTATTATCAATGAGCTATATCATTCATTTATCATATTTTCTTTAATTTAATTAATTAAACTCATTGAATATTAAGAGTTTATGTATTTTAGCAGTAAAATTTTAAATGCTTCTTTGAATATTATTTTTATTATATTATTGTTACTTCAAATAATCATAATTAGAGTCTAAAAATAGTATAACAGAGCAATAATATAAATTAAAAAATATAAAAGTCATATAGATAATATTATATCAAAAAAAAAATCATATGCTAGGCTTAGACTAGCAACTAGACTTGTCCATGGGTCAGATAGCTTGCCTTGCTCGATAGGCCAATCTAGATAGGGCTTAAGTGGAGGTCTCAGATTTTAAGCTTCAGGTAGGCCAGCCTAAAACAACTTTGAATAAAAATAATATATTTTTATTTAAATTTAATTATAAAATATATAAATATTAATATAAAAATAAGAATAGTGATTCAAGCTTAAATGGGTGGGCCAAGCAATACTAAATTTGAGTTGGACTTAGAACTCAAAATTTTTCAAGCTGTGGCTCAGCTTGACCCAAATCATGGACACCTCTACTAGCAACATAGTAGAAAAGAATACAAGAATAACAATGATACAATAAAACATAAAAACTTTAAAATTAATATATATTATCCAGCAACATCTGCACTCAACTACGGGCAAAAAAAGTTAAAGAAGTACATTTTCAAAAATTATATTTAATAGTACTTTAATAATAAAAAGAAAAAAAAAGTATAGTATAAGACCACTAAATGATTAAAGAAAATTATGAATCTTGATCAATTTATAAAAAATTTAATTCACTTATCGTTTACAGGTATCACCCTAATATTCAAAAAATCAGACCTACAAAATAATATCAAAATAAATATTATTATAGATGAAACTTTTATTAACTCGTTATAATTGAAAAACTAATATTAAAAGTATATTGTAAATAATAAAATATATTGCTAAATAATATAAAGAAAAGACAATTTGTGCTCGGGATGCTTTGTTTTTAATATTTTATAAAACAATATTGTAAAGAATATAATAATACTATTAAAAATTTATTGTTAATTATTATATATATTATTTTATTTATATTTTTTGTGAAAAAATATTTTACACATAATGCTTTTAAAAATTTTATTTTTTATCTTAATATATTATATTATAAATATAATCATATAACATAACTCGAATATGTAAGCGTATTAAAATTTATATAAAATAAATTATTAATATATCAAAATTTATATAAATATATAATACATTCAATACGACTATGAAATAAAAGGTAACACGAATACGAATACGATAAGTGATAACATGTGACACAAATTTAAAAATTTCAAATGCAACGTGATTATGCAATGTAAATACAATTGAAAAATAATTAAAACATGACATGAATATAGAAAACATATCAAGTATTTTAAATATCAATATAATTAATTTACAATATATAATATTACAATAATAAATTATTAAAAAATTAATTGTATATAACAAATTAATTATATATATATAGATTTTAATAAATAAATATATTAAAAATATCATATTATAATAAAATTTTACTTAAAAATAATAATTTAATAATTTTTTTTAAACATTAAATTATGTCAAAGTGATTACAATTAAAATAAAAAATGAAACTAAAATACTAAAAATCGAACTTAAATTAAAAAAAATCTGAATCCGAATAAATCCAAACACGAAAAAATTCAAAACCACTGGGCCACCTCTATTCGAGTTCCACAATTTTATCTCTTGCTATATGTTTAACATCTGGATCTCGGAATATTCCCCCTCCCTCCCCCACCCCCCAAAATCTCTCTTTCGGCCGGAAACAATATATAACAGTAACAAAAATTGCACCACATATATATTAAAAACTTATCGTTTCTATCAATACGATATAAGTGTTAAATTAATTCAAAAATTTTTGAACATTATAAGTGTGATCATTCTATTGAATTCAACAATTAATTCATTAAAATTTCTATCATATACACCATTATTACAGCCACCAATATAAGTTGATATATATATATATATATGAGTTCCATACTACACAAGTGGACCAAAAGATTGCGTCTTCGGTGATAAGGACAAACCCTTCAAGGTTTAAGTTTCAACACATGCATGCTCATATCAATTTTAGGTTGAATTTATCTAACTATATGTTGATTATACATGTTATATTTTTGCTATATTGGTCGAATCCTTAGCTATATACTTGTATTATGCCAAATCTTAGTTGTTTTCCGCAAAAGGTATTAATGCGCAGTTTAAGTACTAAATATCAGATCCAAGCTATGCCATCTTGCTTGCTAATTAATGAAAGTAACAACAACTCAGCTGATGGAACATAACAGACTATAATGAAAAAGGACCACTCCAGTCGGCATGTCTGGGTATTTTAGTTGCATTCAAGGCAACAAAGACAACCAGAAACTGAGCAAGCAACTAATGCCAGTGTGCTTTTTGGGAGCTACGACACGCAAAATTGTAAAGCAAATTATGGCATTGCATGATGAATGATACAAAGTAAAGGGAATTATTTTTAGAGGCTGACATATAGATAATAATTATGCATGGTTGAATATGGGATATAATTCATTTGATTGATATATTTATTTTTAAAATTTAAAATTTTAATATCTATATTTTTTATTTAAAGCTACAGCCTCTTTTACTACAACCTTTTTTGCAGCAATAATAATAATAATAATCGTAAATGGGTTTGGTTTTGTTTTGTTTGGTTAATATTAGACAATTGAGGAGATTGGCA